>VWZW01007479.1:4173831-4283290 GCA_013397115.1 Edolisoma coerulescens
TTAATGTGCGGGGTCAGGCCCGGGCGGAGACTGCGGCCGCAGCAAGGGTCCGCACCGCCGCGGGCGCCGCTCGGGAGAAGCCTCAACTTTGAAGCAAGTGCATCCCCGCAGGCAGCCAGCTTCGAGCTCGGCGCTGGTACCTAGCCGCCGCCTCCGAGGGCATGCCTCCCCCTCGACCCGGCACCCGAGAGCTTTCTAGGGGGTGGGAGGGGGTTGCGTGTGCTCCTTTTCCTAAGTTTATGCTCACACAAGTGATCAAACCGCTGATGAATTTCAGATGAAATGATTGTTCTGAAATGTGGGTGGCGATTATGCAAAGCCACAGTGTGCAGCCTTGTAAAGCAAGTGGGTAGTGGGTCTAAAAAGTTACATTTCTAAAGTTTTTTGGCTCAAAGCCTTTGCAAAGTTTATTTTGAATATCTTTTCCTTGCAGAACTAATACAACTGTTCAGCTGTCACCTGAGAATGGTGTAAAGTAAATATAGGAGTTCCTGAAAAATAACAGTGAGTACATTTCAAATCAGCAACAACGTTTTGTTGTTAACTTTTCAAGAATATCCCTTAACCTGCCAAGGCTCAAAATGTGTAACAAACACAGCGAGAGTGCCAATGATAATAACGGTGCAGGAAATGTACCGTGTGTTAATTGCTTTAGTATAAACATGGTTGTCTATGAGCTGTGTTTCATGATACTGCAGTTATGGTGCAATTTCAGCAAGGGATGTTTTGAAGTACATTCATAAGCAAATGGTTTTTTTCTGCCTTTATTCCTCAGCTGCCTGATTGCCCTTGGTTAAAATATTTGTCTTTTGTGAAGAGGGGGAAACTGAGTAAGAACTGTGCTGGGTCCTGCACCTGTGACTGGGGATGTTGTTTCCTCCTCTTTCCCCTTGTCTGTTTCTCCTCCTTTCCCCCAAATGCATGCACACATGCATGCCATCTCATCTTCAGTTATATAATCTCGTAGACATTTATGGATCATTCATTGTTCTCATTAGCCCCATTCTTTCCGTGTCATTCTTGCTTGATTGAGTGGCTTAGGCAGAATATTACAGAGGAAAGAAAATACATTGAAATTTACATAAAGTTCTTCCAGTTTGAGCTGCAAGCTTGCGTTCTTTGATGGTTTTCCTTCCCTGATTCCCACTTTTTTTTTTTTCTTTTTTTAGCTGTTTAAGTAGGTGGTAGGGATCTAATCGGATGACCGGTAACTAGATAAGGGGGAAGAACAGCAGTGGTGACAGTAAAAGTCAGGGTAAAAGTCCCTCTTGTGTACTGTTAGCAAAATATCCATTAACACACATCATAAAGCTGTTAAAAGTACTGCAGCAGCTTTTAAAACTCACCAGTCATAGAAAATAAAGATTAATATGGTTAAAACAGGAACATGATATGAAGTGGGTATTAGTAAAAGATACTGCCAGTGCAGTCTGTGGATCTGAGTGTGAATTGACTCGTCTAGAAGCAAACCTGAATCACAATTTATTCATACTGGAAAGGTTGCATAGGGGTAGTTGACTTTCTTTTCTTTCTCTTTGAAACTCACTGTGCACTACAATACACATGCCTTCTCTGTGGTTTGCAGCTTTGCTATGAGTATCAGTGTCTGAGGATTTGTTCTAATGAACTATTTGCTGATGGTGAGGGGGGGAGAGAACTGGCTTCTATACTTACCATTTTGATATTTTTCCTTATGTTCTCCATATGCCAGGAAAAACTTACTAGGTGCAGAGTTCAGACAGATTTTGGTGAGGGGAGAGGAAAAACTCTTACCTGCTTATTCTGTAGCAGTCTGGGTCACCAAAAGTATCTGCAGTTCTGCAGTTGTCATTATATAACCTGACCATCGTTGTTCTTAAAAGCAAGTACTTCTGTATCCTTGCTGTTTGGGTGCAACTTATTGTATACATTGTCCTATGAAGTTATTTTTTAATGCCCTTTTACCCTGGTACTCATTAAAAAAAAGCTTATTATGGTATGTAAAGGTGTAATGTTGCTGAAACACTGCTGTGTGCATTGATCTTCCTGACAGCAATACTGTGAGGTAGCAAATTGCAGATCAAGAGTAACGTGGTGCTCCACCCTTCCTTCCGCTCTTTGTTTTTTCTACCTAGCAGAAGTTGCTTTGATTTTAAGGTTTGGGCTCACAGACATGCATTCTCACAGTGTCCAGCCCACACAGTGGTGTTGGAGTATGATCTCATGTTTTCCATGTTGATACACAGAGAGAAGAGCTCCTATGTTCACGCATAAGACTTGTTGCTTTCTTCTTTTGATACTCTAGATGGCTTCAGTATGCGATGGAGTGAGTGGCTAATGTTGTATAGATTTGACTGTAACTAGGAAAAGCTTTCCCCAGTCCTCTGCCAGTGCACCTGCACACTAACATGCAGTGTCCTTCTGTTCCAATAACAAGCATTATTTGTTGTTTGTTTTGACATATTGCCAGCCACAATGTTTCTAATTCTGTGATTCTCAGATAAGGATTTGCTTGGGACTTAGATGAGGCCATCAAGTATAATTTTCCTCTTGAGCTGAGATTTTGCTGTCACTTGGTAGTCAGTTTCCTTGAAATAAACAATCTCTTTAAAATTTACAAGCCCTCTTTGTCATGCTGTGCTGTGAATTTGCAGCATTTCTTTGTATCAAAAAAAGCTCCCCGCATTTGTAGAAGGTGATGGGATTTTGGGAACCCTGGGAGGTAAAAAGCATCTTATACCCTTGGATCAAGCAAAAGCACTGTTGTCTCTTCTGGTCCATTTCTCTGCACAGTTATACCAGGAGCTGGTAGACTTTCTCGTCTGTTGTGTTCCTGCACTGTCTGGAAAGTACTATTTGAGTGAGAATGAGTTGGTCAGATTTGACTCCCCATTCAGTCATCATTCTATTAAAAAGAAGATTTAAAAAAAGGAAAAGGGCTTTACAATTATGTTGTCTTTGTTGTTTTTTGTACACTTGAATCTACAAATGGCTTTGTAACAGCTATCAGACCACTGTTCAGCAAGGTATGTGTTGTATCTTTAAAAGATTTCCCTGCTTTGAGTGAGAGATTTTTTTAAAAAAAATTTCTTGTATTCGTGGCAAGAGGAATGTGCCAAGTACACGTTGTTAAACTTGTGTCAATTTAACAGAGCAACTGTTTAAAGGATTGAGAATAATTTTTCTTCTACTCAAGTCAGTCACCTTTTTTTTCCTTTTTTTTACTTTTCTTTTTTCTCCTCTCTCTTCAAATAAAACACTGGAAAAGGAAAGAGAAACTAAAAGCAATTGGCAGAAGTCATATGTTGGCAGGCATTTGATAGTACCGATCTAAGAGGTGATAATACATGTGTGACACTTAAATAAACTGCATGCATCTGGTTTTAGAGAGATTAATGGAAGAATAGTCACAAAATTGCAGAGCTGTCTTTTGCTCAGCATTTTTGCATCAAGCTATTTGCAAGAATTTGGTTTTGTGGTGGGATCTTTCATTATGGCAAGTGTGAGACTCAAAAGAGAAATTGAAGATAATGTCATAACCTTCCTGCTAGCTTCCTCTGTTTTCTGACCACTGTTCACATTGAAGAGGAATATTAATGAGAAGTCTATGCTCCAGGGGATAACTATCATGCTTCCTCTTCCCTCCATTTCAAATCTGACAGAGGTAAACTTCTGTGTTCTGGGCAGACACTAAGTGGCTGCTGCCACACGTGTGGTGCCCATCAGTAAGCAAGGTACTGATTTCTCAAGCTGCTGAGCAGTTTGGTTTGTAAAGCACATGCCTGCACTCAAGAGCAAGGTGAACAGGGATTCATGCGGTGCGTGTTTGCAAACCCTTGAAAGTGCATTGATTTATTTTTCCTAATGGCAGGTTTCCAGTGTGAGTATTTGATTTGTCTGCAGCAGGCTTGTTTTCAATGGCTGCTAGGAGAGGAAAGTTAATTGTGAGAACTTAGTGGACAAGGCATTTTTTTCATCACACTGCGATGAAGGCTTGAAGGTACTGCTGGTAGGGATCCCCTATAGAAAAGTGTTTTAGTTTATGTACAAATGAACTCATTTTGGTGCATTTTTATGCCTATGGAGTTCTTTAGAAAGCTGAGTATACTACCTGGAGATGTTATGAAAATATGATAAGGGACCTATTCTTATCACCTTTGAGGACATAAGTCTTCTTACTACTGTTTCTGCTGTGTTCCATTTACAGTCAAATAGCACTGCAAAACTCCACAGAAGCTAGCACCAGCACAAGGGAGGGAGTGGGAGCTACGAGTCAATGCTTAGGGGAAAGACTTCCCCTCTCAGATGGAATTAAGCTGATTTAAAGTGTTTGTGAAACATCACTTTCAGTAAAGAGGCTGGGGATGGGGGGTGAGAGGGTGGAAAATAAGAAAACAAGTTATTCCCAAACAGGTTTATTACAAAACAATAACTGTGTCCTAGCTGTGTACATTTTCTCTTTTGCTTCTGCTTTCCTTCTGATTTTTATTTCTTAAACTCTCCTTGTAACTTCTTCCATGTTTGCCACTTCTGCTTTGGTACCTTATTCTTTGGTCTTCTGATGTATTTATCTATCCCAGCTCTCATGGTTTCAAGGTCTTTGCCCAGTCCTTAAATTTTTATCCTGGAAACCCTTAGGTCATTATTCACATAAATAATTCTATTTAAGATTTCCGAGAAAAGCTGTGGCCTCAAGTGGGTATCATCTCCTATGTTCTCAAAATCTCTAGCTCAAAGGGTTTATTGTACAGTCCTAATTTATGGATGCACATAAAATAACCTGGCTCTTTTTCTTTTTGATCTTGCTTCAACTGAAAGGGAGGATGGGTCACTGCTTCTAAGAGAACTTCAGATTCTGGAGATGTGATGGCATTAAACTCCCATTCTTTAATACAGCAGAGGAAGCTTGCTTGAAGATTATCTAACCTGCCAGAGCTTTTTGCAAATCAGAAAGTGTTCCCGAACTTGGAGAAAATGCTCTGTGTGGACCTTATTTTCCGTAGTGAAAATGTATGCAGTTGACAACCCATATCAAATACATCCAACATTTTGAAGTTATACAAGAGGAGGGATGTGCAGGGTTTGACAACAGGCCCAAATAATGCTGTCAGCACTTCAACCTTCCTCCTTCAGCTGAGATTTTTGTGTGTGTTTTCTGAGACTAGATGACTGGTGCTGTTCAGAGGTGGTTTACTTCTAGCTCATTGTCAGCTGCATAGTAAAAATGGGAAGAGTCAGATCTCCTGATGTAGTCTGTTGGAAACTTCCATAAAAGTCAGTATGTAGTTGTCCTTTCCTGTGACCGTGCACACACTGTAAGTACTTTGTGCATTCGTTTGCAGACTTGAAACCCATCTCTGTCTCTTCTGATGGTGACTTGATCTTTTATGTAGTAATAGGAGATGCATAAATGTTGGGGAAATAGGAGAATGATTTTTATTTTTATTTTTTAAATGTAGTTAAAACAATTTTTCCTGTGTTTTGGAGTGATGGAAAGAGTTTAGCAAAACCGATGTTTCAACAAACTCCTACAAAATGCGGTTGTTTTAACACTTTCTTCCATAGATACAGGGCTGTTTTAGCTAACTATTCATATATTCTCAGTACATGCATGCATTCTACTGCTTGAATTTGTAGTTGAAGTGAAACTATTGCTTGCCTATTTTTCATTCTCTTTGGCCAACATACATTTATCATATAGTCCAGCAGAAGTTTGAGGGATATGTGGGTTTTGGCAAAGATACCTCATGTGAGCAGTTCAGGCTTTCTGTCTGGCTAGACTGGCAATTTGCAGTATTCTTCGTTGAATCTTGTTGATGTGACTGTAGCAGGGGTGACTCTTTAAATTGCTGCTTCATATTTTAAGACAGGGGGTAATCTGTTGGGGTTGGGTGATGAGGAATTTATAACTATTCATATAATACCCTCTGGCCAAACAATAAATTTAATTTGCAAATTTTTTCTCTAATAATAAGAACAGGAAAATGTCTATGACACAGGTTGGTATAATACAATTTTTACTCTTGGTGCCAATGAAGGTACTTGTTACATACCAGTGCTGTCTTTTCCATTGCTTTGCTTTGTGGTACAATTGCCGCATTAGTTTTCATAGCAACAGTTGTAGCTTCAGCTGGAAATTGAAACCTAATAAATGTTGGCTCTGCACATGGACTTTTGGACAAACTTTTTCAGTAACACTGAGCCAAACCAACTGGAAAAAAAAAAAATTCCTAAACGTAAGTACTTGTCCTTGCATTCTGGAAAAGATATCTGTTGGTCGCTGGGCTGTTAAAATGTTGGAGTATTGGTGTTTGTCTTTTTTTCTTTTTTTCTTCTCCCAAGTTTTCTTTTTTTTCTCCTCCCTTCAAGCACCAGCGGACTCATCTGTTGAAACTCTACCCCCTGTGGTTCAAGTACATTCCTCCTATCAACCTTTTCACCCCACCTCCCACTGTCCGCATTCACACATGCGCTGAAATCTCTTCTGCTCACCAAATCTGCAAAATTCAGGCCTAGATGTGGGGTCTAATTCTGAGCTCTGCTTTACGTTGGTCTAAAATCTCTTCTATAGATATGCATAACTTCTCTTGTTGTGCTTAATCTTCTTTTTCTGGAAAAAAAAAAAGAGGCAGAAAATTTGAACAAATTAGAACTTCCATTGGAGACCAAAAGACACAACATTTGGTGTGGTGGTTGTTAACTACTCAGGAAAAGGGAGAAAGCAGGGGGAAAGGAGCCAGTCAACCAAAAAAGTCTAAAAAACGGAATGAAAATGTGAGGTCTTTTTCATTTTGGACCACTTAATACAATTTTAACCATATTTATGGCAAATAAAGATTTGACAGCTAGTGCCAGTTCCAGAAAGTGAGGGAAAGAGCGTAAAAAAAATAGTTCAGACATTGAACAAAAATAACGTGTTGTTTGGGGTTTTTTTAAAATTTTAACTAATGTTAGAAGTAGGTCAGTTTATGTGGTCTTTTTTTTGAAAAGATTGGTTTTCATATTTTGGAGCTAAAATTGACTCTTTTGTAAAAGTGCAAATGTGGAAAGCAATTTTGAAAGAGGAAAATCATCTTGCTGCCCTGTGTTGCTCTGAGCCTTTCTCTGTCCTGGCTTTTTTTCTCTGACATATTTGGACAAACTGTGGAAACTCGGGCATCTGTTCTGCCCTGTGTACAAAATGGTGATTTCAGTCTGTGTTTCTTGGATTAGCCTTAAGATGTAACCATGTATAGCATCTTTCACAAACTTTTTTAATGTCCAATGGTCTGGGCTTTTATTTCTTGACTTGTTAAAAATAGCCCATTTTTTCCTTCAGCTACCTTAGGAATTTAGCTTGTTGGAAGGGTGTCTGTGTGTGTGTTTGGGTAACAAGAGTTGGTCGTGTCATGCTGTGTTGGGATGGTTTTCTGGAAGGTAGGGGTTTCAAAGACTTCATCCCCTGCAGCTGTAAATGACTCAGAAGACGCGTTATGATAAAGGAGAAATGTCTGCTGAGGGAGAAGGGGAAAAAATAATCTGCATAATTTTAAATCCAAGTTGGAGTTCAAATTCTATTTTGAAACAAATACATAAATAAAATGGTCTTGGGCTATTTTACACTGGGATTTTAAATTGGTCTCCTGGCTCATAGGCCAGAGGGATCAAAACATCCACAATTCAGTGGTGTATGGATTGAAATTAAACCAGTAGGTTTTAAGATATTTTTTTCTATATGCTCCAAATTGCTTAAATTTTGTAAAATTATAAATTTCACTCTAGAGATGGAGAGGCTTTTAGCTTTGAATTAATTCTGTACAATTAATATATGAAGGTTGAAAATAACAACTGTACTGGCCTATAGGCTATGTTTTCTAATTAAAGGGATGATGGCATAAGGGAAAAAGCAGTTTGGCTACCCTCCCCTAAATCAGTACATAGAGAACCACCTAAATAGACCAGAAAATCAAACTTAAGTCAACCCATAGGTCCTTTGTTTCCAACTAATTGTTCTTGCTATGTTCACTGGTCTTCATAAGCTTTACTAAGGGGATAAGCCTTGCTTTCCTGTCTTGAGGCTTTTTTCTCTTGATCTATTGAAATTCAGAGTTGAGGGCCCCCTTTAGAGAATGTCCTGTCGGTAGCTGTCTCTTCTGAAACAAAGAAGCCTCAGCTGTGGATGTGGATTGAATAGAGAGGTAGTCTCTCAGGCTAGCACTTTGGAGTCATTTAGGAGAACCAGTAGTTTTAATTTAATTTGGAAATGGTAAGCCCAAGTCAGTGCAGTTTTCATACTGCTGATGTCTTGCTTTTGAATTCAGACAGTACCTGGGCAGGTCCAGTGTTTTCTGCTACAGGTTGTTTATGAGATATGTAATTTCAATGGAATGACATTGTGCTACTACGTAGTTTTAATGTGATGGAAGTGATGTTGTAAATCACTGGTTTGACATTGGAAAAATATAGTTTTGGTCTTTGCATCAGGTAAAGACTGGTGCCCTGAGTGAGTGCATCCTCAGGATGGCTGCCCTCCAATGTTTCAAAGCTAGCAGTGTTTCAACAGGAAGGAAGGAGAGAATTCAGGTGTGCCACACAGTGCAGATTCTGGTAACAAGTGCATAACACCAGCTGACAGGGCTCATAAAATGTTTTCTACATCCTCTAGCTTCTTCATCACAGTCTGTTTCCAGCAGCCTCCTCTGTGTCGAGATGGATGTATAATTACATCTATGCACGTAATTAACCGTGTTATCAGTAGTAGCCAAGGGGAAAGAGAGTTGTGAGTTTTCAGTATGGTGGTCCGTGTGTGTCGTCATTTCATATGTCTCACTACATGAGACAAGAGGCATGACATAGAGAAGCCTTGGGAGAAAAATATCTTTGTTAAATTTAATCTGAATCACGAAACAGTTTGGGTTGGAAGAGACCTTTAAAGATGTTCTAGTCAGACCTTCAGGACCTATTGTTTTGTCAAAAGCAGTACCACTGAAAAAAAAGAGTTAATCAGTTGTAATACTGTTAGCTTGTGAGAGCTGCAGCAAGATCCCTTAATTTACTGTATTTACTGAAAGAGAAAGGTAAGTCTGGTGTGGTCATTGTGGTCACTTGATCTTTATCCATTCTGTGGAGAAGTTAAAAGTGGGAGCAAGGCAAGGTTGTGTTCTGTATTGATAAAGATAACCTGAAGTGGTTGGAAAACTAGGAGGTTGTTTTTAGCATCTTCTTAACATTAATTTAAAAATACAAGGGTAGACAGTAGGCCGAATGCAGACACAAAGAGGTATTTTCTGAATAAAAGCTGGGAATTGCCTTCCCTAGGGACGGCATGGACAGTATCCTTCCAGACTGTAATATGAGGTTCCTGCTGTAGTTGTAGTGCTTTGGAGAGATGATTTAGCCAAACAGGGCAGAAAAGATCTGCAATCAATTTTTTTCAGATACAGGCAGAACTAAACTGCTCTCTATATTGAATAATATAGTGGAATTCCCACCAGACACTGGAAAAAGCTCAGGGCAGCTCCTTTTAGGTTTGACTATCCAGTATTTGTATGGAATAAACCTACATATCAGCTGTAGGTAGAAATTCTCAAACTCTTAATATATGCTAAAGGCAAAAAAAAGTGTTTAAAAAGTGTTTAAATTTAGTTTGAGTTACCTGCTGTTACATATTGCTGGGACATACAAACTGGCTGCTGCTTCATTTTTTAATCTGGTGGTGGCACAAAGCCTAGTGAACGTGAAGTCAAAGAAAAAGGAACATTTTAGAAGCCACTTTGTCAATGGAAATGAACATAGGTGTTTTTAAAATACTACTGAACAACTGACATGAGCTCTTAAAGGAGTGTGCATAAAGACTCTCTGGAAGTATCTAGATTACATGAGTGGAGGACCATCTCTGTCTTTCCTCTGTGAATTAGAGTGGATTTTCCTGTAATAATTCTGTAGGCAGCGGTTCTGTCTCATGAGCAATACCCTGATGCATGTTACTAAAGGTTGTCCACAGATGAGAGATCATGAAGTAGCAATACGATTTAGTAGAAAAATACTAACCCTTGACATTCTCCATGATTTTCTGGTTTGTATTCATATTGACTTCATATTGGGATATCTACACTTGGAACTGAAAAAAACCTCAGAAGTTTTCGGTTTTTTATGTGTGTGTTTGGTTTGGGGTTTGTTTGTTTGTTTTTTTTATTTCAAAAGAAAACCTTAATCTGTAACTTTTTGCTATCTTAATGGAGAAAGCTGTGCAGGGGTTATCTTGGTTTAGTACAATGAAAGCTGGTAATAACTTGCCACAGTATTTCCAATTAAAATGTTAACGAAATAATTCTGAACAGCTGGCATAACTCGGTTTCTCTTGCTAAAATAAAATCATTCAGTACAGCGGTGCTAAACCTGTGGAGTTTGGCCTTTAGAAGAAGAAGAAGAATTAGTTACGAGTTGCTGTAGACATTGCTTCTTCAGTTGTGAGCATTGTGGAACATCTTGTGCTGAGAATTAGTCCATGTAGTCACAGTTCAGCTCTTAAAGTCTTGAATGAAAAAAATGACGTCAAAGAAAGGAAGCCACCTTCCTTGAATTGTGTAAGAAATTGATGCAGGCTTAAAACATGCAGAGTTTCTTTTTCCTTTCTAAGGTTTAAAACTGGTCTTCAGCTACTTCTGGTCCCATTGAGGAACTCAGGAAATCAGTGAAAGCTGAGTGTGATACATGTGATAATTGCAAAGGCTTTTGCTATTTGCAGAACAATCTGGATACCTCAAGGGAAGAAGTTATCTGCTTCTTTCCCACTGGTAGGCTACTAAAGCAGAGTAAGTATTTAGGAGGAGAAGGAGCTTCTCTCATTTTGTGTTAGTAGAGCAACTATGTCTTGGGAGCAGCAGTTTCCCTGTTGTTACCCTTGTAGACAAAGAAATTGGGTTGCTGAGACATTGGCATAAAATAATGTGTCTTTCTGCAGTAGTTATTTTAAAGTATTTCTGACCAAAAATAGGAGTTTTTCTGCAGTTGTCAATGGCGTGCTTTGCACAATTGTGAGAAGAAGAGCAAGACTGTATTAGAAAGAACCAGCAGAAATTTGTAGCACTTGGCCTCACCATTTGCTTCTGCAGAAAAGGACTACAAATACTAGAATGTTGTTTACATCTGTTGGTATATGAATCCCCAATGTAATGTGTTTTACTTCTATTCTACAGAGCATTTTTATGTAGGTAAGAGGAGCAGGTATTCATGGCTGGTGAAAACCATTGTACGTTATCTGCCCCTGTGGAAGGGAAATTTTATGTGTTTACATTTAAAAACTGCCAATGCCAGAGGCATTTTTTTTGTTATTATCCTCATGTCTTGGACTTCCTTATCTCCTCTTACCAAAAAAAAAAAAAAAAAAAAAAAAAAAAGGGATTGTTCAGTTTCAGACTCTTTGTTGGAACTGTAATGCCAGGAGCCTTCCTGGCCTCTGGCACTATCAACAGAAAATGCAACTCTTGAAAGAATGGAGTATAGTTTCGAAGGGCTACTGGAGGGGGGAGAGGGATACCAAGACTGGCAGTGAAAGGCAGAACTTGGCATTGCAAGGAAATGGCAGAAAAAACCATCCAGGTTCCTTGAAGCTTTTGACGATGGTAGAATAAGGTTGAATGAAGGCAGAGAAAGAGAAATAAAACAAGTGGAAGGGGGAAACATTAGCAGGCCCCAAAAAGGGAGGGGAAGGTATTGTCGAGTTTATTTAACTCCTATCTTTTTTGCAAGATAAGCCTGAAGGAGAGAATTGGTGTGCTCTAGTGTTTTAGTTTAGTAATTTAAATCTATGTGATACATAATTTTGGGGGTTTCCCCCACACAAAGTCACACAAGCTTAGTCTGTCAGGCATTTGGAAACAGGGTGAATATGCTGAGCCATTGTATAACTTATAACTGGCTGAAGAGTAGAACACAATGGCATATTCATTAGGTAAATATTCCTCAATCGCACCTCAGTCTTCCACAGCTCTAACATGCGCTCATTTTTATACAATATAATGCCCAACTGGATGCAAGATCACTAGCTGGCGGCAGGGCAGGACTGTAACAGGTTTGCAAACAACCTTTGCATCCTCTGAGGAGAACGGGGAAGGCCAGGCGGCACCTTGGATTGTCCTGCAGGTCATGGGACATACAAACTGGCTGCTGCTTCAGAAGGGTCCCTGGGCTTTCTGTTTTCTTTTCTTTTTATTTCTTCCCTCTCCATCTCTTCTGTCTGCTGTTCCAGAGCCTGTTTGAGTCCTCAGCAGACAGCATTATGGGTTGTCTACCATAAGGCTGCAGTGGGAGGAAGGAAGCTCTTGAGCTTTTAAGGCCAATCCTAGATTATTCTGGGTCTTTTAAGGTGGGTGGGTGGGCGTGAAGACAGGAAAGATTCTTATTAAATTACAATTAAATATGCAGTTAACTTTTGCTCCTGTTAATTCAGCACAAACCAAGACAGATATGGGTCATGTTCTTTTTTGCAGTACAGGTATGAATAAGGATGGAGAAAATAAATGCACAGGTCAGAACAGCCGAGTGGGAAGCACCCATCTTGTGCAGCTGCAGCTATGCTTCTGACCATAGCTACTTTCTGAACAGCTTGTAAAGGCTGTTATTTAGGCAACAAGAGATTGTAGTCTGCATTCAGGAAGCATTCTTTTAATCAAAATATTTTTCTTTTATATCCATGCAAACACATGCATGTGTGCAAACCTGCAGTAGAACAGCACAGTAAAGTCTATGCTTATTATTTTAGTGGTAGTGAATGTTAAGAAATTACCCAATAAAATAGATGAAAACCGAGTTCCTGCAAATTTAATTGGAACTCTGGCTGGATAAAGGACACAGGCATGTGACTGGGTTCTCTATCAAAAGAATCTGAAGTCTGCTGGCTTAATGGTTTTCATCTCATTTCACTGGCCTTTGACCCTGAGAATTTTGTATAGCTAATAAATTCAGCCACTAGTGGATTATTCACTATTCATTTCAGAAATTCACTATGCTACAAAAATTGTGATGTCTGTCTCGTAGTGAGGATGAGCATCATGCCGCAGCAGCTGGCTGTCTCGGGTGTGTAGTGAGGCACAGAGTCAAAGCCAGGCTGCTCTTTGCTGCTGTAAACACATCTCTGGCTTGCTGTTGGAGCACGATTGCTTGGATTATACTGTTGCTCCTAGAAGATGTTGGGTTTTGTTTCCTAAGTATCTGTTGGAGGGTCGCCTTTTAAGTGTTGAACATCATTTGTAATTAAGGGATCATAGTGTATTTTCTTAAAAGCTGAAAGGAAATTAAATTAAACAGTCGTCCATGCTGTTCTGACTTCTGCTTTAGGAAGGGATGCCAGATATTGGGGTAATAGGCAACACATTTGAAAATTTTCTCTGAATGTTGTTGCAAGGCCTGTGGAAATAAGTGGATCTCCGTAGTGTTAAAAGAGAATAAAGTTTTATTGCTCACTGTAAAGCCACTGCTGGAGGGAGTAGTTACACTAAAGCAAGGTGAAGTTTAAATTTAAACAAAGCTGTCTGTTCTGCTCCATATAGGTAGATCCATGTAGGTATACTTCTTCTGAAATAAGCACCTTTTTAGGAGGTCTTGGAGAGGAAATGCAGTGAGTTACTGTGTAGATTAATTTATGGGCTTTTGGATAAACTTACATTCTTTCCTTACACTTACTCCTGAAGAGGAGCCACCCTGTCTTAAGCATGTAGCATTTTACTTTAACTGCAAATTTTATCATGGAGGCAGGCAAAATGAGGGGAGAGAAATAAGTGTTTGCAGATACAACTTGTTGTCCTGACTGTTTGGCAGTTCTAAATATCAGCAGCATGTGGAGAGTTACTGGCAGGCCCTTCACGTAATGTGGAGCTCCAGCAGCGTGGCTGCCAGTGAAGCCAGCACTTACTAATAACTGACTAATTGTTTCTGTCACACCTGCACAAGCCTTTCTATCTCTCCAAAACACATTAGCATTCATGAGAAGTCACTGAACCATGATGAATCACAAACACATTTTAAGTAATTCTTTTGTGATTCTCCTTGGGCCAAGTACGCCTTTTCTAAACAATATCTTATTTTTCTGCCTTGTGAAACCTTTTATTTTATTTAGCCAGAGAGCTGAAAATCAGAGAAATGAAACCCTGTGTATTCAAGCTTACCTTTTAATAGGGACTTTGTATTCTTGCTTCTGACTTTTTACCTCTGAGCTTCATCATGAGATTAGATTAAAAAGCTCTGGTCCGTGCTGGTTTTATTAATGCAGTAATATGGCTAGATCACATAATGTGACACATTAGTTGTGAAGATTTGGATGCCAGTTCTGCCACCTCCCTGGGTGTTCACCCAGCGAACAGCCGGTTTCCACGGAGGGCTGTGTCCGTCTCAGTATTGCTCACTGAGTCAGATGATGGTTACTTGAACTGCTTGGGAACTCCACAAGCCTTTTCCATATGAGAGTGCCTGTGCTATTCCAGGATCTTGCTGTGATCTCACCAGTACATGCCTGCCAAGTGCTTAGTTTGATTTACTGTTCTCATTTTCTATGTAGACTTAGACTATCATGAAAGGAATGATTAAATCAGAGTGGGAAGGAGTATGCAAATAACTGATGGAAGTGTAAGAGTGAACAGCAACAGCTATAGAGTTTTTTAACTTCAGTTATTTATTTGAAAAGTTCAGTGATTATAAGGTTGATCAAAAATGCTGTGTTTTGCTGGGGCTGAAAGGAGATCTTGTGCAATGAAATGGAAGTATTAGCTGAAATCACATATAAAAGAGAACCTTGGGTGTAACTGGTGTTTCCAGCATGCTAAACCAAAACTTTAGGATGGATTTCTGCTGCAAGGTGTTGTATTAGGTATGGAGAGCAAGCAGATCTACTGCTTGAAAGAGTTGGGTCATTCCTACCACCCTCTGAAACAGCAACAGATTCTGTTGCTTCTATGTATGGGTTCTGTGTCTCTTTTCTCCTTTTCTACTCTACTTTTAAATTGTCAGCTGATTCAAACCAAGTCAGTAGAGCAATAGAGGTCTCAAAGATGCAAAGCTCAGACAGGTTTTTGAAAGTAAGACAGAGCAGAAACTCTAGGGGAAAGGTTCTGGTGTGAACAGCTAGAGGTCTGCACTAGGAATTCAGATGGGTTTGCCTTAACACTGCTGCTCACAGGGAAGCTCTTTGATCTCTTTGGTTAGACAAATGTATGAGAAAATCAATCTTTCACTTTTTTAAGGAAAAATGAAATGGAAGTCCTGAAAGCCAAAACTTGTACTAAAATCAGATTGCCATCTCTTAACTTACCTGACTTCTACTCTGAAACCTGTAGGGTATGACTTTACTGTACACAAAGCCCCAGTGTCAGAGTAGTTGTACAGTCTTTTAGATAAGTGAGATTCAAGCTGCTCTAGCAATTTCATCAAAGTGTTTAAATAAAAACACTGGTAAGCACTCAGTTTAAAACTTCAAAATTCCAATGAAGCACTCTATTTTAGACACTTTTAGGCACTCCTGTTCTGCTTGTGGAAGAGTATTGCTAATGAAGGAGACCTAACAAAAAAAAAGTACTGTGTGTCCATATGGGAGAGTGCTGTGCAGATGGCAGACAAATACAGATGAACAGTTATAAAATCCTGCTGTAATGAAGAGCTCAACTAAAAAGAAATTTCCACTGCCCAATAAGGATGGATTACAAATTAATTTTATGTGTTTGATAGGCAGTTGTTTGGAGATTTAAAACATTCTAAAGCATGAACCTATGTTGCTAAGTTTTACTGTAACTGTAAAGTCCACAGGTTTTGTCTTTTTATAAACATTTTAAATTCTGCAGGGATGCAGAAGTGAAGAACATGATGGTTAATGAAAATAGGACATTAATTGTTTTCAATGCTTCCTTGCTCATTAGGCAGAATTTGTCTCCAGTTGGAGGTGCCATGTAAATTCAGATGGTCAGTAGCTGTCAGGGCACCAGGTGAGGTCTTAGAGCTGGTCTGATAGTAGCTTCTACTATAACTTTCCTTGGGCTTCAGTTGGTGGCTTAGTTCTTCCTTTTGACCGGCAGCTAGCCAAGGGCCTGACCAGGCTGACTTTTCTGGCTGGTGCTGGGAGAAAGAACTTGGGAGTCTTGTTTTTCCTCCTAGCCAATAGTGCCATGACTTACTTCTGGTACCTGCTTGTAGATGAAATGAGTAGGTGCTGTAAGTCAGTATCTTTCAAATTTTTTAAATAATTACTTCCCCTTCCCGTGTTTAGCATAAATTTCCTCTTCAGTCTGAGCACAGCATGCTCCCTTGAGTTTGTTATGTGTCTCCCCTTTCTAACGCTTTAGACTAATTAAGGACCTTTTTTTGGTGATACTGTTCTACTCTGAGCCCTTGTAGTATCAAGACTCATGGACTGTCATAAAGTACATTCACCAATTGAATGATAGCTCTCACTGCTGGCTATGTTTTAGTCCATTCCAGTCCCAGTTGCCCTTCTTGCTCTAGTCTCTGAGGTTTTGGTCTTTTCTGCCCTGAGTGTTTAAATTCTCACACATCTATCTCATTTACAGATCTTAAAATTAGATTTATTTTCAAAGTCCTTTTTGAGAAGGAATGTGTGGGAATGTGTGTATTAACCATAAAAAATGTCAGTCCTTTGGGAACCACATCATTTTACAGTATGTGTTCCTACCTACTGATATTTTTAACTAGGCCATGCTTTCCTTTCTTTCCTTCGCCCCACCTCAGGGAACACTATTTGAGGTGAACTTTCTTCCTTTAGGATTTTGAATCCCAGTTAGAGCAGGATTGTTTGTCTTCTACAGACATTAATTCTGGGTTACCGCTTCTGTAGCAGTCCTGAATATTATGTGCCTCTTCTGGGTTTGTGGGTTAATGTTAATTTAATGCAATTATTTTCAGCCGCTGTCTATTCCCTTTAAATCCTATACTCTGCTGTGCTAAGCTAATGAAACACAGCTATTGTGGTGTGCTCTGCTGCTCTGCTTACTAAAGGCTGTTGTAATGTGGAACGCACTAACTGAAAGAGATTTTCCTGTCTGCAGCACATGGAAGTTAGTAAAGGGCTGCAAGATTTTTTTTGCCCTTCTAAATACATTTTTTTGCTTAGTCTTTTGCCACTTCCTTACATTTGGAATCTCCTCATTTCTTATGTGTCTTGATTTTAAGAAAAAAAACCCCAGAGTCTTAAAATCAGTTGGTGATGGTATGGAAGGAAGGAGATTAAAAGCCTCTGGTCTGCTAGTTCACCTTTCACTCTAGTGCAGATGCATCTTTACATGTTTTGAGAACCGTATGTTCAGGATGGTGGAAGTTATGCTGGTTCTTATACACATAGCATCTGGAAGATGTGTTTCAGGATATTTGTCGTGGTCAGGCTCTTGGTAGATTATTGCAACGAGAATCATGTGCTCCCTGGGCTGGACTGCTTTCCAGATAAGCTAAAAATGCCCACCTGCTTGAAGAGGGTGCAGGATTTAACTTGGAGTCAGCAAGATGACTTCACTGCTGTATCATGTAGGAGGAGAGGATTCACTGCAAGGGAGGCAACATATGTTTAAACTTAAATATCGTATAATTAGCCAAACTGGCAAAGGAAACTGTGAACAACATAAGGAATATGTATTAAGTCCATTTTATGATGTTTAAAGATTTCCCCTGTGTGAGAACCCCCACTCTAATATTAATATTTCTAAAATGTTCTTACTAATGTATACATTTGACTTTGTCAGCAAGAGTTGAAGCTTGGTTTGCTGAGTTTCTTCCCCAGGTGTGTTGATACACCTGTTGTGGTGAGGAATAAGCTCAGTCTGGGAACCCATCCAGGTTAAAAATAAATTTTTTCATTTTATTCAGCTTATTTTTTTGCTTGCTGGAGGCTTGGATCAGTTCCCCATGTCATACCACAAATGGTTTGCTAATGTGACTGAAGGGCTCTGCTAGAGGGAGGGGATAAAGCAGGAGAGAAGGGGGAAGAAAGGACGTGAATGGAAAACTTGGCCCCTGGGAGAAATGCCTCTGTAAATAGATCCATAGGGGAGTTCATAGGCGTCAGTAAAGATGTAGCAAACTTGTGAATGAGAGCAACATGCCACTCTTCCAGCTGTACATATTTTTAAATAATATTAACAGGTTTAACTGTGTGGGTATTCTTCATTATTTAAGTAAAAAGATTATTTTATTTTTGGCATGGCAGATCCTAGTAAAATCGGCCCCACTTTTCCTTTTTATTTTTCTTTACTAAGGTATTATTCAAGCCTATAGGCTATTTTTCACCAAAATTAGCAAGAGGCAGTCACTGCCTTGAAGATACTGGCCTAATTGGACCAGATCATACAGAATAAGATCATACAGAGTCTGGGAGAGGAGCAGTGGCACCAAAAAGCACTGTGGCCAAGTTCTGTAAGTGGGTCAGAAGCTGAGTCAGTCACCGAGGCAGGTCTCTCATGTCTGTTAGACTTCCTATTCCTAGCCCTGTCACACTGCCAATCTCTTCGGCTTTCTGCAGTAATCCCCTTCATCCCCTAGAGCTGGACCTGAAGCTGCCGACACGGGAGGGAGAAGGGGGAAGCAACAAGGGGTTTTGTTTATAAACTTTTCTCTCTATAGTGTGTGGTGTCTTGAAATCCGCTTGTTCTGGATGTGACATCCGTTTGTTGGTTATGTTTGTTCTGGCTGGGGGTGCCAGCAGCAGCTCCTTGCTTTGAGTGCATGCGTGCGAGGTCTCGGGATGAAAATCCTTTAGCAGAGTGATCTGTTACATGCACTGACTGAGAGCACTTCTGCTGCCTGCCTTAAACTGCTTGCTGTGCTGGTGTTTGAACCAGGCCAGCTACCAAATCCTTCTGTCCTTAGTGCAAACTGTACCACAGGAGTGTGTGCTAACAACCTCTTGTACTGTAGCCAGACTTAGGAGGAAATAGTGGTTTGTACATCCTACGGTAACAGTGTTGCTACCGTAATAGATTTTTGTGCTTGCTTGCATCTTTCTAGTTTTTTGTATTTTTTTAAATTCAAAAAGAAAAGCCTGATAACTGAACTTTTCTGAAACTTTTCAAACTGTCTTTGGTTTTCATATGGTTCCAGTGGAACCACGCAATACCTCTCTGTGTGTGAGGTGCTGTGAGGGGATGGTTCTATTCAACTTAGATTCATGCTAGCCCTTTATGCTTCATTACAAGAGGGTTTCTTCTGTGGCTAGAAGAGTTTTACACAGTAACTATTAAGTGCTGAAGAGCTGGAAAAAGCTTTGTGAAAGTCTGGGAAGCAATTTTCGTTTGGAGGCTTATGTATAATTAAGAATTGGACTCGATGATCCTTGTGGGTCCCTTCCAACTCAGTACTCAGTGAATCTGTGTAGTGATGGCCTCCACATGTACTCATGTGCCACCTTATTCTTTGGAGTTGTGACATTGCCTATGAATCACACTTTCATATGGGTCTAATTTGTTTATTAACTCCACTCTGCTGTCATCTGTCAGAAAAAGCGTATTATTTCTGAGGTTACTCAGAAAGCTGGCACAGTGAAGTGTTTTATGGAAAAACAAACAAAAAAAAAGCCACCCTGTACCATTGCCAAGAGTGTATCTGCTGTCCTTTTCACTTGGAGTACCACCAAACTGGAGAAAAACTAGTCTCCTATCAAGTAAAGAAAACAAACAAACAATGTCTTATTCTCTCTTATGTTTGTAAGTGATGAGAAAGGGAGAAAGCTGGTATAGGTTGAGGATTTCAGAGTAGGGGGGAAAAAGACATTTATTAATAAAACAAAACCCCATTTGTGTGAAGTCCATCTGTGACAGCACTGTTTTTACACTGCCAAAGGAAGTCTTGACTAGCTCTCTCACAAACTTTATAAAGAAATGTGACATGTTGGACCTCTAGTAATGAACGTACTCCTGAGGCTGAGAGGTTTACCATAAAAAATGATTGATTTCTCTTTCCTAACTGCATAACTATTTGTATTACACTAAACAGATGATACTGAATTCCTTCATCATCGGATGAGTCTCCTGAATAGCCATGTTGGTTGTTCTAACCCTAAAGCAGGGCTGTACTGGCCTTTCTACCATTACATCAGCTTCAGCTGTGATTTCCTTACAGCAGTTCTGTCTTAAGTTTATATTCTAAGTATTGGGTTCCTTCAGTTTTCTATCCTCATCTTACACTTTTTTCAGATTACTTAAGGCATCCTTCATGCCTCTCCTCACTGTACTAATAGTGATTCCAAGCTTGTTGGGTTGTCTTTCGCCTTGACTTCGGCTTTCTCTGTGCTACTTCTGTGTCTGAAATGCCTTACCAATATTCCGTTCCATCACACTTGCCTACTTGTCAGCAAATCTGTAGCAGGAATTCTAGCTCAGAGGTGCTGACAGGAAGCAATCAAATCCAAAACACAATCAAAATATTCTTCATTCATCACTGGCTTCTTGCTGCATCTTGTCTATTCCCTTTTGTCATTTAGATTGTCAGTTTCTTAAAGCAAAAGACAATTTTCTTTGTAATTTGAATAGCACTGAGCACTTTACAGGTACTTAATAAATACCAAATCAAATAATTTATATTATGATAGCCTGTTTTTACACAAATTTAATAGACTTGTCTTTTATATTACCTGTCCCTGTTTTTTATCCACCTTGCAAAGCAGCAATTACACAGTGCAGTCTGGCATTGGAAAACTATGCTTTGAATTAGGTATCTTACAGGTAGATTTTCTTACAGTTCTATAGGGGTTTATTGGTCATGCTAGTTTTGGGGAAGGAATTTTGGTTGGGGTTATTTGTTTGTGGGGTTTTGCTTTTTTTTTTTGTTTGGTGTGGGGTTTTTTGTTTTGTTTTGTTTTTTTTAATTGATTATGCCATAAAGGTTCAAGATATGTTATCATTACAGTGGTGCCTGGATGGCACCTTATATTACATAGCTCATTATAACTGTGAAGCCAGCTGGGTCAGAGTGGATAAACTTTGCCCCTTCAAGATTGTTGTTGTTGGGGAACTGATTGATCTGCCTACCCTTATCTTCTATATAGTTCTGAATCCAGGCATTACTGAGCATTTCTGCTGCTTTCTAATTAATTTGCTGTTGCTTGCTACTTTTTTCTTCTGCTGGAGCCTGTGTTGGCAAAATTATTGTGAAAAGGCTGTGGGGAGAACATCAATCCACGCTGAACTGGGAACTTATTAGGGCACTATAACTACACCCAAGCTGTGTGGCAGATGTATATCATGGTCACATCTTGGCTGGCCTGTGGAGGGCTGACCCCACCTGTCCTCCACATAGCAGTTTTCTTCTACTGGTGTAGCCTCAGAAGGTGATGGCCTTATCTCACAGATTAAAGGTGAAATCACAATGTGACTTGAGTTTAGAACTATCTTTAGGTGAAGATCTAGCCAAAGGCTTTAAGAGGCGTCTGTGCCTTGTCAGGCCACCTGTGCCAATGGCTATTTCACTCTGAGTGAACTTTCTGTATTTCCTCACCACATACACCGTTTTAACTCTGGAGGAGTCTGTTTCACATGGCATCTCTTTTGGCCAGGGAGTGAATATTCTCCAAGTTTAATCTCAAAGCAATCACATCAGGAAAGAGAGACTGGTTTGTTGTTGCAATGGCAATGTAATTAATCTTGTACCTCTTGGTGTGACACAAGTATTTGCAAATACTTTGTATTTTGTGCAGTGAACAGTCCTAGTTGCATCTGCTACATGTTATACTGGATACACCCCATGAGCTCTGTGAGTTACCCATCTGTGTTTCACCACAGTTTTAGTAGTTACTCCAGGCATATGATGGAATTAAAGAATCCATTTCTCTGGGTTATCATCTTGCACAGATTCAGTTAAGTTGCATCTGCTTATCCTTGTTTCACCCCAGATTTTGTTCCCAGGTACATTTAATAGGCACAGGATGAATGCTTTTCATGTCACATTTATATGGCTTGCACGTTTGGTGAGAAGCTGTATCTTTTTGACCTTTCCAACCCAAAGTAATTCTAGCAAGAACAACTGAGGTTTGGGCTTATATCACAGGAGAAGATGCTGAGTTTTGTTTCTCGCGCCCAAAGTTGAGTAAATTTAAATTATCATGGATCCATTCAAATGCTGATTTTGCTCCTGTGTTTTCTGCTTTTTGTATGCTTCTAAAACTAGTAATTACCTACTAGTTCTTTACTGATTTAGTAAGTAATGCTGTCTAGTAATGCTGTCTGAGAGAGGCACTGTGAGAATAAATGCACGAAGAGTAGTCAAGCATTTAGTTCTGTAATAATGACCCACATAAGAATTTAGAAGGAAAGAGATTATTTGCATGTATGCAGTTAAAATTATTCAGGAATTCTGTGGCTTTGCAAACAGTATAGAGTACTCAGTTAATGGAGCTGCAGCAAAAAAAAAGCAACTACATAGCTACAAAATATTTTACTGGTAATAAGAATAAATTTACCATTTCAAATACATTATTTGACTGAATAGCATAAATCTACGGTTACACATTTGTGTCTGTAAAAATGTGTTTGGGAGATGTAGTGTGAAATAGCACGTAAATAACAGCATTGATGAAGTGCTTAGAAATGCCTTTAAGTTAATGAGAGAGACTTATTTAAATTAGATGATACTTCATAGAATACTGCTCTCTGTTCTAGATTACAAATCTCTGCTATTTAAATATTTTTCTGTGGGGGTTGGTGATAGGAGTGGGAGGAGATGCATTTCTAGTTTCATCTGTATCCTTGAATTAACTATGAAAAGGGGTGGGTTCTTAATTTAACTAAAGCTAAAATCTTAGTGGAAACAAGTTTCTGTACAAGCTTCCACACCTTATTAAAATAAGTGTTTAATTTCATTAGTTGACCATATTGAGAATGGAGGTTTCTCACAACAAGATTAAGACTTCAAATACCAGCTTGCTGTGCATTAGCTCCAGCCACTTGTAATAGTTGAGCCTCCTTGCTTTCACCTCCACCTTTGGCCACGGACCCATTTTCCCGCTTGGATAGAGGCAAGGCAATTTTCTATTTTCCTATTTGGGTGACCTGCAATGAAGCCTGGTAGAACTTCTTTGCTTGAGTTTCAGGTCTCACCTCACCTGTGGCTGCTGGTGCTGGCTGCTTTTGAGGCCCACCTCACCGTAAGGTAGTGGGTGGCTCAGGTGGGCTGTTTGCCTGTGGGCTGCATGCAAGACCTGGCCTACAAAACAGTTTCTGCGGCTTTGCTGTGGAGAGGTGCCTGTTGTGGCAAGATGAGTTTAGGAAGAAGTACATGTCCAGCTGTAGTTGTGCACTGCCAGCTCTTCAGAACTGCAAGCCAGAGTCCTCCTGCCTTTCACAAATAAGTTTGTAAGCTGCTGTCTGCCTCTCATACAGAGAGAACTCATCTTGGTGAAGGGTTGTAGATACGACTCTTATATACATGAGGAAGCTTTGCCCACAGAAGAGTCAGCCTACTTCTTATGCCCCCCCAAAAACCTTCTGCAAGGCTGACATCATTGAACCTCAGAAAGTCAGTCAGGGAGGTACATTTTATTTTTCTGAAGTTAAGAAATCTACATGAAATTAAATTTAACAAGATGTATCATCCCATCTGTAGGCAACTATCAATCGTGACAGTAGTAGATAAAAGATCAGATGTCAATGTGAAATCTTTCCTTTGGATTTAAGGGACAGTAAAACTGAGAGAACTGGTTGAGACTTTGAATCTGTTTTTTGCTACAAGCTCAAAAATAAATATTTGATTTCCAGTAGATAGGAAACATTGAATCTGATATTCAGTTTATCTGAATTCTGTTACTTAAGTGTATGTAAGTGGGGTATTGGTGTGTTATAAGGGAATTTATAGGTCACCAGCAATTCATCAGTAATCTGTCTTTTATGCTGAGTATAAGATAGTTTATCTTCGAGAAAGCTGCCTATGCAGTTAGCATTTGCTGAGGGTTTGTCTATATAGGAACACTTGGAAGAATTAATCCAGACTAAGATATGCTTTGAAAGTGGATTAAAATACATAGTCCTCCTATACAAGGACATTAAGCAGAATTTAAGTGGCTTTAGTTTTTGTTTCTTTCTTTCCTTAGTTAAGTACGTTAAATCAAATTAAAAGCATTTGAATTTTACTCAAACGCCTGTAGAAGTTTAATGTAATCTTATTAACCTGCTTTTAGTAAAGTTTATCTGCATTACTTTCATTTTTTTCTTGTAAGAAAATTGGAGGAATGTTCAAACAAGCAGAAGTCAATATTAGCCAGTTCAGTGTAAATTCATCGTTTTTATATCTTGTGCACTAACATTCTGAGGTTGACCAACCCTGTCTCTCCACTTGCTGATTCTACCCTTCTTCTAGTTCTCATATGCCTCCTTTGCAAACTGTCAGTAACGTTTTTTATATCCTCAGAGACCTCTCAATATGAGAAATGCTAAGTAATGGCTGTGGTGGTATTTGATTAACATTCAGATGGAAATCTGAAGTTTGGCCTTGTTCATTACTGTAAAGGAGGGTTGACTTGGGGAAAATGAATGGTTTTCAGGAACTTTACCATGAGTATAGTTATTTTTTCTGTGAAATTATGTCAGACACAAACTGTTGTTTTAATGTTACACAGAATTCAGGCATCTACATCTGCTTTTGGTTCACCTGGCTTAGTATCTTTGTGTGAGATAAAATGTTGATCTGTCTTTTGTAGAGCCTAAGATGAGGGGTGTGTACACACACGAATCAACAGATGTTGAATATGGGTGTGGTATTCTTTACAGAAGTGGAGACAAAATATGAGAGAAACTTTGCTCTGGCTGACCAGTACCTAACGTTGTAGAAGTTGATTTGCAAAATGGCAGCTTTGAACCTTCTAAAACACACTGGGGTTTTTTTGTTGTTTGAGGCTGGATATAAAAGTCCAGTGACATGGAGTACTTGAGAATAGTAAATATTGTTATGCACAAATAGGAATGAATGGCTTGAAAGTTTAATGACGAATTACTCATGTTGGCATTGCAGTGTGAGGGCTGTATAATGCTGCTATCTGAGGAGACAGACAGTGATTGTAAGTGTTCCTTCTGAATATGCAGAATGGTGATCTCTGGTATGTGTTTTTCCTGTACGTGGCAGCATCTAGCAGTGGGCAGTTGTAACATCTGATTATTTGAATTGCCAAATGATGCCCTTACACTCAAATCCATAAGAAACCAACCTTTTCCACTCCCACCCACAGCCCCATTGAGAAGTGAAATGTACTGAGATGCAAAAAGTATGTCAAATATGCATTTAAATGCCTTGCTTCTCTGACGTTTCATTTGATATGTGCTACATGTGACTTCGAACATAATAGCACATTGTCCTAAACTGATGGAGTTAGTCAGTGTTTGATCTCTTCAACTGAACAAATGGATTGTTTTAAGCTTTTTAATGATCTTTTAAACAGGAAAATTGGCTTTGGACACTTTTAAAGGGAAACCAGGACATAGATGAGTCTTCTTTTTCTTTTGGGTTGGAGCAAAGTAATCAGATTTAATCACAGAATATTCTAAGTGGAAAGGGACCCACAAGGATCACTGAATCCAAAAGTTATCAACAGCTTTGGAAATTAAGATCCTTAAAATATACGTATTCTAGTGATAGTATTGGGGGAATTGGAACTCTATTTACCTGCTGATGTTCACAAAACTTCTAGAAAGTGCACTTAAAAGGAGGAAGCTTATAGCTTTACTTATTAAAATCAAATTCCTGTGAATATATCACAGGTGAGGGAGAAGGAAAGAATGCAAAAAGCATGCTTAGCAAATACTGGTTTGTGCTAATAGCCTTTCTTGTCATCTTCTGGCAGCATTTTTGAAGTACCAGGTTTTAAGCCAGGAAGCATCAGCTGTGGGTATAGGTAAGTCAAATGATAGGTAGTTTGAATATAAGTAGATCAAACATGCTCTGTACTTAGCCAGTGTTTTTTTAATATTGCTAAAATTAGCTCTGTACAGATCTGCAGCTGATGTGGAGGTTAGTTCTGTGGGATAGGTCTGAAATAAGAATCTTGCCCTAAGATTGTTTTTAAAATTAACCTTGCTTTTGCTTCCTGCTCTCCCACCCACGTTTTTGAAATAATGCTACATCTTGAGATAACAATTTGGCTATTATCCCTTGCGTATGGTTCCTGGTTCTACAGTTAGGTAAGAGCATGAGCAAAATGTAAATTCTTTGGTAACTTCGTAGAAGATACTATTTCATCACAATTGCTATTTAATTTTTGCAGAAGAACCTCCCACGCTGAATGTTCTTTTGAGTTATTTGAGGTTGATTTTTCATGAATAAAATTCTTAGTCATCTTCAGAATCTATGCAATATCTTAAAGAAATAAAGATTTTGCACATTTCAGTAGTTCATTGGTCTCCTTTTGTACCTCTGTTGACTCCTTGTTTTATATGTAAGAAGCTGCTCTTCTGGCTGTAGCACTAGGCTTGAATTTGGGAGTTAAGTGGCAAAATCCTTCCCTCATGGAAACCAACAGCAAAGAAATTTATATTCATTTTCTGTGGCTGCGCTGCCATGATATCAGGATGCCGTCAGCAGCGCTGCCAGGCCGGCTGCTTGGGGCGGCGCGTGGGCCTGGATGCAGAAAGCCCAGGGTATCGCGCTACGCCCTGGCCACAGCAGGAAAACACACAAAAGCGGTCGGGAACGTAGCTTCATTCGAGGGGCTTCCCCCAGGCCGGTGGGAGACGCGCCAGCAGAGACAAAGGCGAAGAGGAGCGATCTACTGCTCAGACTCCAGAGAGATTAATCCTCTGAAAGTGCAAGAGCAGTGAGATGAGATACCAGGAAGTTACAGGCGTTTTTATACTGGGACATAGGGAGGCAGGGTGAGGGGTACAATCCAATAGGGAAAGGGAACATGGGAGGGATCAACAGGGGAACAGCCAGTGAGGATAGAACAGGGGCGGGATTACAGATGACCAATGGGGAGCTGAAGGCTGCAAGGAGGCTGTGGGAACTTGCACTTCACGATGCAACAATTTTCTACTTTAAGCTCTGACATTGACTTTCTGTGTGACCTTGGTGTGAAGATCTTATCAGCAGAATTTATGCAGATAATCTGCACCTCGTTCAGCAGAACAGGAGTGTATTGTGGGCTGACACGTGGCAAAGTTGCATACAAGCAAATGATAAGTTTGGAAGTTTAGGAGGAAGTTCTTCCTCCTATGTGGCAGAACTCTTGAGGATGTGTGAGGTCCTTCATCTTTTATTAAAATGTAGATAGCCTATCAAAGCAAGATGCATCTTCACCTCGACTGTAGTCTTGCCTTGAACCTCTGCCCCTCAGCTGCACATCTTACATCAGTTTATATTGTGTACAATCTTGGATGAGTAATTTTGTGGAGGGGAGAAGAGTACTAGAATGCTCTGCAAGTTGGCCCTTGCTGCAGTGAGCAGAAGCCCATAGACGAATCACAACGCTTTTTTGTACCTGGGTAATGATATATATTTGCATATCTAATAGTATATGCCAATAATATGTAAACTGGAAAGTTTCAGGACATCCTCGTGAAGAATTTTGGGGTCACTAAAAGTTATCAGTGAAATCAGTGCCTGTGGCTTTATTGCAAATATCCTCTCTCGATGCTATTCTAAAAGCCTGAGCTCATGAATCATAGAGTAGTTGGGGTTGGAAGAGACCTTAAAGATCATCTAGTTCCAATCCCCCTGCCATGGGCTGGTACGCCTTACAGTAGACCAGGCCCTACCCAAGCTGGCCTTGAACGCTGCTGGGGATGGGGCATCCACAGCTTCTCTGGGACACCTGTTCCAGTGCCTCACCACTCTTAAAGATATTTTTCCTAATGTCTAACCTAGACCTACCCTCTTTCAGTTTAAAGCCATTACCCCTTGTCTTATCACTATATGCCTTCCCCATCTTTCTTGTAGGCCCCCTTCAGGTACTGGAAGGCTGCTCTACGGTCTCCCCAGAGCCTTCTCTTTTCCAGGCTGAACAGACCCAGCTCTCTCAGCCTGTCTTCATATAGGAGAGGTGCTTCATCCATCTGATCATCTTTGTGGCCCTCCTCTGGACCTGCTCCAACAGGTCTTAAAGGTCTTTTTCCTTTGAGAAAAAAAGGAAATAAGGAAGACCTTGGGAAGTTCCGGTCCCTAAGTTTCAACTGTGCCTGGCAAGATCATGGGGCAGATCCTCCTGGAAACTGTGCTAAGGCACATGGAAAGTAAGGAGCTGATTGATGAGAGCCAACATGGCTTCACTAAGGGTGATTTGTGCCTGACAAATTTGGTGACCTTCTATGAAGGGGTTACGGCATTGGTGGATAAGGAAAGAGCAAATGATGTCAAATCTACCTGGACTTCTGCAGACATTTGACACTGTCCTGCATGATATCATTGTCTCTAACTGGAGAGACATGGATTTGATTGATGGACCAACTTGTGGATAATGAATTGTGTGCAAAGTCACAGTCAGAGAGCTGTGGTTGACAGCTCAATGTCCAAGTGGAGAGCAGTGATGAGTGGCATTCCTCAGGGGTCATTAATGGGACCAGCATTGTTTAACACCTTTGTCAGTGGCATGGACCGTGAGATTGAGTGCATACAGCAAGTTTGCTGATGACACCAACTGTGCTGTGAGTTTGACACCCTGGACAAAGGGGATGGCATCCAGAAGGATGCGGACAAGTTGAGAGATAGATCTGTTGGTCTTGGTCTTGTTAAACCTCCTATTGTTGGATTTGGCCCATCTATCCAGCCTGTCCAGGTCCCTCTGTAGAGCCCTCCTATCCTCCAGCAGTTCAACAGTCCCCCACTCAACTTGGTGTCATCAGCAAATTTGCTAATGTTAGACTTGATCCCCTCATCCAGATCATCAATAAAGATGATAAACAGGATCTGTGTGTGCCCAACACAGATCTCTGGGGGACATCACTGGCCACCAACTGGATGCAGCACCATTCCACACCACTCTCTGGGCCTGGCCATCCAGACAGTTCTTAACCCACCAAAGAGTCCACCTGTCCAAGCGGTGGGCTGACAGCTTTTCCAGAAGTATGCTGTGGGAGATGGATTGAGGTTCCCCTCCCCCAGCAGCTTTAGTTTAAAGCCCTCCTCACCAGCTTGGCAATCCTGTCAGGCTAAATGACTGCCTTAAAAAAAAAAAAGGTTTGTTTGTGGGGGTAGTAACTCTCATTAGTCTAATTGCTGTAGCTGAAGAAGGTAAACAATTTAAGTTGCAAAAGAATGTTTTCTGTCATGAAGTGCAAGCAGCAGACTTGAAAGCTAAATTCAAGTTAGAGAACACATGCTTTGAACTTGCTTAGGTCTGTAGCAGTCTGACAGAAAAGAATAACTCGTATCTGCAGAGTAAAGAGCACAATGAAAAAGTAAAAGAAAGAAGAAGGCTGTTGTGTACGGGAAGGAGTGAGTCAATAACATATGGTCTGTAAAACATGAAGACATTTTATAATGTGCAATAAAATTATTGTCTCTCAATCTCATCTTTTGTTCTATATTAGAGCTGTGATCTAAGACTTGTTTCTGGAAGGCTGGTGGAGGTGGGTTTTTTGTGAGGGATTTTTTTTGTGCTTGTTTTTTTTTTTTTAAGTCTCCACTGATAAATGTTTTTTTCTTGTTACCTGTGTGAGTTTGCACTGGTGCAATTGTGTGCATTCAGCAATAGTTCATTTAAAATTACCACGTAAAATTAATTAATGAAACAATACCTATTTTTTTTTTAAACAGCAAGAATAGATAGTCACGTTAGTAGTGAAGAGAACGAATACCAGCTGAGAAAAGTAGTTCTTGATTTCTGTTTAGATACTGAGGGTAGCAAATTTTAGGGTTAAGTGCCTTTAGAATACACCTGTTACAGGGGGTAACAGTTGATTTGAAATGGGCCTTTAGGAAAAGTTAAAATTATAATTTTGAAGGTTGCTGCAGCTACATTTACTATTTGGTTGAGCCTCAGAAAAACTCATGAAGGTCCAGCTAATTGGGAGGGCATGCCTTAATGCTTTGTAATGCAGTGTATTATGAGGGGAATGTGTGCCATATTTGGGCTCTTTCCTATTGCACGGCTTGTGTTCCGAGGTCGCTCTCAAATCACGGAGCTTCTTGACTGATACAGCTCTGCCACACACAAACGGGATGTTTAATTACTTTACAAAATGCAGTTTTGTTTTGGAAGCGGTGTGTTTCTTCTTAGACTCCCGACTGATCTGCTAGTCTTATTGCTAAGGGGAATATCAAAGTGATTTTACCCTATGCTCCAATAGGGGATATAAGAGAACTAATATGAACTATACTTGCTTCCAAAAGGAGAGAATGGAGCTCTGTAAACTTAGTAAATAAAAGTTCAAATAAGATCACAGTGGCTTTAATGTGAATTTCCTTTTTGATTAAAAACTTACTCATTTCAAGTCTAAAATCACCTTCACTTCGAAGTGAGGTTTGTGTTTATGATATAACAAGGAAGTGTTATTCCATCTGATGCATATTATTTTACTGCTAGAGTTTTCTTTGCAAATAAAAGGAAGAAAAGCTTTTTTCTTGATATGAAAAGCCAATCACTGTGTTATTGGGAAAGGGCTTTAATGACCCGAGCTTACCTAATGAGAGCATTATCAAATAAACCCCCATTCAGAGATTTATAGGATGGTATTTTTTATTCTGAATTGTCTTTGAAACTGGCATTTAATCTCAAATTCTTTGTAGTGCAATAGTTGTTGGGTGGCGATTTGCTTGGGGTTTTTTATTTATTTATTTCCTTTTTCTTTTTCAGGTCAATATGAAAACATTTCAGCAAGTTTTATTTTTGTTTTGTTGAGGCAAGATTTTTTTTTTTTGCCAAGTCCCTGTAAAAAGTTTAGCTAATGTTGTAATTTAGGTGCTAACGCGAAGTTACTGTGTTAGATTTATAAGAAACCTTTAAAAGTAAGCACATGAATACAAAAAAATTCTGACAACAGTCCCAGTTCTTAAATGCTGAAGTTGCAGGGATTTTTTTTTAAATGATGGAGAGGTTGGGCAGGGCTGGGACTGAATTTGTTTTATTTTCAGATTGTGGTATGTTGCAGTTTTATTTTAATGGCAGAGGCTGGAAGAGGCAAATTAATTGCTGTTGTGGTGTAGAGGCATGTCGAAGTTTGAAGAATTATGGAGTTTGTGTAGTGCTGAATTGGAGTGATGAAGTACAGATAACAGGCCACAGCTGTAGCCACAAATTAGGCCTCTCAATTTGATGCTGAAAGTATTGCATTAGAATTGCTTTTCTAGGATTACCATGTGGAAAATCTGATGAATAAAACCAGATCTGAATTAGGGAAGCTAAAAATCCATGCTGCTGCTGCAAAAAGCTTTTTGGGGTTTCATTGTTGTGAAACAAAGGTGACAACTTTACTAAAGCAAGAGCAGTGCTCAGGAACTTACTGGTCTTCGAGAACTGCCACTGGTGTTGGAATCTTAGCAGTTGCTTAAAGAACTAGAGTTCTCAGTGATTCCTTCATCTTACAGCCAGCATGGCTTGGGGGAGGATGAGAGCTATGGTCCGTCTCATGGTCTCACAGCACCTGTTTTCACATGGACCCCAACATGTTGGGAGCATGGGGTTTGTGAGGAGGTGTTTCTGGAAGTTGCATAAGCTTTGATCCAACTGAAGTACGGTGCATATGCCTTCCTATATAGGAAAGATCCAGTGAGGAGGTAGAGCACCAGCTTACGAACTCCTGTGGGCACAGGAAACTTCAGCATACAGGTACTGTTCTTGCATTCTGTGTAGCTACCCTACTGCTGTGGGAATACTAATGCTCCAGGTATTCCCAGGCATAGGATAGCAGCAATGTATGTAGATCAGATCTAACACACAAGAAAAATTCTGAGCAGTGATAGTTTTATTAGCAGGAATGTTAAAAACAACCCCAGATTTACAGGCCTGTCAGACATGCTTGTGATAGGTTCACAGATGGTTCAAGAGCAAGAGCATGAACCGGGGTGGATTATAGTTGTGGGTCCTATAATATTTTCTGGGACATTGAATTCTTATAAAACCAAGGCATAGCTCTGGCCAAGCAAGAGCTGCATGCAAACTTTGCTTATCTCACAAAACCAAATCCTGTATAGGGCTGGAACCAAGAAGATGCCAAGTAATAAAAGACTGTGCAAAGTGTCCCCCTCCCCTTCCTCAAATGTTCTCATTCAGTGAGTGTAGCTCTATCCTGACCTGCAACATCCTGTTCATTGTTTTTGTGCTAGGAGTTTCCTGAATGCCCCATGGAAAATGTGACACACTTTAAAATTTAGAACAAATATCTTCTGCAATGGAACACAACCAAAAGGATAAAACCTTGTTCAGCATTGTGACTTTAATCCAGATTTGCATTCTAGTGAAGAACTCTGGTTGGTAAGGTGTCTGGAACATAAGTTATTGATATATAAAGCCACACAGTTGTTCCTTGGATTTGAGAATTTTTTTATGCACAACTTGGAATTGATAAATCTTTGGCCTTTTCAAAGGACTCTTCCTTTTTTCTTGCTGATACTTTAATATTTTTCAAATGCATGTGGCATTTTAGTTGGTTGACAGATGGCCAACTGATGTTTATGTACAGTAGCTGAGGCTATGTTCCATTTGGGATATAGTATTTTATTGTTTGTTTCAGCCTACTTTTGGGGCTTTCAAACTGGAATTCCCATCTAGTCCTTCAAATCTATAAATCCACATTTTTGACAGAGGAAGTAAGATAGATGGCAATTCTAACATTTGGTGTAGAAGGGTTTTGGGATGGATTGTTTTCTTCTAACTCCTCTGTTCGTACTTAACGTTCATAATCTTGAAAAGCAAAAACATTAATAAATCAAAGTGGGTTAAAGATCAGACACGTGGTTTTATTTTAATAAGGGATAAAGCTGAAACCTTACTGAGTGTACGTTGTTCAGCCCTTGTTCTCTGGGGCATATGAATCAGTCCCTTCATTACTGGTCTGGAAGCATTTCCTTTTGTGGTTACTGTGTATTTTGATTAGAAAAACCAATGCAAGATAATACTTGGTGCGTTACTTTTGGTGCTTATGTTCATGTGCAAAGTTAATATTTTAGAAAATTAAAAAGCAAGCTTTTTGTGGCCATGTGAAGTTTTGTCTTCATGGAGTGAATTTGCTTGCTTGATTTATATCTGTCAGCAGGAAGGGGATTTTGAAAGAAGGCGTAGTAAGCCTGCAAGCTTGAGAAAGAGCTATAATTTGCATGGTTATGTCTTATGTGTCTGGGACATGGTTTCCCAAAGGCTACAGGGTGAAGTGTGCTTTGGGGACTATTTGCTCTGTGAGTGTTGAGGAAGACAGCAGGAAATGTGTCTTTCTTCTAGCTTTTTCTCATTGCTGGCTGTTACTATTTGGGACAGTGTCCCCTGAAGAGGGTAAAGTCGGAACTTGGTGGAAGAGGGAGAGTCATAAATAAGAGAATTAAAAAATTGGAGACCCTTCCTCTCATCCCCGTTGCTGCCATATCCACACATCCGCTCTCCCTTTGGTGTCTCTTTATCAGTATTGTTGAAAGAGGCTGCTAAATGAAGAAACCAGCTTTCCTTTTTGAACTTTTAACCCTCACAAAAGCTACAGTAATTGGCTTCTGCAGAGCATAGGTTGTTTTGATCTGACATTTAAAAAAAAATACAGGAAGAATGAAATATCAATGTGCACTTCTGGATTTCCTAAATTGGCAGTGAAGGTCTTGCTTTCCCGTGCTTTAAAAGCCTGAAAAGTGCAGAGAGATATTGGTGAGGGTTGAAATGTCTCTGTTGCATCTCAGTTGGGATGTACTTTGGCTGAGATGAAAGTTCAGCAGCTGGTACAAAATCTCCACCTGGAAAAAAATGGTTGGTGTGTGTGTGAATGTAATCTCTTTGAGGAAGTGGAAGATGGCTTAAAGAATGGGTCATGTAAAGGGAAATAAAACTCTGTAGGAAAAGAAAAGGAGGAAAAAAAGTCAAAGGTGAGAGAGATGAATTGTACAGCCTAGGCTAAATGTATTATGCTTAGATTTCCTCTATGAATGAATGTCCTGTTTAAAAATAAATAAACAAATATTTTCCCCTTCATCCTTTTTAAAGAGAACACGGTAAAACTCCTGACAGTTGCTATTCTTTCTAAGAGTTGATCATGTGAAAATTTTATGTACTAAAAGCAAGGAAAGCACATTAAAGTCTAATCTATGCTTACTCTAGTGGGTCTTAAAGCTGTCATCACTTTAAAGTCATGCAAAAGCAAAAGTAGCATCTTAAATACAAATGCTTTTTGTCTCTGGTGACTTTTAATGCACATAATATAAGTCAATAATTAAAAAAAACCTAAAAGCAGATCAAGGTCAAATCATGCTTTGGGTAACGTTTAATCTAAAAGTGGTTGAATGATACCTTCCATGGGTATCGTTGCTAGCTTTGTCATCTTTATAGAAATGCAATATATTCTTGAAAACTTGAAAATTTAGAGGGCCACAGTTTGCTGGCAGAGACCTGTAGCCCTTCCTTCTCACACACAGCCTAATAGCTGTGCTGAATACATCGTGACATGTGTGGCAGCTCAAAAGGAAAACGTACTCAACAAGGCTTTTTACTTCTTAGCTGCCAGAGGAAGCTGCCAACCTTTGGCATGGTTAAGTTTCTCCTAAGAGAAAGCAGCAATAAATAGTATAGGTAACTTGGCTGGTGGCATGCAAAGCTACCTTGCTGCCTTCTTTTTAAGATATGATTCTTCTTTCTTAAATAAGGTTGGTTAATGAACCAGGGGAAATAGTAACGAATTTAGGAAAGGAATTGTTACAACAGGCACCTCCTCAATTTACTGGCAATAGCTCAGTTTGATCTTGTTAGAGATGAAACAGTTCCTGAGAAAATTGGCATCCTTCGTAGCTGTGGGATTTTTCATCTTGCTGTCACATATGAGTCTTCAAAGCAAGAGGCGAGCGTTTTCTGTCATGTGCCTGTCTCTTTTAACATCTGTACTTCCACTTCGGCAACAAAATTATTAAAAGCAAAAGCAGGAGAGTAGAGTAGCCAGCAGCCATGCACTAATCCCACTGTGTAAAACTACAGAGATTATTTTGGTCCAGAAAGAGGTAACTGTGGCAGGACAGGGGTCTCTTCCTGTCATGTGTGTGCTGAAACTAAGGCAGTTGCCAGGAGTGACTGAACCAATGAACCAGAAGACAGATTATTTCCGAGTAGAGAACAGCTTAAACTTTCCGGGCTCTGAAACCAAAGCACACGGTGTTGGGCAAAGTCAGTTGTATTAAATGATGAAAGCCTGAGTAAAAGGAAGAACGTGGTAAAGAGACAAGCAGTAGTTGCTTGCTGGGCTGTTTCACAGTATTTGCATTTTGATTGGCTGCACAGACATTTGTGTGTGCCTTGGGGATGCTTAACATAAGGAAAACCAGCTTTATATGTAAAGAAAAATGGCAATGAGATTTCAGACTTGGTCCCTACAGCATGTCCTGTGTGCTCTTTCAGTATTGGCTTAAATGAAAATAATGATGATGTTTTTGTTTTGCCTGGGAAAATAGTTTCCCTTGCTGATTTGGTTTATCCAAAGTATGTAGCCCACCTAAAAGTGTATTTGTCATTTTGTCTTGGTAATGAATCTTTTAATTTGGCAGAGTAAGATAATTAAAACACATTGGAAAATAAATAGAACCAAAAAAAGGATTTTCTCCTTTCTGTCCCATCCCGGAGTGCATATCTGGGATCCTTGTGAGAAGCCCTGTCTGATGGATAACTGCTCTGAAATGCTCAAAAAGAGCACAGACCATTTCTGGCAGACCCCAAAGCTGCATCTTCTCCTCTCCCTCTCTGGTTTTAATGGAAGGTGTTGTATTGAGTCTAAGGATGGTGGCAAGAAATAGGTAAGCCAGTCTCTACTTTCAGGGCTTTGAGAGCTGGAAAGGGTGAAATACAGGAAGATCTGTGGGAGTAGTCAGTCCAATAACATGAATAAATGAGGCAGCTGCCCATTCTGGGTAATCTGTCAACATGATTTAGATACAATCTCCTGCAGCCTCTAAATGCCTCTCAGCTGCTCTGAGGAAGTGTGGCATTCCATTTTATAGTTGGTGGTTGCAGGCACAGTGAACCAAAGGGCAAGTACATGGCCACACACCAAGCCTTTGAATAAAAGAAAGTTAGACACAGTGTTCTTGCTTCCAAGTTTAGCATCTTTGTCTTTGAAGCAGAACTCTCTGTTCATTTAAACAGTGTGGCTGCTGCTTGTGGTAGAGAGTCCTCTTTAATTAATGCTTTGGGGAACAAACTTGGAAGATACAGGGTCTATTTGCAGGTGGGTTTTTTCATTTTATTTTTTTGTGGTCTATCTCTTATACTAGCTGCTAATGATTACATTGTCTCAATGACGCCAAGGTCAAATGAGAATCTGGGGCTTTTGTGTCTCAAGAGGTTTGTTTTGCAAAGGCTAGAATACATTTTTCTGACTTGTTTATATGGGAGCACTAGACTTTGTCCTGGGCACTGATGCAGCATATTTACCTACGGACACTTCTACTTCAGAATTTTCCTCAGGTGCCTTAAGTAGAGTTAGCACAATCTTTCCAGCCCCCTCCCCAGTACTAGTCAAAATGGTTGGAATAGTGGGTGAGACCAGCAAGGTAAGAGGTGTTGCTGAAATAAATCTAATTCTTTAACACCCTGAGAAGAGAGATTATGAAGGTGGTATGGCCTGTAGAAATCTGCTCCAGAGTCTGGATAATGAAACAAGTGAAAGGAAACTTCAAAATGTCTTCAAAAGCATATTTTCCTTCACCTCCTCTTAAGAGATTTTGCATGCCCAGATAAGAGGAAACAGTTGGGGACTACATATTGTGGAGAACATGTCATTGTGAGCCCTACATACATCTTCCAAGCAAGATAGAAGGAAGTCACATCCAGCTCTGACAGAACAGTCAAATCCCTTGTTAGGAGAAGGGGGAAATGGACCTCAAGTCCTGGTCCTCAGAGATGGGGAGTTTGCTTACTTGTTACAGGGCAGGTTGTTTGTCAGCTTTGGAAATGGGACATCTCTTTCCTGATCACACTCATTATTCCAGATTAACATCTTATGATGGGCCGTGTCTGTGATTCTGAGAATGCAGCTCAAGGACTGCATCAATGAGGAAAAAAAATGAAGTATTCTTTCAGTAGAGATGTGCACTGTGGCTTTTTGGAAATCTTGCACTTTCAGTACAACCTGTGAATATTGCTTAATATAGTGTAAAATGGAGAGTGGGTAAGGCTCAGTGCTTGCTGTTGTTGCCATGCTTGCAAACCTGTAAAGCAGTGCTTTAATCTCCACAGCAGAGTAGAAATGCTTTACTGAAGAGCAGAAAGAGGACTACATTCTCTTTTAAAGTGATTGATACCTAAATTGCCCTTACTGCTTGAACAGTAGAGGTCTAATGATGTTAAATTACTACAGAATCACAGACGAAAGGTGCCACAGAGTTATGTGTTTGGCTTTGTTTCCGTGTTGCTGTTTGCACACAAAGGACTTTCCAGCCAGGTGTTAGCCCTCCAGGAGGTTCAAAATGGTCAACTTCAGTTGACAGCTTTATTTGGAAGCAGTTCTAACATGTCAAACTGAGGTAGACAGTTACCTGAACAGTGATTTGCCACCCCTCACCCCTCAGTGCAATGGGATAATTTAATTTGGGAACACTGAAGTCTGAAAGCAAGAAGGATGAACAGTGGTTTCTCTCCAGAGTACTTGGTGAAGGGATGTTACTCTGTATTTCTGAAGGTCTAAACTCTGACAATCATCAGAGCACTGAAAATGTACTTGGATTTAATCCAAATACTTTAATCTTTTAATGTCTGTTACAATTATAAAGCAGCTCATTTAATTAATGAGACATACTGTAATGAACTTAGTAATTGAATACTTTTACATCATTCTCCTTTATGGAATTGAATCTCAGCTGTATGCCGTGAAATTTGCACAGGTAAAAAACCTTTTTTTTTTTTTTTTTTCTCAGGGCATGTTTGCATATTACTTTATGATGAGCAGGTTATATTCCTGTTTTCCTCCTTGGCCTTACACATTGCTTGTTGTGGTCCTGATGCTTGGGTGAGCGAGTGGTGAACGCATTCAAGGGGCTAATCTGTCTGAAAATGTGTCTTTGTTTTGTGGGTTACTTTTTGGACACTCCATCTCTCTGAACTGGTATGCTGGACAAGTGCCAGTGCTGGCACTGGGGAGAGGGAGGCAAAGCTGTGACATTGGGGAAGCAGACATCAGATCTGCTGTGGAACTGGACTTTGCCTTTCAGAGAGCTTTTTGGAGCAGAAAAAATTTATTTTACCAGAGAATGTAAGGATGGTGGCTCAGGATGATGTATATGTATTACAATATTTTTAACATGAAACAGCTATGAGGATCCACTCTTTTTGGCTACATAATAAGTTGGAGGTATGCATGTTATTATTCAGCAAAAGCATAGTGTCCTTTTGCCCGTTGCTCCCAGTGTCTCCCTGTTCTGCACTTAGCAATTGTAAGTTCTTAACAGGTAAAATGCTTGGCAATAACTCCTGTGTGGAACCAAGTTGGTATTAAATATTTGAGGCACTCTTATTTGTTATTAGGATAATAGAGTAAAGCATCACACAGCAAGTGCTGGTTCATTTTGAATGGGCGTTTTGATAGGAGTTGATTGAGTTGCAGCATCGTCGGTGACAATTGATGTTCTGGCTCCTGGGAAGAAAACTGCCAGCAATCGTCTTGCTGAATAATGTGGCTGGCACAGTTCAGTCCTCAGTGCTTGTTGCTTGTCTGGATGCATGTATTGTGGGGAGGTTAAGCACTCAGTCCGTTGATTAGCCAACTTGGAAACAGTGAGTGTTTTGCTCATTCTTGGCATAACTCTGCGTGTTCCCAGAGAGTCTGGAGCAGGAGCTTCAACCGGAGTGTGGCAATGGGGAAACACAGCTGTGCTGTCATCAACTTTTGGCGGAGTATTAGCTCTAGTCATCTCAGGAGTCTTAGACAACCTTTGAAATTATTGTTGCCTTTTCCTGGTCTTAAAATTAAAAGCCAGGCATGGTTAAGGGAGGAAGGGGTTTTCACCTTGGTATTTATTTAAGGATCCTTAGGTGCACCACTTCGCCATGTGGAGTGCGCCGAAATGCACACCGAAATGCACAGCCATGATAAATCGCGTATACAACTGATAGGCCTTGCAAATCAGCATATCTATCAAAGATTCCCCAATGAGAGACTTGAATGAATCTCCCATTCTGAGGAATCTCCTCCCTGGATAGGTTTATTTTAGTTTACAGGATGTGTTTTAGAGAGGACCTTTGTGTCTAGGGCTTTTTGACTTTTAGAAGCGAGGCTTCCAGGATTAACGGAATTTGGTTTCCTGGCTTAACGGAACATGGGGTATCAGACTTAGGGAATTACAGGTATGTGGGCTAAAAGCACTAAGGATACAGGAAAGTTGTATAAAAGGCTGTATAAAGGGGTATATGAGGGGCATATAAAAAAAGACAAAAAATCATCATGACATCATTATAGTTCCTTATGAAATAGAAGATAATTGGACAAACAGATCATACGTACTACTAAGAAGGTGACTTTTTTGATTGATAGCGACTTGTTACCTGAGCAATGAAGTGAACATATTTACTAGATGAGCTGGTGTTTTTCAAGAGTCAGGTTTCTTCATTAAAATATTTGCACTTTTTTTCTGATAGTAAGACACTAGGCAATCATAACACCTGTGTTTATCTTCAACTGCTGTGGCTGAAGTGGTGGCTGTCCTCTCTACCTTCCACCCCCCTTTTTTCTTAATAGCCCAGCATAATAGCATAAATTAGATTCAATGGGGGTTTAAGTTCACATGTGGGTTGTAATTTCTGAGTGAACTCATTACCTGTCTTGCTGTCCTTGCTAAAGGGGAGAGACAGTAAGCTTTTCAACTGTTGTCTGCTGCTTAAACTGCATGACTCCCTAGAGTTTATGACTCAAACCAATAAAGGCTGATGTTTGCATCATTCTTTCCTCTTTCCCTGGGCCATGCAGATTTTAATGTTGAACAAAGAGTGCAATAAAATTATGGGGTGACCACAAATTGTACCCCGTGCTTGAATGTCATGTATTAGTCTGTAACACAAACACATTTTATGGCAGTTTTCCTCTCGGAAGTAAAGTTCCACCTTTATCTTTAAAATTTTAGCTCAAGTTATGGAAGCCTGGGATATTTTTTTGAATGACTGCTCTTGGATGCCAGATGGGAAGAGTTATGGAGACTGTTGTTCCTAACTTGTAACCAATGGCTGGTTTTAGTGTGTTGCAAGAATCTTATTTTGGCATAGAAGGCAACCTGCTACAAAAGCAGGTCTTTTTGCTCATTGTGTGAACACTTAAGTAGAGAAAAGGCATAGTATTGGAACACAGGTGGGCAGGCTATGACTTCAAGAGTGGTTAGAGACAATATATCAGTGTACTTAGAGAATCACAGAATGGTTGTGGCTGGAAGGGACTACTGGAAGTCATCTGGTCCAATTGCTCTGCTCAAACAGGGTCATCTGCAGCCCATGGTTCTGCAGTAGAGAGATGAGTAAGGGATAGTCTCATGTTAAAATACCCAGATCTCCTGTTAGCAAGTGTCACATTTAGTGCAGTTTACCAAGATTTATGCAGGACAAATCTCCCCTGGAAATGGCACTGCTAATATCTTGCAGTCAGATTTCTTCCAGAAGGTTTCTTGGAGTCCTCCAAAATACAATCTGTGTTCTGGCTGTGTGAACCTGGAGTTTGCCCTGTTCTTGTGTTCTTTGGTATCTTTTTGCTTGTATCTTACTTTACAGTGATCTTGTGGTTAACCCGACTGTATAAGTGAAATGATTGTTCAGGTGTGAAAGCTCCTCTTGATCTAGAACTATAAACAGTGACCCCAAGGTGTGTGTCAGTATTGAAAAGGAGGGTGATATCTCCTTGGGATGATCCCAGAGCAGTGATTCCAGGCCTGCAGGTACACCAACTGAGCAGTACTCAGGAAAGCAGGGTGGCACCAGTGTTAAGGATGGGCATACGCACAGTGGTTGTTTTGGGGTGTGACTGTGTCTATGTTTGTTTCCTTAGTATTTCTGTTTCCAAACTGGGTTTAATGATGTCCATTAAAACTCTGGCTTAGTCTTGAAAATAGACATACATTCTCTTTAATGCAGAACAGCTCAAGTTTTTCCACAAATGTTAGCTATAGGCAAGGTCTCTAATATTAACTGTGCCATGCATTTTTTTCCTGAGTGGCCATCACTGTTTTTTCCATATGCTGTCTAGTTTTTCTGAATGTCCTTCAGAGAGCCAGCACTGGGAAGTCCACAAGTGTTAAGGGCAAATTATTCTTTGTGACTATGAGAGTGAGCTGACAGAGAGCTGGGAGCTGGCAGGGGTGGATTCAGAGACTGTATAGTGCTGAGAAGTCAGGAAAACATGGGATGTTTTGAGTGTTAGATGTTTTGATGCGCAGATTGCAGGAAGTGTAAGAGAAACAGGGATGGGTAGGAACACCTCTGTCCATGGAGCTGCTTTCTGCTGAAAGATTACTGATAGGTGGTTTCTTTCCTTCTCTTGTTTTTTGTCATCTTTCACTGTTTCAGAGAATTTTCTGAGTTGGAAGGGACCCACGGGGATCACTGAGCCCAACTCCTGGCCCTGCACAGGACACCCCAAGAATCACACCATGTGCTAGAGACCATTTTTCCAAACACTTCTTGAAATCAGACAGCCTTGGTGCTGTGACCGCGTCCCTGGGGAGCCTGTTCCAGTGCCCAGCCACCCTCTGGGTGAAAAACCTTTTCCTAATATCCAGCCTAATCCTCCCCTGACCCAGTTTCATGCCATTCTCTTGGGTCCTGTCACTGGTCCCCAGAAGGAAGAGATCAGTGCCTGGCCTTCCCTTCATGAGAAAGCTGCTGACTGCAGTGAGGTCTCCAGGCTGAGCAAGCCAAGCAACCTCAGCTGCTCCTCATACGATTTCCCCTCTAGATCCTTCACCCTCTTCACAGCCCTCCTTTGGATGCCTTCTAGTAGCTTTATGATTCTTCTTATATTATGGCACTCAAAATTGCACATCTCTGAAGATCAGTGTCAGTGCCTGTCAAAAGGCTGTTGTCTCAAAATTTTTGTGCCCTCCTCAGACTCACAAGCGGTATCCACCTTTTCTTTTGCGGTTTTTCTTACTAATGATGAGCATTACTCTCTGCTTATCTATTGTGGAATATCAATATTACTCTTTTCCATAGGATTTTTCTATGTGGAATGATTACATTAGAAAATAATGCTGTTTGTTTCAACCTTCAACATCCTGTCTGTGCTCTCAGTTAACTTGGTTGCTTCCTTTAGCGTTCGCACATCTCTGTTGCCCTCTCTTCCTCCATTTGACTGTGAACTTCCTAGCAGTTCCATTAGTTCCTCTGGATGTATAATGAACTTTGAAAGGGTAAAAAAGTCTCTTTGTTTTGTATACTGCTGCTTCATCTTCCTTCTAGCAGGAAGTTTAGTGTTTTTCCCAACGCTGAGCTTATCTTCTCGTATCTGTTATCTCCTTTGGGATATAGCCAGTCATCCTTATTTTGATTCAGCTTCTGCTGTACTATCATCTTTACTCAGGGTGCTCTCTTTGTGTGTCCTTTCTAGCCCCCTGATTTATCCAAATCCCTGAAAGTATGAAGTACCGTAGCCAGATCATGCTAGCAGTAGAAAAGAGGACTGTGATCTTTTGTTATTTTTTGCCCTTAATTGAGTCTTATTCAAAATTCACAGCACTTTTGATGAAATTTCTCTGTTTCTTTTCAGCTTGTTTTCAACTAGCCTGTAATAAACTTATTCAATTTTCAGTTTCATGGGACTCCTTTGGAATGTGCTTAGTTTAAACATTAAAAAGCACCACCCCTTTACCTGCTCCCCCCCCACCCCCCAAAAAAAAATCGCCTCCATCCTTTCGAGCTGTAATGTTTTGCATTGCATTATTTTGTTGTTTCACAGTGTCGATGTCCTTTTTCCTTCTTCTGCCCTCCAACTTGCTTATGCTGAGAGCTTTGATTTTTAACTTACAACTCTTTAAGAACAGTAGGACCACTGGCTGAAATTGAGGCTTTGTGTTTTCCCCATTACTTCTTTTCTACTTCTCAGGGTATGTGAGACTACCCTGAAAGGTAGGAAAAGAAAACTGTATTTAACTGGATTTTGAGAGATATTTTTTGCTACTTGCTTCAGTTTAGAAACATCTGGAGTCAAGCCAAATGACAAGAAACAACCCCAAATGAAGTGGGCAAGCCCTGACAAACTGTGAAAAGTTTAAGTAGATTAAGTAATAGTTTGTATTCAGAGTAGCATTTCATTTTAGTTCTGTACTAGATACCTGCCATGGTCTTTACATTTTATATGCTAGGCAGGTACTCAGCATGGTTGAAAAAATCATGCTTTTTTTTGTGAAGCCTTAGATCTTTGACTGCTGGAATGCTATTGGTGTGGGGGTTGTGCTGGTGCATTTTGGTTTTGTCTAGGTTTTTTATGAGTTTTTAAAAATTAATGTTTTTATTTATTTATTTATTGGAATTGTCTTTTGAATAATTGAGTTTGATACTTTCCCGGTCTCTAGTTTAAAGAGCTCCGATATTAATGTCTTTAGTGAACAGAGCGTCTTTATCTGACTGGATGGTATACATGAGTTGATTAAATTGCCACAAAGTTTCAAATAAAAACTTGAATAATCAAAACGAAGTTTTTTGTCCTCTTAGGAATTACAGGCATGTAACTATAAGTTCCTTAGCAAATGGCAAATGATCTTCCAAAAAGCAGGGGAGTTCATGTTAAAGAAGTACCTGCATTTTTCTGGTATGCTTTTTCTGGTATGTGCTTTTAGGAGCAAGACCAGACAGCCTGCTTGCTTATATTCTGAGTACATCCGGTCTGTTTTGTTTTCTTCCACCTTTTGTTTTGAAGCACCCTTTAAAGCCTTTTTTGCTCTCTAGTTTTGAAGAGTGCTCTATTTGAAAGTGGTCTGGCCTGTCAAACATAGTGAAATCTCAACCATATAAAATGCTTCTCAAGAAGAGGAACAAGATGACTGTGGGTAGAGAAAATGCTTGGAATGAAATTGTGAAGAAAGGTTACAGGTATATTGGGAATGAGATAGGTGATAACCACGCAAATATTAGCTGTCTTTCCTTGGGCAGCTTTAGCAGTGGCAAAAACTGTCCCGTTCTGTTCATTTCACATACCCATAATCCTAAAATCTCCTCCAATACTAAGTCTCCACGTATTCTGGAGAGTTAAGGTGGTGTATTTAAACCTGAAGGGTCCAAAGCTTGTTTTATCCTAATATTAAATATTTCATTCCTGGTCTAATGAGTCTTTATAGATCAGCAGACTTAGGGTTCCACATCAAAGAAATGTTCCTATTTGGAAGCTGATGGACTGCTCTGAACCATGGAAGAGTGGAGTGGGGGTCAGGTGTTCCTGCAGTGTTGGTGGCTGCTTCAGAGGGGTAGCAACCCCCTGGGTTGCCTGCTTTCTGAGGCCACTGCCTTTTTTCCATCCCTTACTGGAGTATAGCTCATAGCTTCTGTACAGCTTTATCTTCCATTTGTGTCAAACCATCTCTAGATTTTATTGACATGGGTCTGCTGGGCCTTTGACTCCTGTCTAGTTCAGGGGTGAATAGCACTGAATGCCTAAGAAGGGAAAAAAGGCAGCATGAAAGCCTTTTCATGTACACAAAGTGTGCATCCAGCCCCCTGGCTTCTCTGCCCTGTTTTCATTTCTTGCAGAGATGGTAGAGCATGTTTACAGCTCCTTAGACTCAGCTGTTCAGTCATGCAGTCTAACTCCAAAAATAACTCTCTTGGGGGATATTAATCCAGCGTTGGATTATCTTTCTAAAATCGTTAATCAGACTTGGTCCCCGAGGGACCTTCCCGCTGAACTTGCCACTTAGTTTCTGTTTGCTGGGGCGGCAGGAGCCGAGCGGAGGAAGCTGATGAGGTTTGACAAGAAGTGGTTACTTACGTAAGGTGCCGAGCAGAGGGAGCTGTGCCTCTCCTCCTGCTGGGGGCCCGGCCCGGGCTCAGCTCCCTGCCAGCACCCACCGCGTCCTGCTTGGCCCTGTTGCCCTTACTGCCCTGCTTTCCCTTTGTCTTGAAGAAATGCCATGCAAAAACCTGCCTGTGTTGAGGGGTGGTGGGATCTGTGCCGGCTCCGGGTGCTGTATATGGTGCTGCCTTTTGTCCAGGCGGGAGAAACACATGCTTTGTTTTATTAAATTCTCAAGTGCACATGGTATTCCTGCAGTCACTTTTTAATCATTAATTTTCTTACTCGAGCTGTTCATGAGATGAGCTGGCCTGCTCTTTGAATGTTACCTCTCTTCTGCAAAAGAAGAAATAAGCTGTTCTAGGCTGCTGTTTACATTTACGAGTAGAGCTGCAAGTTCCTATTAGCCTTGCATTTTTCTTCTGTCTGTAGAGTAAGAATAGAATTTATTTCTTGAGAGATGTGCTCTGATAACTTTAAGTTATTTAAAGTACCTTGAGATCTTTGTATGGAAAGTGCCAATGAAATTGCAAAACAAGTTTAAAAAAAAAAAAATGAGTTCCACTGAGAACTAATTTCATACATGAATAAAATCCTGTTTTCCACATGCCATGTATAGATAGAAGGGGAAAATTCAATATATTTTACTGACATTGGTGCTAAATGAATCCTTCAGATCCAGGCAGGTAAATTGAGAGCTTGCATATCGTTGCTGATGCATTTTTACATTACATTTAACATACTTTGATTTCCAGCTTGGGTGTTTATTACTCTTAGTAGACCACAGGAAGCCCTTCACAGAATGGTTGAAATGCAGAAATATACTGTATGTGGTAATAACAATAAACTGCGAAATTGACACTTTAATGGGATAATCCATCATAGTTCTGCAAAACCATATTGATGGAAGAAAGTACGTTCGAGTGGTAGACATGCTTTGGTTGTGTTTTGTTCCCCTCAAATTATAAAATAGGGTGCTGTTGAGCATGTAAGTTGCTTAAACATTCTCCAGGTTACATCTCCTTGCATGCATTAGGGAAATCAATGGGAATTTGCCTTCCTTTTCCTCTGACCTCCTGCTCTCCTTCATACACTCATGCCTGCACATGCACCCTTCTTGCCTTCAGATTCTGACTTATTGAAAATAAATGTTGTAAAAATGAGTTGGAAAGTTGCTCTTATATGTCAGTGCTTCTGAGATCCCACTAGGAGAGAAAAAGGAATTGTACTTGAGAAAACTCCATAACTAGACCCTTTAGCGACATCCCTGTCCTTTTCACTGCTTGACTGCTGCTGGCATGACAAAAAGCAATTGAAAACAGCTCTAGTTCTTCATTCACGTAATGAAAATTGCTTACTAAATTGGAGCCATTTCACACCAGGAATTGTGCCTTCCTTATTTTGCTGGGCACTGTCTAACGCACTGCATACCACGGGAATAAATAGTAGGTAATTTTGAATTGTCAGCATTGTAGGTTGCAAAATTTTATTTTCAGTCCTAATTTTGGGATGACAACTAAACGTCTATTTTGGCCTTTAAAAAAAACCAAAAAGGATATTTGTTTCTGATGTTGCCATGTAGATAGAACAAAACTAAATTACCTTTTGTGTGTTGCATTGGATTCATAAGAGTATAAACTAGGAAAGAAGAATTCAGCACATTTGACTAGGATGTCCACAGAGAAACAGAAACAAAGTGATGATTTTATATGCTTTTCAGCATTCAGACCACATTGTATTCTTGGAGTTGATCTTCTGGTGGGAGAAGTGGGACTACATCCATTTGTATTAGTTAAAGATCTGTCACTTTGCTTTGTGTTTTGTGACTGTGTAAGCATACGTATAGTAATAATTATAATTATGTAGAAGATCTGTGCTAGCCTACGTTAAAACTAGTCACAATGAAATTGTCTGCTTAATGCTGTGGCAGACTTCCCTTGCACCTTGCTTTGGAATGTAAGTGCTTATTTTCCATAGCTGAATTTGATTAACTTACCATCAGCTTTCCTTGACTCTTCTTTCTTAAACCTTTCTTCCTGCGTGACTCAAGATAGCCCACAACTTGCTAAAGCAAAATGAGGGTTAATGCCCTCATATGCATGGGAAAATGGAAGTTTTCTGCAAATTTATCGCTGTGTAATGTTGTTTTACTTTTGTTCTCACAGGCAGTGGTCATGAATCAGTGTTTTTTCTCCAGCATTTATTATGAGCTTTGGAGGGAAGGTATTGGGCTGCAAGTTGCTTCTTCTTAGTCAAAAGAAGCTGTGTTTGCCCATGCAATAGGTGGATTCTATGGTGTTTATAGGTCTCCCTTCTATCTTTTTAGATATGTGGTCTACAGATGATTTTTTTTTCATTAAAAGTGTAGAAGAAACTTGGTGGAGGAAAATAAAACTGTTGAAAATAAAGGCTTACTCAGCTGAAGCCATCCTCAGTCAAGTTTGTCTGCAGGAGCTGCTGCTGCTGCTCTTTTTGTGTTGTGGCCAGCAAACTCAGGCTCTGGCTGAGGCTTCCAGCATCCCTCCTGCCAGGGATGGGGTGCCAAGCCAGGGAATGCAGGGAGTAGCCTGTCAGTCGGGCACTGGGTGAGTCAGCCCCACTTAAGCCCTGCAGACAGTCTAGTACCAAAACATCGGCAGGCTGAGAGTACCAAGGACTGCTCTGTTGAGGAGGTGGGAAACACTGTCATTGTGAGTGTGGGAGCAGAAGGTGCCAAGGTCTCAGTTTCAAGTGACTGTCGAGGTGGATTAACAGCTCATTGCTGCCAAGAAACCTCGCTTCTCCTCCCCTCTCCAGTGTTGTATCGCCTCTGAGTAGCTGTTTGACTCGAACATGGTAAAAAACAGGTGACCAAAAGTACTTTTTTTTCCTTTGGTGGTTGTTTGAGCCAGTGCAGCAAGGGGAGCACTGATGGGAGATGCAAATGGTGGGCCTTTGATGTGTTGGGGAGAAATGGTGAGAACTGTGCATCCGCTAACGGTTTACAGGGTAGAAGACAGACAAAAGTAAATGTCTGACTTTTCTCAATGACCAGCAAGTCAGCTGCATGCTTTAATTGTGTTTATTCCCTGTTCCTGTAACATCTACCAAATGTAGACAATATCACAGTGTTTCTTAATCACATTGTTTAGTCTTTCAAGGCACTTCCTGCAATCCAGTCTTATTTATAGACCATCCATTGTCTTATTTACTGCCTTGCGCTTTGCTTTGTGGTGATGTGCGATCCTGTCGGCGTCAGAACTGCCATTGTTGCAAATAAATTGCTGGAGTGTTAAAGTTCATAAATTCTTTTATAGTATGTGTTGAGAACCCTATGTAGAATGTAGCAGGGCTTGCAGACTCAGAGGACTGAGCCTTTTCAGAGCAGACCAGAGGGCACGCAAGAAAAGAGGAAAGATGGAGACATCCAGAAGACTGGATGAACTCCCATTTATAAAAGTAGTTTGAGAAAAATGTTCAACATTTCCCAATAAAGGGATGACTTCATAATTTTGTTCAGACTGATCTGAGCTCCTGCTTCTGCTGCAGTGGAAGAAAGGTCATTAGACCAGGTTGAAGCAGCAACTGAAGGTGGTCAGAGCCTTTTTTAACCTGTACGTGTTTGTATCTTTTGGATGTCTGGTATACTCAGCCATCTCCTTCTCTTGCCTTAGCTCTTTGAAAGGATGTACGTGCAAGCATGTCTCCATGCTTTCACCACTTCCTTCTCTTTTTCTACTAAGAAGAAGTGGGACTGCACCGCTGGGGATTTCTACAGCTTCTCTTGTTTTGTGATACGTGATGGCTCTTTGCTGGGTCTCAGCAGAGTGTGCAGGAAATGCCATGGTTGGCATGGAGGGCTTGCTAAAGCAAGCAGGAGCCTGCCCATCTGCAGCAGGGTGCATGGGCTGCTGTGTCTGAGGACTGCAGAGCTTTGCTACTAGAAAGGCTGTCCTGCCACCACCGAGTTGAGAGAGGGGTGCAGAAGCTTTGTTTGCAAGCCCAGAGAGGCACTACGTACTCTTCATAAATGGATGTTGCTGTTGCAAGTTTATAAACTTTGATGAGTCAAAAGAGACAGAACTTAAATTCTGCAAAACCTGAGGATTTGGTTCTTCCCCTTTCCTCTCTTTCCCTGAAATTCACAGCTCGCACTATTTGACACGAGATCCTGTTGATATTCATATTCTTGCAGAATTATGATGTGTTATGTAGCTGATTATGTCACTGTGAATGTATACTACATCCTTGTGTATTCACGTGTCTGAGAGGTACCATGAAGAAGTATTTATATGTGGGTATCTCTGGATCCGTGAGGTGAGGATGTGTGTGTGCATGTGTGTATATATATATGTGGAAACTGCTGTGTGTTCTGCCTTCTTCCTGACATACTGGTTGCTATAGTGCAGTGATCTATTTGTGAACACCCAGAAGATCATTGCTATAGTTAAAAGAAACAGTGTTTCCTGGCCATAACTTCCTGGGCAATCTCTTCTCCTGAAGTGCCAGCATCAACCGATTCGGTCACGTTCCCTGGGACTCAAGGAGTGACACTGTAACAGGAGCTTCCTCTAGTTTGTCGCTTTTTTCCCACCAGCATATTTAATAATATTTAAAAATAGTTTTTCTATTTAAATCTAATGCATGCCTATTATTCACCGTACATTTCAGTGCTTCAGCCATCTTTCTAACAGACTGTCGAGCTGTGCAGCATGTCGTCCTGTGTTTGCTCCTGTAATATGTGCCATTCTCCTGCTCCTGCACATTCATACACACATACATTTTCATCCACCTGCCCAGCCGGGGAAATGTAGGAGACGGAAGCAGCAGTGCTGGAGTTCTGTCTGAACTGCTGTAATATTCTTTTTTCTTTTTTTTTTCTCTCCCTGCAGGTGTGAATGAGGGAGACTCTCTGCAGTATTTAGTGTCCAGTTGTACTGGCTCCGAAGAACAGCAGCGTCGCAATGCCCCCTCCTGCTGATATAGTGAAGGTGGCAATTGAATGGCCAGGTGCCTTCCCCAAGTTAATGGAAATAGATCAAGTAAGTGCCTGTGTACCTGTGCTCAGCTGGCCCTGTTCGTAAATAAGTTCTTCTCTGCATGTTTGTGTCTCTGCATTTATGTTCACTTCAATGCACATGTATTTTTCTGTGAGTGTATGTAGGGCAGAAGGTGTTTCTTATAAGGGGTGTAACCCTCTTCCTCTCTTGCTGCTTAAGGTTTTTGATGTGTTTAGCTGATTTCTTCATTTGCTTTTTTCTTCTGAACAGCTGCTTAAATAAGGCATTTACTGCTTGTGTGACCCACTTAACACTTTTGTGCCTTAGTTTGTTCAACTGTAAAATTGTGGTAATGTTGTTACCTCTGGGTGGAAAGTCTTCAAATTTCTAGTCAGTGCTTTGCATTTGGAGTAGAATCATACTGAATGGCTGCAGCAAGTGCAGATTTTGGAACTTAAGTAGTGGTGCACTGTGAGCAGGAGGATCTTTGTTGTTCTGTACAGGAATCTCAGGGGTTGTTCTGTTTAGCTGGTTAGTTCTCAAGCAATGGTCCCACGGATGGATTGGAGGCAGTGTACAGAAGCTAACAAATTCAAAATGATGAATTAAAAACTCTTCTTAGGAAATTGGGGTGGGGGGAAACAAACAAAACCAAGTTATACAAGGGCCATGTTTTATATTCTGGACCTCTCTGAGACTGTTTTTGTGGCCCATGTGTTAATATTAAAAGCAACCTCTTTAATATTTAACAGCTTACTTTTAACATTCTGAAATCCTGCAGCATGTTACCTGGTTTGAATTATTATTATTTCTGTAAATAGTATTCAGAGTGAACAAAGCATTTTATAATGTGCTTTAGACCCTGGTGTGTCTGGGGACTCAGCACATTATAAAGGTCTATTGGAGAGGAGAGCATTTGAATTCACACTGAAAATGTATTACTGAAATGGGTTGGTAATTTCTTCATGCAGTGCAATGGGTTTCACTTGTAGTTAACCCTTTTGTGGCACATGCCTGGGAAGTTCCTGTGTGAAATTTGAAGAAACATGGTACCAGGGGGTGGCTGGAATCACAGCAGTATGATTTTTAAGCATTCTGAAAGCCCCCTTAGAGGAAAAGGGAGTTCCCAAGTGAAACCAAACTTTGTAGGTTGATTTTTTTGACCTGTCAAGCTTTTCCATTTTCATATGCTGAAATTTTTCAGTAAGCATAGAAATCTTTTGCCTTTCTGGAGTGAAGAATGTTTTACTTTTTTCTTCTTATATAACAAATGGTAGACGCTGCACACTCTGTTCAGGAAAAGGTGCATGTTAGTCATGATGAACCAAGTACAGTGGGGACAAAACTGAAAAAATATTATGAAATCTCCTTTCAAACAGCAGTAAAATAATATGAAAATGATTGGTTTAATTTACAAAAGCTTAAAGTAACTCTCAAAATCTCTCATACCTTATCTGTAATATTAGCTTACTTTCCTAGTACCTTGTTTTAAATTTTATTATGTAAGATTTGAAGGAGACAAGAAAGATCAATGCTGAATTATATTGTGTAAAACTCCTCAAACACAGCCTGCCAAGTTATCTGCAAGCTTCCCCAAGCCACTTTGTGGGTAGGAGGAGGAAGAAGAGGGAAAGTAAGGCCAAAAGGGAGAAGACTTAACAGCAGCCTGCTTCCAATGCAGAGAGAAATGGAAATGAGGGAATGAGAGTGTCATCCCTCCCCCTTCTGACATGGAAAGATGGGAACGAAACATCCCTTCCTACTACCCATGCACACAAACAAGCATATGTACCTTTTTCAAGGTTGGGAGCAACATGGGAATGAACCTTGAAAATATATAGGGTGATACATACTTCTGAACACACAGCTCTGCCTTTGGTTCAGTTAGTGCTAACTTTTCCTCAATCTGTTTTCTTTAAAGGATCTATTCAGTAGAAGAGCTCTAGTGGAGGAGATGATTCATGCCTCAGATGGCTAGCTGTCGGAGATGATAAAGGGGAGGAGGGAAAAGGAAGGCAGAAAAGAGAAACGACTTACCCACTGACCAGACACTGGAGCCAGTGCCTGTGTCCCAGGTGGGATTGCTCATTCAGTCACCATTTGACATATATTCAGAAAAGCCTAAGAAGTTTTCCGTGCTGGTTTCTTCTCTCTCTTTCTTACTGTCAAGAAAAACAGTATTTAAATGAACAGCACTATAATATTAGTTTAAAAAAACCCAACAAAAACCCATCACTGTAGCATGACATGAGTTCTTTATCTTTCAGGATACTGAGGCTATTCCAAAAACTGAAGTACAAATACCATATAAGAATCAGAGGAAAATCTGGGAGGTTTTTTAAGGTTGCTTATTGCATATACTTGGAAGCACTTATTTATATTCCATTGCACATTATCCTAATTTACCTGCTGTGTATATGCATGTTTTGCTTAGCGATGAAGAGAGTAAAATATTTTCAAAGTGAAGAAATGTCACTGTGAAACCAGAACCATTGACAGTGGTGTACTGGCAGGCGTTGGGCCTTAAAAGAGCTCATGAATATTTTTTCCACCAAATGTTATTAAACTTTACACTCCCCTTCAGATGCATGACTTCTGACAACTTGGACTTCAGGAGGCACAGAGCCTTTTCAGATTGAGGCTTCCCACTGGATTTCTATAAGTTTGTCAACCTGGGTTCGTCAATGATGGTTTTAAATTTAATCATGCAAAATTAGTCTGTTAGCTAGAGAGTTTCTGTGCCAGAACAATTAATATATAAATAAATGCCTTTTAGAATTAGCCTCTCTGCCTGCTTCCAATGAATGTGAAGACAATTTTCTGCTCATTCATTGGCATGTACTACTTGATGTCAGGGTTTTACAAAGTGCTTTTATCTTGGAAAGTTGCTTTAAACAAGAAGGGCAAAACTGCCTCTTATTTACTGCCTTCTCTTTCTCTTACCAGGTGGGAACTAATTAAGTTGCAATAAACCTGGCAACTGGCTGATGCCTGTAAGCATTAAAACTGATTTTAAATCATGTTCTTCTTGAGAGATAGACTTGATTGAATTCAGTTACTCTCTTCCAGAATGCTTGGGGTTTATTTGGGTTTCCCCCCCAACTCCATCATTTTCCTCAATTATAAATTTGAAAAATAGCATCCAGACTCTTCCCTCCTCCATAAATCTGTACTACCAAAATCGAAACTCTGCCCAAAATTAATTTTTAATATGAAAATTTGATTGTGGTTTTAAGAGCTGTGTATAGCGTTGATCTTTCATGCTTTAGTCTTCCTGTCATGTAAGGGGAGGAATGGAAATGAGTTGGTGTCTGAATTTGCATTGGGATCTTTTTGTGGACTTTTTAGCAATGCAGTCTGGGGAAGAAATGAATGGTAGATGCTGACTGTCTGTTATCTTTTTCTCCACTCTTCTGGCTGATTATTCTAGAAGGTGTTAAGAGTAGGACTGCACGGGGTCTGCACAGGTGAACCAGGACGCTGGCTAGTCTATTCTGTCTTCTCTTTATTTGTCCCAGAAATAGCTATTTCATAAGAGGGTGTTATTTGTTGTGTTCAGTGAAAGTCTGCATGCTTTAATTTGTGCCCATTATGTATAATTCTTAGCTGTTGGGGCTTTTTACAACACAACTTATTTTAGGTAAGCCAGTGCTGGTTTTAGGTTACCTGGATACTTCGTGGATTTACAGTTACACTGTTCCTGCTGCAGGAGAAGCAGCTTCTATGAGAGGCACAAGATGAATATTTGGGGACAGTATCTATTTTGGCTTATTTCATTCAAATCCACTCAAGTTGTGCTAAAACCAGATTTCTCTAAGCTTGGGGATGAACTTCCTCAGCCTTGGAGGTAAACAACTGTTCCTACAGAAAGGAACAGTTTATAATTAAACTTGGCCATACAGTCTCTTCCTCCAGGTTTGCTTTTACCTATGAGATCATTAAACATGGATTAAATTAGCAGATATGAATCTTTACATTAGCAAAAAGAAATGGAAGGGGGGATGGGGAGGAGGAAAGCTGTGTTTTCTTTTCAAAGCACAAATCTCGCACAGTGAGCAAAATTTACAGCAGCATTGTCATATGACAATTCCATGTTAATAAAAGTGCAGCACCTGGATGGAGCCATGGGCTGCTTTACATTAATATTCTCTCTAAAGTTCAGATTTTCTCAGCAAATTTATCTTTTAAGAGTCTCTTTCAAGTTGTCTCTTCTGCCAGTGTCATTTGAATTGTGGTTGATTTTTTTGTCTTCTTCATAGAAGTTATTTTGCTTCACTGCATATTAAAAGGTCACCAGTAAGGTTTTGGGTTTTTTTTTAAAAGTAGCTTTCAAACCTAAATCTGGTTTCGGATCTAAATCTGGACCCTTGGGGATTGTTAATTGATTTAGTGCAGTGTTTCTCAAACTATGGGGAAAAATGTAGTTCAAAAGGGATTGTGAAATGCTTAATTAGAGAAAAGAAAGGGGCACATCGCTTCTGCCATGTGTGTAGACTAAGAATAGATATAGTTTCTGCAAGTACTGTCACTAGTAATAGCAGTATAGTGAGACAATCCTAGCATCACGAGTCTAAATGTATGCAATATTAGTGAGCACCAGCATTGTTCAAGCGGTGAACAAGAAAGGGATATTGATGCTTCACTGTACCGCAAAGTGTCACTCCCTGTGCTTCATTCTGGCTCCAGATTCTGACTCCTTCAAAATCAAGGGGTTTAGTTCTCAAGGGAATGAAGGAAGAGAAAGGCACTTGCCTCCTTCCCACAAACCTGCAAATTTATGTGAACTCTTACCCAGAAAGTGTAATGGTACTGCAGCAGCTGGAATTAGTGATGCTTTTTGGTATGAATATTGCTAAGATTTCCAATGTTATTGCACATCCTGAGTTTATAGTGAAGGGAAATGTCAGTGCCTTTAATAGCTTACAAGATCTCAGTTTCTTGAAGATAGAGGACTATGAAGCAGCTCATGGGGAGAAGAAAGAAAAAAAAAATTAACACTGACTTATAAAAACGTTCCCTGCCTGGATTTGCTAGCAGCAACTCCTTTCTGCCAGATGGGAGAAGGAGTCAGTACTCAAGGCTGGCCACCGCAGCTGTATCACAGCCGTTCTGAAGGAGGATGTCAGTTGCTGCTGATGGAAGACTTGCCCAAAGATAGATGAACCAAAAGGTGGCTACCTTTTCAAAAAGAATTGAAAAACACTTGGCTGTCTTAAGCCAGTTTGTTAAAGGTAGGGCTTGCTTAAAATCAATGCTTAGGTGCCAAACAGATGCTTTTGGAGTTTTATTGCTCCTTGTTGTACCTGTCATATTTCAGCTTCACAAAATTGAATATGAAATTGTTCATAAAGCAGATGCTAATTGGCATATAAACATAGTGAAAATATTCGACAGTTTTATAATGCTTGCAATTTTGTTACCATCAGGAATTATTAATAGAGATGGTAAGGAAATCATATCCACTATTTTTATGTGAATTTTTCCATTTTCTTTGTTGGGCTAACGAAAGGTCTCAATTTTTTACTTTTATTTATTTTGTAAAAGCTGTTCAGCAGCAAGAATAACCTTGGAAACAATAATGCAGATGTTTTAGTGCACTGGGTATAATTCAATGCACTGACACACTTGTACACATAGACAATGCTTCATTAACATAATGAACCAATTGTTAAATACAATGGAGTTTGAAAAATATGATTTGTTTTCTTACAGGACTGCGGCATTGGAGTAGTCATCATTAGAGCCTCAGTTCTTTGATGTGGTAGCAGCCAGCCAGCCTGGATAAAACGGGCAATGTTATTGTCACATGTTACATTTTATTAGTCTGGCCTGTCCAAAGCCACATTCCCACTGGTTGGCTGGAGTCTTTCAAGGCTGCAAACTTATGTCCTGTGGTGTGTGTGGCTGGGACCTCATCACTGAAAAATACATTAAAAATCATTCTTACTGCTTCTGTTTAACACAGCAGCAAGGCTTAGAAGATGGAAGAGGTAATAGCTGTGCAGGAGGTTTAGACATTGTAAAAGAAAGGGAGGGCAAGAATAAATAGAAATGTTTAGTGAATTGCAGTCTAATGGATGCTATTTATGTTTTCTACTTGGTGCTACCTTCTAAGTTAAGAACCATAAGTTCAATGCAGTAGACAGGGTTTGGTTGGCTGGTTAGTTGGCTGGTTGTTTTTTGTTAAATAGAAGTGCAAGTACAGCCAGGATACACTTGAGGTCTGCAGAACTAATATCTCACTGTTCCTGATCTCCAGCATAAAAGATGTTCAGAAAATAATATTTTAGTAAAGAGATAAAGCACTTTATTTATTCTCTGCTTGTTTTTTTGTGGTTTTGTGGGGTTTTTTTGTTTGGTTGGTTTGGGGTTTGGCTTGACTTTTTTTATGTCTCTGATTTTACTAGCTCCATAATTCTTGCCAGAACCTCCCTGTTGGAGCCTGAATTTTGCTGCCTGCAGCTGATGGCATTTTCAAGATGAAGGCTAAACATGACTTTAACGTTCTTGCATCCATAATTTTTTTAACTATCAGCGGGAGTCCCATCTCTTAAGTTAATTCTGCTCTTATTTAAGGGAAATGTGTAATGATGAGATTCCTGAAGTTAAGGACCAATGAATTAATTCACATTCTGGCCAGCTGGAGTACCCAGGCACACTTTATGACTCAATTATATTCTAGTTATAGACACACAGATTGTAGTACAAAAGAGAGTAATACCAAAAACCCCACAGCATAAATTTTTTCTGCCTTCATGGAGAAACTTCTGCCCTTGTAGGCCAGCAGTGTTTCAGTCATGAGCTGGGAGTTTGGGGTTTCTTCATTCAGTCTTCAAAGGCATGCTCTCCTAATAGATTGTGTGAAAAGCCAAACCTTAAAGCCCTGCTTTGTATTTTAAAGTGTATTTTAGCTGTATTTTAAATATGTGGGGCAAGTATGTTGCACGCAACCATGCTGAAATCCACAGCTGTGGGTCCCCAGGTGTTTTGTAACAGTACTTTTCAGTACTCTTGATTGGGAGTTTTTAGTGTTGAGAAAACAGGGAATATTATGGCTTGTTAGGACACTAGATATGGAGTAAAAAGTATCTGTAAAATACTGTTTTGGGGGGTTTTGTTTGCTTGAGGTTTTTTGTTAATAACATTGTATTTTGCTGCTTCCTTGTAGTCACTGTAACATCCTAAACATATGATCTGTGGGTCAATGCTTAGATCAGGTGAAATGCAGACTTAGGAGGGAGGATCTCTTTGGGGGTGGGAAGGGGGTAACTGAGGAAGCTGCAGCTGAAAGTGAAGGGGGAGAGGACACAAATACCCAGATTTCCCTAAGTCTTGTGTGCTCTGAGGAACTCCTACTGCTGAATTTATACCAAGGTTTTGCTACTGACATGTTAAAACTACCACCTTAAGAGCTGTGAACTGAGCTGATAAAAGCTCTCTCCCATCAGCAGCTGCACTTGTTGAGGGTTTTGCCTGTGGGCTCTGAGGTGTGAATGTTTCCTGCCCTGGGTTGTGTTCCTGCACCAGCAGAACTGCCTGGCCTTGGCTGCGTTTTACGATCTCTGTTACTGTAGCACTGCGGTGTCCCCATTCTTCAGGCATTTGCTCTCTGTGGTGCTCCGCTGGGTGAGAGAAATCCTCTCTTTCATGTTTTACAGATGCCCGATAATAAATGAACAAGTCTGGTCTCACCAGTATTCCGTTGTAGTCAATGGAGAGCATTGATTCACAGAGAGGTTCAGAGCAGGTTGGGAAAGTTGAAGTCCAAAGCACTCCAGCATCTCCCCCTTACACAAGACTTTGTCTCTTACACTGCAAGAAGCCAGTGTTGAGGTAGCGAGTCATGGATCCAGGTGTTCTGGCATTCGCTGTTTGCCACCAGTGCACTGTGGACCCTGTTGTATGACAGTAACAGATAAAGCTTCCATTGATTGTGAAAAGAGGTGTTTTTCTGTTTTTTTAATAGCCATAAAAATGACTTTAGCACTGAAAGATTTATTAGTATAATGATAGCATTTGTTTTAAGACAGAATGTTGTATTTACTGGCTTGAAGTTCTGTTTTTTGACAGATGCACAGGTCAGCAACACAACTTTTTTCCTTAATGCTGTTTCCCACTAACAGACGTGCTGCATCGGCTAATTTTTTCTGTGATAGGCTTAAAGACAGGAAAGTTAAGGGTTTTCTTGTTACTTCTGTGGTTAAAAGGTGTCAGACAAGGAGAGTGATATCCCAATCATTGTCCAAAAAAACCCCAACAAGCACAACCTAACAAACCAACCTAGCAAAAAGATAAAGCAATGAATCTCTGTTAGTCAAGTGGAAAGGAAAGACTTGACCTAAAAGAGACCTATCTACAGTTTCCTGGTCTTGCACGAAGTGTATCAGAAGGGCTTGGTGAGCATTGGTGTATTGGATATTCTTTGCTTACTTTTGCTCATGATTTCTCTGGAGCAAAGCAGTGGTCTGGACTAACCCAGTTTACAGTCTTGCACGCCTGTGCTTAGTTCTTCCTGGCGACTGGTTCCCTATGAGTTCTCCATAGGGATAGGCATGAAAGGATGAAACTGGTGAGGAAATTGGAGTAGGAAATCTCAGTCTGTGTTCTGCAAGTTTCAAGTGCTACGAAATATTGCACAAGTAGTAAGGGCAGGTACTCAAGAAGACCGAGTTAGAGATCTGTGTGCATCCCAGCACACAAAACCTGGAGACACCATCCGAGACATGTGCAGGTGAGCACAGACAGGGTGCTTAGGTGTTCTGGCATGGTAGATATCACTAGGGCCACACCTGAAGATTGGACACCTGTGCTAACCAGTCAAGGCAGATAAAGCTTTACCAGCTGTGTAAATTCACATTTGCTGTAGTGCTGCCAATGCTCTGTGCCACTGTCAGGATTCTCCCCTTGTGTGCAGATCAGTAAGTCACGAGGCCGTAATGCCCCAGTGCCATTTCCCACTTAACTTCAGCTATCAATTTAATACCTACCCTAGGAAAATACTTTTACTGTAACCAATGTGTTCAGTGCAGATACTGTGATAAGTTAGCTGAAGGTGTTATCTCCTGTAGGGAGCACGAAGTTTTCTTTGATCTCTGTTATTTTGTACATTAAAGCAACAGCCTGATCTTCTTAGAGCTTTAAATGAGCATCTCAGCATGTATATAAGCTCACTTCATTTTTACATGTCTGGGAGAAGACACAGAGACAAAAAAAAATGCACTACACAAAATACTCATTTCTATGAAGGAAAAAACTTCAAAATATTTTTGGACTGATTGTAAGAAATTCTTTGAAGTACATTGACTAATAAGGTAAATATGACTTTTTGGAACTGTAAATGCGGCAAAGATAAGTAAATTTCTATAAACATAATTTTATTAAGATTAAGGTAACAAAACCTTTAAATCTATGGTCTTTGACATCAAGCAGATATTTAGAGCCAGGAAAAAAACAGACTGACTTTGAATGGCCTGCCAAGTGGATTTACTCTACAGAGAGTGGAAATAGGCTTTTGCCTCATTTTCCGTGGTTCAAAAAGAAAAAAATATAATTCTTCACTTTTCTTTGTTTTCTAGTGGTGCTGCATTCCTACACATGCAGTAAACAGTCGTGTCCTGACCCTGGTACCCAAACATATTTTCGTGTCTTGCAGCTTTTGCTCGCAGGACTGTGACGAGACTCTGGGGGTGGCTGGGAAGCAGCCGTGGGAGCTGGGTGCTCACCGGCCTGTCACTCCCAGAGTAAAGCAGGGTTCTGCTGGCAAGGGGGCCTGGCTGTGCAGGCAGGGTGGCAGGACTGCTGCTGCTGCTGCTGCCAGCTCTGCGTGCTGTATGCCAGAGTCTCCCTGCAAGCACACTCTTGCCAGCCAGCCTCTGCCTGGGAGAGTGCACACAGGGAGTAGTGGCAGCCCTTGCCTGCTTGCAGTGACACCCCTCTTGTGAACAACATGCTGGTGGCAATTTATCTCCCTGCTAGGGGAGGGGAAAGAATTTTGTCTGGAGACTTATACACAGGGGGAGTGCAGCCCAAGGGATTATTAGGAGCAGCAGCTTATTAGTATTGCTAGTACTTATTAGTATTGCTATGGTGGTATTTATTTTACATTTATTAATTTGTAAAGTGTTATCAAATCACTAATTGCAAACTCCGTGTCCCAGAAGAGTTCCACTTTTTTTTCATCTTGTTGCTTCCTTCATCATGAGTTGTGCTTACTCACATCAGTGCTGTAGCAGCAGTGCCACAGGAGGACTGAGCTGTACCAGGAGATGCTGGCTGTATAAATAATTTTTATTGTTGAGGATCCATTTGCTTTTTCTTTTAGCTGTTCTTTACAGGTTTTAATTGATTTGTTGCAGGGGTTTTATGTTTGTTTTGTCCAAGTTTTTAATTTCAGATATTGTCATATAATAATGCAGAGGTGGTATAGAATAGGCAAAGGGGGTAGGAGGTGAATAGGATTGACAAAGGATGTAAAAGTTGATGGTGTAGAGAACTTAGAAGTACCAAAATAATGACATGAGAAGTAATCTAAATCCAGCCTTCCTGGTATTTATACTACTGCTTGTTTAGGTTGTTAAATTGTCTTTTTGTCATAGTTTCTACTGGGAAACTATAGGTCCTATGGGAAACAATGGGAAGAAAAAGCAGTTACTCTTTTTGTCCTCCATTATATTGAATCTGCCAGCTGGTTTCTGTTTACTTTGTAAAAGGAATTAATAACACAGATAAAATTTTGTCAAAATATGGAAATATCAGAACAAGACCTACAGTAGCATCCTGAGGGGTGAAGGGGATGCAGCATGCAGAGTTGTGCACTCTGCTTGGAGCAGTTTGCCTACAGGCTGGCGCATGTGTTCTGAATGGCAAACTGAAGTTATCCAGCTCCAGAAAAAGCTGTCTTCCTCCCTCTGTCCCTACCCCCCAAAAAAGGGGTTTTCTTCTTCTTTTTTTTTNGTTGGAAGCAGGATTGCTCTCACAGGATTGCAGGAGCTGAAAAAACCCTCAGAGGAGGACAGCAGGTCAAAGTTGCTGCACATAAATGACACAGTAATCCAGACTAAGGAACTGATCAGTCCAAAAAAATTGAGGGGAAAACCCACTTTTTCTATCTGGCATGAGCTTCTTGATCTGCTTCACAGCCTGTCTGCAGCTACACAAACAACTGAGCCAGTGCAGCAGAGAAGCTGCTGTGGAGAAGGGACATGTTGCTGCTGCAGAATGGAGCAGTCTCCCACTTCTGTCTTTTCTCCCATGTGCTGGTGTTTGCTACTCATTTAGGTACATAGCAAGGCAGATGAAGAAATCACTCCTGGTGAAAACTATTTTTTCCCCCCTTTCCTGGGCCAGCTTTTAGTTTGGTTAACTTCCCTGGTGTGGATCATCTTGGGTGGTCATGTGAAAATAGAAATGGCAGTGAAAGAGGAAGGAAGGAAACCAAGTACTGAGACAATATGGTAAGCAGGAACAGAACCCTTTCAGCAGGTGCTTTCATTCATGTCTGATTAAAATGGCCTTGTGTTACGTTTCTGCCTGTTTATAAACTGGCTTTGTTGACTGGACTGTTGAAATAATAAATCCTTCCCTGATCTTGACCTGACCAAGGAGTGCTGTCTCTTGCTTTCTGTCTGTGCTGTGGTGAAGTACAGAAAACAAATTCAAGGGAAAAATTATTCTTCCTTCACATGACATGCCCTGATACTGAGTTAATTTTTCCACTAATCATTTTCTACAAAAATTAAAGGTAAAAAGGTTATTTTGACAATAGTGCTGGCTTGTGGGTGGGTTTATGGTGAGTTTTCTGTATTTTGTTTATTTTGTTTGCTTTTTAATAATTCAGTGAACTGTCATTATTGGAAGTAACTAGAGAGGGGGATCCTATGATGTTTAGGTGATTTGGGAAATTTCTGTGAAGCAACAGATATATGCGGTCACCCAGTATTGGAGTAAAAAGGCTCAGGAGTCACTCAGCTGGTGAAATTTGGTGTGTTTCTCTCTGCCATGCAATTTCCTCTATGGTTTGGGACATAAAAGTGCATTTTCTCCGAGCCAGAAGTCTTCTAAAAACACTTGTGTGTGCACCCTGTGTTTATAACAATGTTCAAAGCATTGCAACATCAACAGGCTAGACTGTGTTTTTCTTTCCTATTCTGGGACCCAAAGCAAGAGCGCTATTTTGAGTCAGTCCAAATGCTCCTGTGCTCACAGATGTAGAGAATAAAGCAGAACTAATACATCTGGGATTTTAACACCTTCCAGCTGGTGTTTTATCAGAGGGGGACCTGCATGTGTGCACTTAAGAGAGAGGATTACTGTCATCATATGACCATCTCTGAGAGAGACAAAAGAAGGTTTGAAATTATTGAATGTCTTCTGGTTTCAGATGTCATTCTTGGAAAATGCTCATGTTGATATCTAAATCTTCTTTTTCTGTTGGGTAATGAGATGCAGTGTACACAAAAGACCCCTTGATTTCTCAGTTGAGAAACTGAGTTTATGTCATATGGGCTAAGGTTGACAAAAATGATAGATAATGTCATAATGCATATATTTAGAATTGCTATCTTTGTACCTTTATGAGACCAAAACAGCCGAAAATTTTGGGTTCTTTCACACTTGATGCTGACCGAATAATGAAATGCTGCTAGTTTTGTTCTTTGCATTTACTGGCTTTGGAATCATATTCTAAGAGATCAGAGGTATTCTAATTTGGTGATTTTGCTTTTTCTTTCTTTGTTTACCAGAAAAAGCCACTGTCCTCTATAATAAAAGAAGTCTGTGATGGGTAAGTTCTGCCATATAGTACATACTAGATAAGATGCTTTTTGAAGTATTAAACCAACTAGGAGATAATTTTTTTCGAAGAAAATCTAGATATCCTGTATGACTAATCATTAGTTTCTTAAATCTTTTTGCGTTATCTTCAAATTTTGGATTTGCAGTGCATTTTGGGTCAATTGCTTGCAAGATGAGGCTCCTAACAAAGCAGCTCCATCATGTGGGTGTCTCTCATTTTGACTGTTTCCTTCCTTTCTGCACAGAGATTTATTTTGTGGACTCACTTTGGCTTGTGGTCCCTGCAGTTCATGGGCTAAGGGACTAAAGCACTGCCTCTGGCTTTGAATTTTGAGCACTGAGTCCAGTTGGTGCTGTAAGCTGGTCCAGTTGATGTGACTGTTCATATGAAACTGAAATGTAAATTGCAAATTCTGCAATATAGACTAATAATTGGCGAAGGCAAATACCTTGATTTAAGTTTAATGGATTAATTACAAAAGCTGTTTTAAGCAAGTGCTATGACACAGGAGAAACTAATTGTGTTCATCAAATTGCTGCTGAGCTAAAAAGGTGATATTTCATGCCTAATGTAATATATCAACTTAATACTATATGCATTGTGTATTGTATAAGCTAGCATAAATTTCTGGTACTCTAGTTTTTGGTTTTTTTTTCTGGTCAATTTTAGTGACGTAGTGATCTTCCTTACTGCAAGCAAAGATCACTGAGATGTACTTGCACTGAGGTTTTCCGTTTGTAAACAAGCTTTTAACTTAAACTTTGGAACTCATCATTGAAAGCTATGGAAAACTATGAGAAATACATGGGAGTGACAGACGCTTGTTTGGTCATACTAAAATTATGTAAGGGGTACTTTTTGAATTATTAAGATTTCATTTTGTGATTAATTTATTTTCATATTTCTAAGGTGGTCTCTTGCAAATCATGACCAATTTGCACTGCAGCATGCTGATAGTTCTAATTTCTACATCACTGAGAAGGTGGGTAAATCGTTCAATGCAATTCTTGCATAGCCTATAAAAATATTTACCACAATCATTTATTTTAAATTAAAATTTATGAAAATATACTTTCCATAATGCAATGCCACTGAGAGGGTAGGTACTGGGAGACCTGATTTAATGACTTTTTAACTGATTTCTTCTGTTAGGCAAAGCAAATAAAAGTCTGAATGTGCAAAGTTCTTCATGTCAGTTGAGTTTGAGACTTGAGCACTGAGCCCTTCAACTTTGGTATTCTTGTGTGTTTAGTATTCTGCTAACAAGTGGTGCACAGGAAACTGAAATATTTAAAACTTGAAGGGCTCTTTGAAGTCTGAGGAGACCTTCAGTGCATGTCACTTTCTTTTTTAGCTGAGCAGGTAGAAATAAGTTTCAGTGACTGTGTAATATTTGCTACTCGCTCCTGCCTGCTGTCTTGTCCTTATCCAGTTCTGTATGTTCTGTTGACTTACTTTTTGTGGTCCCCAGATAGCGTGGCAATAGGTGATTCATCAAGTGATGCAACGATTTCAGCACAGAGTAATGAAATGGCTATAGCTGTAATAAAAATGGAATGTCTAGTATAAATATACGGGACATGCTCATCTGGATGGGACCAAGTAGAACATTCATTCCTATCATTGTTGATAAAATTGATGAAATTAAAAAAAAGAGATTATTTGGAAGAGCGTACGTGTGGTACTGCAGAGGTACAATTTCTAAGCAATGGCAGGAGGACACTGTTTAAAACCTGCTGCAATGCACATGCAAATTCCCTAATCTCAGTGGATTTTGAGCTAAAAAGACTTGATCTTAACTGCATAGATATGGATGCCTCTTGCTCACCTTGTTATCACTTTAGTTTGGCTTGCTCTTAAGTGGAGGCATCTCTTGGTTTTGTTTTGCATTTTACAGTTCTTTAGGATTTGCTAATATGACTGAGACATGAACTAAGTTTTCTCTTGCTGTCATTCTTACCCGCACCCAAGAAATAAAGGAAACTTAGGCACAGTTAAGCATTTAGAAAGACTAAATTTAGCAAGACAACAAGAACATTTGCTCATAAGATAGTGCTGTGCTTTTTTTTCCTGGGCTTCTTTTTTTTTGGTTTTTATTTGTTTGTTTGTTTTGCTTTTTTTTTTTCAGACCAGTTTCAGTTTTTCATTTAACTGCTTGCCATCCTGGACAACCTTCTCATTATGTCCCTTTTTTTTTTTTTTATCTTCCCCTTTTTTTGCTTGTGTGTTGTTTTGGGTTGTTTTTTCTCTCCTTTCTTTTCAAGTTTTAATTGACAGGTACTTCAAAGGCCACTACAAGGAAACCTGTTGAAGTAATTACTGACTTCTGTGTTTTGCCTCCCCCCAAATTAAATAGTGAGATTGTTCTGCTAATTGCCCTCAGTAGTGACACAACATTTTTCGAAAAAGCAGACAATTGAATTTTCCTGTTGGCATTTAAACTCTGAGCAGTGAGTATTTCCAAGAAGCAGGGATTGAGTGAATACTTCAGCTTTTTGAAGGTCTTTGTCCTGATGCAGTTGGAGGGATATTTTAGGCTTTATCTCCACCTTTGATGGATAGGATTCTGCAGCTTTGGTGAAGAGAAATGTTTTCAGTTCCACATAAAACAGAGTTTGATGGTTTTTGGCTGCCTATAACTTGCAATAAGGATGGAAAATTATGGTCTTCTAGGACATTTTGGATTGTACTGCAGAGAGGACTTTGTTTATTCCCTAGTGGAAATATGCAGAGTGTCTGACTCTGAGTCACTTAAATAAGAGAGAAGAGCTCTAAATGCCACTAGAATTACTCAGATGTCTGTGACTTTCATTAGATACTGTTCACTGTTTATAGCTGGTTGTTGGATAGTGGCTGTGAAGAAAGGCTTATATAGGCCATCACCCCTTCTACATACTTTCCCTCATTTGTGTTCAATAGGAGGTTGTTGCTCTCTGAATTAAAACACAAAAATCGCCAGGCACGAGGACAAACACATGCACTTCAAGGAAGCTACAACACTTAATTGTTAAAGCCCACTTTGCTTTAATCTGAGTCTTACTAATGGACATGAGCAGAGCTTTTTTTGTGACAGTGACAGCTTCTCATAAGTAAATATTTTTCACAGCTCTTAGACATGAATTGTATGTCTCTTTCTATGCAGATAACACTATCTATAGGTCATGTATCTGCAGAGACTGAGTGACTGCCTTCCAGGTAGAGATGCCTCTGTAAAATACCATCTTTAAAGTTGCCAGAAAGAAAAACAATTAATCAGTTCTTGAATAAAGTAACAAGAAGCTTTGAAGTGAAAATGTCCCAAATGTTACATGGCTTACAACTGTAGTTTTGTTTTTGGTGGCAAACAGCCCATCTGTGTTTTGGCTGTCATATGCAGAACTCTGTCTTTTGTAGCTGGACCTGTATTTCCCAATTATACCATACATAAATAAAAACAACACCCAAGCAGTTCTGTCTCTTAATTTATTTATGTTTTGGCTGTATTATTTGGAAAAATGCCTCTACAGAAGTAGCAGTAACTCCTTCAGGCAGTATAAGTGAGGTCTTTTAACAAATTTTGATTCAGCTAGGGTTCCTAGTAGAGATAGGGCTTATCACAGCAGACCCAATTTTGGCTGCTGCCTCTGGGTTTATGGTATGGCTATATCTGTGCCCCTGAAAGTGCAGCGAGAATTATTAATTATGTCTTTAGGCCTTTTTTTCTAAAAATGAGAGAAATAAAAGTAGAGGGTATATAAACAAGAAAAACAAGCAAGCATAGTCCCTGTGCTAACATCTGTCTGGTGTTCTGATCACAAAGTGTTTGATTTTTAATTATGTTAATAGGAGTGTGTGTGTGTTTTTAAAGACCTTGCTTATCATGAAGGAGCATTTCTCTGTTAGGTCAAATATTTAAAAGCCAGACTTCTGAGTCAGGATCTTATCGTGCTAGATACTACAAGATAAGAATAAATAAGTCACCTTTGCTTCAGTCTATCCAGGCTGTACCTGAATTAGATGCTTGTGTACGTCAGGTGCAATGACTCAGGAACAATATAGCCTGGGGGAGGTCAGGTTTAGAAAAGAAAATGCTATATGAAGAGTATAAAATGGCTGTATAATTTTGTGTGCTCTGTGTGTTCCCTGGCTGAAAACCACAGCTCAGATAATTGTTAGCTGTGTTCCTGTGCTGGCAGTACGAGCAGTGCAGGGACAGAGATTTGAGTGGCTGATGCTGCACGTTGGTGGGTATGGCTGCTGCCTTATCACTGCTCACCCTTGGCCTTGCAGACCTTGGCCACCTCTAGATCCATTTGTAGATCCGGTGTTTGGCTGGAGGAGGATGGTATTCAAGCTGGTTTCACTGCTGGAGGCAGAATGTGGTGTCTCTTAACCCTCCAGCTGAGCAACTATCAGAAATGAAGGGTTGGCTGCTGGTGCTGAGGGGTTTGTGAGCCAGCACTGAGCACACGGGGTGACAACAGTGACATTTTTTTGTTATCTTTTAAATACAAGGACATTTCATTCATCTGTATATTGAATGCAGCCCATTTTTATTGTCACAATTTTGTTGTGTTTGTTTTTTTACACCTGATGCATCAGAAACCTCCCTGTGGGTGTTTTTTTTCCCTTCTTTCCTATTTCCCACATTTCCCTTTTATTCTTATTGCTTGACATGGAGGGGAGCAGACACTGAGTTTACTCAATTAGTTTTGGGAGACTTTTAATTCTGTTTTGCAAGCAGAGCTGCCCCACCTCCCTTTTGTTGTAATTATCCAGCTCTGTGCTGTGTTTGAAGATGGGATGTCTTTCTATCCTCTGTCTTCCCAATGCTGGGAACCTGGGTGAAGTCCCTGGTGCTTGTTCTTTTTCAAAAGTGATTTTGCTCGTGACCTATTTTTTGCTGAACACAACCTGAAATTCCACCATGCCATTACAGGCTCCCTGCGTGGGAGTGTATGCAAATAACAGGACAAGAAATGAGCCATTTGTACAGTTGGGGCTTTTTGAGTTTTTACATTTTTCATATTCATCTGTTTTCACTGATTAATTGAGTTTCAGTGAGTTGAAAGTAAATGTTCTTAATAATGAAGATTTCTGATTCATTGAAGGACCTGGTGCTTCTTAAGCAGCTGAGAATGAGAAGTAGCATGAAGACTGGGAACTGGAGAAATGTATGAAGTGAGCTGTTTCATTTTCCGTTTTGCATTACTCCTGATAACACATTTGTTAATAGTGCTGCATAAATGGTAGATTGCAGGTTTGACCTGGGTCAAACCATGCCCAGCTTTCCCTTTTCTCTGCCACTGATAAGATGTGGTATTTCCCTCATATTCACAAATTTCTTACCATTTGGGGAAATCTGCACAGCCCCGCAGAAATTCCCTGCAGTAAGGGCAGCACATGGCAGCTGAGTGGCCGTGCTCCTGCCTGCTTGATGGATGCTGGTAACACTGTCCTGTAGACTCCAGTAAAATCTAGTGGACACCAGTATATTTTTCAAATGAACAGAGGTAAAAGTTGAGTATCCATATACTAAATCACTTTCAATCCTCCTTCATTCAGACTGATTTCAAGAACAGTGGTAATGGATATCCTTCTTTTAGTCCTCTTAGGACTCTTTTTGTAGAACTTTTAGTCTATACTAAATGTTCCAAAGAAAATAATTATGTCTTGTCGACCTGTTCTGGCCCCAGAACAAACAGCTTAATTCTTCTGCTTGCTTCCTTTTAAAATATTTCTTATGATAATCTTCTTTTTAGTTCCTTAGTTCCACATCAAGGCTGATGAGATGGATCAAGTGGGGTTTTTTTTAAAAAAAAGCTGTATAGATATTTTCTTGAATTAAGTTTATAATTTTTCTGCACAAGCACTCACTAGAGAGGAAAGGCTCTGAAAAGATTTGGCTTTCTGTTATAGCACTTGTAGTAGCACACTATAGCATAGGTATGGCATACCAGGGGCACAGTACAACTGTTTGGGTTCCTCTGATAGCAAACAGTTCTGTGTAAGGTTTGGCCAAACGAAAAATACTCTTTAATTCATCTTTATACTTAAAGAACAACCTATTTGGATGGGTAGTTTTCCAAAGTGCAGTGAAACAGGTCAGTGCTGAAAGAGGGTGGTTCTGATTTCTTCTCCCCTTCCCCAGAAGATCCTGCTACTTTTTTTTTTTTTTTGACAATTTTTGAAGGTGGTGGCAAGGGGGGAATTGTTTTGTGCCATTTTGTGCCACTTCAATTCATTAAATTTGCTTAATAAAAAGGCTGCTTGAGCTGATGGAGGGATGAGGCAGGACCCTTGAATCATGTCCAGGAATAGCCTGTAGACAAGAAAGAAGTAAAGGAAGGGTAGGAAGAAGAATGGAACTTTGCTTTTTTTAACAGCTGTGAGCTGTCCCTCAGTTGTTTCTGGAACTGGGTTAAACTGACGTAGAACAAAATTTTGTCAGACTCCAAATGTAGTGAAAAATGGAAAAGGGATGTTTTACCTATAGTCCTTCTGTGGATGAGAGGGGAAACATAGGAAGGGTGTAGGAGTTGGATGTATGTCCCAGAGAAGCACAAACACCTGCCGGCTTCCCCTTAAACAAGTCTCACTGTTGTGGTTCCAAATGTGGTGCTTGCAAAATGAGCTAACCCACTTTCCTGCTTATACTATACTGCTTCTTCCTGTCTTCTACTGTGCAAACCAGGCAAACCCCAAAATTATTTCATCTGGTTTAGTTCCCTTGCTGACTGATACAACTGTTTATGCCACCTATAACAGTAGCAGGAATGAGCAAGATGTTGAAAAGCAGGACTCTCTGGTAGCAAACTGTGCTTTGATTTGGCAAAAGTGACTGTGAGGCACGGTCTTGGTTCCAGTATTCAGCTGTTCTCCAAGCATCTGCTTAAGGAGCCCCTGCTCCTGTGCTGACCCCTCAGTGGTGCTATGCGTAAATGTGGGGGGTGACCTGCACTGAAGAGCTGACTTCAATTTGATAATCCTTACTTGGGTTTGGTGGGTTTTTGTTTTGGGGTTTTTTTGTATCCATATCAGCCCTGTTCTGATTTCTCCACATAATCTTACTAATAATAGTATGAGCACAGCTAAGTCAGTCATTTCCTGATGTTTATTTTTCAGGGTGCAGCTCTTATGTTCAAACTTATCAGAGGGCGATAGGGCTGCTTGGCATCGGCCCACCCCTTCCGTGTTACTGGTACAACTGTGCTGTGTGTCTGTGTGGTTGCTTGAATTGGGGAACTGATCCAGGTTAAAAAGAACTTGTGTGTAACTTCTTTTAATGTGTCAGAAGGATGTCTGCCCGAAGTGTAACACCAGTGCTGCTCTGCAGAACAAGTGGTGCCTGGTAACGTTGTCCTTGTAGATCAGTCCTCTTGCAGATGGGTAAATCGTGCAAAGTTTGGTCTTTTTCTTCGGATGTAGTTTAAGTGGCAGTCAAGCTGGTATTACTGTGGGTTGCTGGAGAAAAAGGAGTTTCTTTTTTTACTTTGTTTCTTCCTTGTTTTTGCTTCATTAACATCCTAGTGACTGCTGCTGGACGGTGAGTTTGTTCAAGTCACAGATCTGCCAAAAAAAAACCTCTGGACTCTGGAATACTTTTCCTTATCCTCCGTTTTGTGAATGAAGGGGAGAGGAAGTGTTACCTTTTTTAAGGTCAAATGGTTGGCTGTGCTGCTGTGTGTTGGTAGATCCAATGTAAGGGAAGTGTTGGGAGCCCACACACTGGAGGGATGTGTGCAGAATTGTGCGTCTTGTGGGATGTAGAATTGCGCTGGCTAAGGTACAGCCTGAAACTGCACCACTGGTCTAACTTGGTTTATTTACTGTAAAGGATTCTGTAATCCTTGAACAGAGACAGATAAATAGCATTGCAGAAAACATCCTCTTTTTAGAAACTTTCCCTGCTTAATTTTTTAGGGAAAATGTTATAATCGAATTATAGCATGAAAAACCAGAAGACATTGTCCTTTCTTTTCAACAACTTCCCAGAAAAGAAATTTTATCACAAGATTAATTGCATCAGTATTTCTTCTAAAACAGTACAGTTCTGTCATGCCAAAGAGTATAGTGTTGGTAATTACCTGTATAACTTAGCTTACATCTTATTAAATATTTTGGTGACTAAAAATAAATTTAAGAAATTCCCTACCAAGTCAGACAAATGAAATCTCATCTCATAATCCGTCTCTCAGAGTCTCTAGCTCTAGCAGTAGCAAATGCTGTTCAAGGTAGTGATCTGATGATGGCTTTCAGTCTCTTTATGCTTCCTCAGTGTTCCCACTTGTACTACAGCTATTGGAGGCTACACCTACATGTAGTGTATTTAATATCCTGCATAAAGGTCGTGACACTCTTTCATCTCTTCTTGAACCTGCTGATATGGCCTGCTTTTATAACCTCTGACACCAAGCTTGAAGAGTTTACTGCCTTCTGCATGAAGAGCATGTTCTTTATCTGCTTTAAACTGATCCCCTACTGATTTCATCCAGTACCCCAAAGTTCTCATACTGCAGGGTTTCATAAAAACAGTTCTGCATTCTGGTTGTCCACTACATTCTTTCCTGTGTCCTTTGTCCCTCCAAACTGAGGAGACCCGGCCTTTTGAGGCAGCTGCTGAAGTCTTTTGGACACTTGCCTTTCTCTGCATTTTCTCAGAAACTTCTGTGCTCTTCCTAAGGTGTGAAGATCAAAACTGCACTCAGTGCCCTGTATGTGGGTACATGAAGTTCCTGTGTTGCAGCAAAGTGACGCCCTCTATCTGGCTCCCAGTGCCACCTCTGATGACGCCCAGTGTTTACTGGATCCTGTAGCCCATTGAATCAGTGCTTTAAGGGACATGTGCCAGCAAGGACTTTGCTTCTCTTTCCTGAGTTGTTAACTTAGTAATGAACTCTATAACTCTAATATTTTGTATCATTTTGTCCTTATTTACAACTTGCCCAAACTCATCCTTGTGGAAATGTAATGGAGTCATTAACTTCAAGTGTATTTCACTGCTCTAATTTTCTGTTGTCATGTCCATTTGGAGGAGGGTGCAACAAAATAACAGCAGTGTGGAAATAGGGACGAATCTATTACTAAAGGTAATAAACGCAAGAAGAATTTTAGATTTCTTGGCTGTTATTCTCTAGGGTGGTTAGAGAAGTCTTGAGAAAGCTGTTTGGTCAAGGTTAAAGAACAGGCTGAGTGAGCTATAACCATGGGAACCAATGCTTCTAGGTCTTCCTCAAATATGTTAAGAAAACATTCCATTCCAGCCAGTTCGAGTGAGCTGAATCTTGAGGCATTTTGCTGGGTATAACAGATTATTAGAATGATAAGACAAATGTGTGGCAAAATAAACTATTTTACCTGATAAATTTTCCAGTGGCACTGCAGTAAAGCTCTGAATAAATAGCTTCACTATTTTGATAGGGTTTTTTTAAAGTGAATTTACTTACCTTCATCTGTCTGCATGGTTTGGTGGACTCTTGCTAATGCTTGAGGCCTGCCTTCTAGACGCAAGTCTCTGCAAGTCTCCTGCGTGTGTTTTGGGCAAAGTAGTCTATGGCACAGAAAAGCAGAGCTTTGAGACTAAACAGAGTCGGGTGGCAGATAGTCATAGAAGCACAGAATTGTTTAGGTTGGAAAAGACCTTCTAAGAAAATCAAGTCCAACCATTAATCCAGCACTGCCAAGTCCACCACTAAACTGTGTCCCCAAGTGCCACATCTTTTAAATGCTTCCAAGGATAGTGACTCCACCACTTCCCTGGGCAGCCTGTTCCAGTGCTTGGCAACTCTTTTTGTGAAGAATTTTTCCTACTATCCAATCTAAAACACCCCTGATGCAACCTGAGGCCATTTCCTCTTATCCCATTGATTGTTACTTAAAAGAGACTGACCTCCACCTTGCTGAGTCCTGGGGAGCACCACTGATGACCAGCTGCTAGATGTAACCAGCTAAATGTACCTCCATCCATCACCACCCTTTGGGATTAGCAATCAAGCCAATTTTTTACCCAGCAAGCAAGGCACCTATACAAGCCATGAGCAGCCAGTTTTTCCGGGAGAATGCTGTGGGAGACAGTGTCAAAGGCTTTACTGAAGTCCAGGTGAACAACATCCACAGCCTTTCCCTCATCTGCTGAGCAGGTCACTTTGTCATAGGAGACCAGGTAAGTCAAGCAGGACTTGCCTTTCATAAACCCCTTCTGGCTGGGCCTGCTCACCTGGTTGTCCTGTGTGTGCCTCATGATGTTGCTCAAGGTGATCTGTTCTGTGACTTTCCCTGGCACTGAGGTCAGACTGACAGACCTGGAGGTGCCCACATCCTCATTCTAGCCACTCTTGTAGATGGGCATCACATCTGCTAATCTCCAGTCAGCTGGGAGCTCCCCAGTTAGCCAGGACTGCTGATCAGTGCTTGAAAGTGGCTTGGTGAGTACTGCCACCAGCTTCCTCAGTGTCCTTGGGTAATTTCCATCCAGCCCCATAGACAGTGTGCCTAAATGGTGCAGCATTTCCCCTTGGATTATGGGGATTGCAATCTCCTCCCCATCTCTGACCTCCAGCACAGGGGACTGGGTACCCTGAGAACAACTGGTGTTGCCATTAAAGACTGAGGCAAAGAAGGCATTAAGTACCTCAGCCTCTTCCTCATCCTTTGTCACTTATGTGTTCCCTCACATCCAGATCACAGATCACAGGATATTCTGAGTTGGAAGGGACCCGCAAGTATCACCAATCCGGCACTTAAGTGAATGGCCCATATGGGCATTGAACCCCCAGCCTTGGTGTTTTCAGCTCCTTGCTCTTTCTAACCAAGCTAATCTCATCTGATGGAGATTCTCCTTAGCCTTCCTTTTGTTGCTAATATGTTTATAGAAGCATGTTTTATTGTGTTTTCAAGCAGTAGCCAGATTAACTTCTAGTTGAGCTTTGGCCCTTCTAATTTTCTCCCTGCATAACCTCACAACACCCCTGTGGCCCTCCTGAGTGTGCTGCCCCTTTTTCCAAAGGTCATAGCACCTCCTCTTTTCCCTGAGTTCCAGCCAAAGGTTTGTGCTCACCCAGGCTGGTCTTTCCCACTGCTTGTCTAGCATTGGCCTGCTGCTGAGCTTTTAAGATTTCCTTCATGCAGGATATGCAGCCGTCCTAAACTCCTTTGCCCCTCAGGACTGCACCCCAATGGGTTCTGTCAACCAGGCTCCTAAACGGGCACAAATCTCCCCTCCAGAATTCCAGGCTAGCAGTTCTGTTGAACCCCCTCCTTACTTCTCTGAGAATGGAAAACTCTCTGATATACAGGGCTACCCCACTGCCTCTCCTTCCCTGCTTCTTCTGCTTTCTGAAGCATTTATAGTCATGTAGGTTCATGTTGCTCCAGCTGGGGAAGTTAGAAGGCAGAGGGTCCTAAAACCTGAACGCAAGATGAACTTTCCAGGTATCCTCTACTTCCTGCTGTGTTCTGTTCTTTGTGTATCTTCATGAAAGTATTTAGTCTGATTGAAAACACATCTTGGAAATGTTACCTACTCAATTAGACAGAAATCATCTTGTGATATATTATGTCTTGCTAGATAAAATCTTTCAGATGGGGCTTATTTGTATCCTTGATAAAACTGCTGTCTTTGTCCTAGATAACATTTATAGCAGATGTATTTTCCTGTTACGTAGATTTTTAGGGACATTTTGGATAGTACCATTTCACTAGTTCATTCACTGCTCAGGACTAAGCTTTTCAAGTACAGATCAACACCATGAACAATACCTACCAACTTCATGTACACTTGAGAAACAGGTCGGGAATATCTTGGAAGAGGGGTTTTTTGTTAGTTTTTGTCTTGTTCTTGTCTTTTTTTTTTTTTTATTTGTCTACCATAGGTGGGGGTGAGTTCTATACTGAATAGGAGTGATGCTTGCAAGTATGACTGCCAAAGCTGGGCTGCTGTAATGATGTTCTGTTATCCTGGAAAAGAAATCCACAGGATGCTATCCCTAATACTAAGCGGATTAACTGTGTGTAAATGTTGCAATTAAAATTACCTGGCATGCTGACTACTGCATCACATAGTTAATGTAGGAAAGCCTCTTGGCTTAATTGGACTCTTACATGCTGTTTGCTGGTATGTGATTAAGCCAATAGTTAGAATGGATAAACAAAATTGTATTTTTTTTATTGTGTAACTGCTAACCTTTTTCAAATTTTGGCTAGCTTGCTGTGCTAGAGACTTTATGCTTTGAATACTTTCAGAGATAAGGCATGGGCAGTTTTCCTTAAGCCTTTTTCTAAACCAGGAGTTGAAGATGAGCTCTCTCTCTCTGTTGTGATACAGTGATTGAATTTAAAGTATAGGACAGATGTACACACCTTGTGCTGAGCCAGATATGATGAAAGGTCCATGGGTGTGTGTGTTTTGGGTTCTGACAAGCATTACACCTTTGAGTCTGAAAGCTTTGGTATTTTAGATTCATCTTGATGATTAAACAGAAAGACTGCAAAGGAAATGGAGTCCAGTGATGCTTTTAAGTACTCTGTGTGTTCCTCTGTGTTTCCTCTGTTTCTCCTCAAGTCTCTGGAGACCACCAAAGAGCCTCCTCATGCTATGCCCAGTACCTCTTGTTTGCAGTGGACTGGGAGTGTTTGCAGAGATGCTCATCATGGCCCAGATGAAGTGACTAGTCACAAACAAACCACAAACTCATTTGTACTCAGTTCATGTTGATAGCAGCAGGAAACATAAGAAACTATAGGCCTAACATTTTGCTGCTTAAAAAAATAAGCCTCTGTGTGTGCTCTTATTTATATCTAGGAGCAGTCTACTTCTAAGCTCCAATGTTTTTATAAAGATGTCAGTGAACTTTAACTTCTGAATGTGATTAATACAGTTCAAGTTGTTTAAACCTTGTTGATTCCCTGGTTTTCATATTGCTGCATGCTGGAATTTGCTGCCTGCCAACTAAAGCTGATGGAACCTTGTGCATGTGTACACGCACACACTCTGGCCTAATGCAGCTGAGGTCCAGTAGCTTGGTCTAAGCTGCTGATGGAGGTAGATTTAGCCTATGCTAATTGTCTGTCTCAAAGCAATTACTTTTATTCAGCTCCACAAATCCAGGAGATGGTAACAGTTTAAGCAACCACAACTGTTTGTGAAATGAGCTTGTTTCAGTACTGATGGAGATTAAACCACACAAATGCACTATGGCCACTTCACACAGATTCCTCAGACATGATGAAATGTAGCTGGGTCTGGTGCTGTTTCACTGCAAGTGGAGAAAATCTGGCACTTTGTTAGTGCTGTGGGAAGTCACCCACTATTTAGCTGCTCACCCTTCTTTGCCCCTCTTTTAAGTGTAGCCTGGCTGGCCTCCCTGAGGCTGTTCTGGCAGGAGGAGACTGCTGAGGGCTGAGAAGAGTGGCTGCCTATGTAGGCAAAGATGCTGTAAGAAAGCTTCTCTCTTGCACCCCGTGTTGTCTAGCACTTCAATTATTTCAGTTAGAGTGAAGAAGTCTTTGTGGGTGGAGAGTGATCTTTGAGGTAGCTAGAACCAATCCCACAGATGACTTGGATACCAAGAATGAGACAATGTACTGGAGTTTTATTTTGGGACTACTTGACCTGGTTTCAGGCAAGATTTATCTGGTTTTTAGCATTTTGGATTTGAGATGTATCAGAATGGGAACAAGAAGGATGAAATAAATTTGGGAAAAACTGCCTGAGCGGAAATACACCTTCATATTTTTTCTTGGCTAAACACCAGTCTGCAGAAAGCCTGCAACGTGGTCTTCAGTATAAAATTAGCTCTTCTCTCTCAAACTGTTAGGGATTCCTCCAATTCCTCTGACAGATTAGGGTGTCAGCTCATGAGCAAGCTACTGAACCATGACTGGCATTGTGCAGCACACAGTCAGTACCTGTCAGTATGTTCATTGCTGGTACCTATTCTCTTGCCCCGTGGTGAACAGCAGGTAGTTGTTGAAAGAGGGGAGGCTCCCCTACATGTACCACAGGGGGAGACCATGCACATGGGCTTTGACCACTAAGTTGTAAGGATGCTGTAAGTGTACACCATAGCTTACGCCGCGGCTATGTGAGCTTAACCAAAAGAAAATTTTTAATGCCCTCTCTTTCTGACAGCCAGGCAAGGAGAAGGACTTATGGCATGTTTGAACTTTACACTGCTAACAGCGATGCTTTTTTACTTTGAGGGAGAATGCAAAGTCGTGGTGGCAGAGCTCAGTGGGTAGGTTCCAGTGGTTTAAGTCAGCATGTTCTTGTTATAGAAAATGAAGAGCCAGTGGGATGAGTTCTAAATCCTGCAGATGCTTAATGACAGGTTTCAGCAAACTTACAAACTCCTCAAGTATGTACAATACCAGAGCCAGACACCATGGACAGTATATTTCAAAAAAAATATTTAGAGGTTGCCAGTGGAAGCTAAACTTTGAATAACATGAAGTTATTCTTGAAAGAGTTCAGGTTGGTTAAATGTCATGTGAATTCAACCTATTTGTTGACGCTAATGTTATATGCCTCAGTGAGGAAAACAGATGCTAGCTTACATCTGAAAGAGGGAAGTTTTGCATGCAGACAGGGGAAAGCACTGTTGCAGGTTTAGCATGACATTCTGCTCAATGCATGTTTCATCTTTTTATGTGAGCAAGTCTTAAGTAAAACCTTTGGATTTTTCTCTTTCAGAATCGTAATGAAATAAAAAATGGAGCCATCCTTCGATTAACAACATCTCCAGTGAGTCACTGTTCTGTTCTTCTCTTCCTTCAAAGTGAAGATTCGATTAGTAAATCACTGTGAACTAAAGTGTGTACTTTGAAGCTTTATCCACAATGAATCCCACAATCCTGCAGGAGCAAAGGTTATGAGTTATGGAGGCAGGGGTAATAACTCCAGGTGACATTTGGCGATACTGTTGGCACAACTGGGTGGTGTTTTTGTGTCTTACTTCCACTGGGAACAGCTTTCACATCCAAGATTTCCCTGCTGACATTGCAGCCTCACTCAAGTTGCTCTTTTTCTGCCTCGGAACTCGAAGCCAGGAGGAAGGTCAGGGATCTGAGTCATGGAGAGCTCTGCTGGGTGGCTCAGGTCAGAGCTTTCCTGATCTCTGGGTTCCTGTTGAGTGAGTAGCAACTGTAATGTTGAGAATTTACTGGGGTTTCTTTGTTGTTGGGGTTTTTTTTCCTCCCACACCGTCTCGTTGGCAGCTCCTGAAAAGCACGGCAGAGCTGCTGGTTGCCCTGTAATGGCCTGTTTTCCTGCTGAGTTGAGCAGTACTGCTGCCACATGCTGAAAGCCACTATTAGTCCTGGAAGATGTATGTCTAAGGCAGCAGCAATCCCATTTCCTTGCTGACAAATGTAGTTAGTGTGCCATTAAAATGGTTTACCTCTTCATGGTGGTGTTCTAGCTCCTGCAGATTCAAAGCATTCTTATGGCCAAACTCTGCCACCCCATAGCTTCTCAACAGAAAGCACTTCTCAGCAGCCAACTGGGCAAAGACAGGAGGTTTCCACTGCTCTTCACCATCTTTTTCAGTGATCATTATATATGAAGCTTTATAGACATAAAAAAAAAATAAACAGCAGTTTAAGACCGTGGCTCTGTCAGTGTCTGTGTCACTCCAGAGTCTCTTGGCATATATCACCAAAACAGCCTTATACATGGGAAGACTACTTCCTGGTGGAGTAAACCTCATTTGATGGAAATTCCTCAGAAACACACAGCCCCACCATCAGCTCCTTCTAACCTTTGGGACTTCTTAAGAACAAATATCCACTCCAGTACTGTCCAGACTTGGGATCTCTTGAAATCAAAACATCTGTGGTTCATCAAGAACCAACGTAGTCCAAATGCACTGCATCATTCTTTTGTGCAAACACAACGTAGAATAACTGCATAAGACAATCCATGGAATCCTCCCATCTCAAAATCCACAACCAGTTGCACCATGCAGCCTCACTGAAGAGAGGCTGTGCTGTGACTGATCTCTGGAGATGGCTGGCTGGCATCATGATCACTTGTGCAATTGGAAATGTGACCTACAAACACAAAAGACAGATGTTGGGTGTATAACACTTTCTGCTACTACCAACAGTCAGGAAGGTGGGGCTTTGCACGGGACTATCATCTGCTTGTCCTGTTTCTTTGGGGATTTGCCTTAGGGTCAGTTAAGCAAGACAGGAGCCCCTAGAAATTGAGATATTCCCTGTTACCTAACAAATTATGCACCACTCTGCCACTGGCCTGCAGTTATGAGTGACGCAGCCATCCTGTTTTAAGATGGAAGGCTGGTCTCCTCTCTATTCTCCAGTAGTGATATTTATGCCTGAACCAGTGCTTATTTTCATACTTCCTGATGTTTTAAAATTTTTTGTTAACTTTTCCCAGAATCAGAGAGGTATCTTGGAAGGAGGAACGTATTGGTTTTGGTCAGATTAGCAAGTATTTGTATTCTTGAAATAGGTAAAAATTGAAGTTCTGCGTGTCCCCATCCTACAGCATGCTTTTTTATCCCCTCTTTGCTTTTTAAGGTACTGTCGAAGTGGTCATCATAGCAGTGCCTAAAATAGGTAGATTAAAGGCCTCTAAGCTGTGGTTCTTAAACTGGTGACCCACACAATGCTTGTCATTTACCCTGAAAAGCTAACAGGCAATCTGCTTCCGTATTCCCTCTGAAATTCTGTATGAGAGCAACAGTAGTTGGAACAGATAATGTGAAGAACAGGCTGCATGATACACTCCTCCAAAATGGGAAAGATGCTTTCCTAGCTGTTAGTGCTGGGTGAGAAATGTTTTTCTCATCATGTGAAAACATTAAGATTTTGAATTCCCCCCACCCCCACTGTTTTTTCAATGCTATGACAGGATAAAGCTGAAACTATCTTTCCTCTTCCCCCAAAAAACCAAAATCATACTCAAAAAAAAAAAAAAAAAAAGCTTTATGAAAAGGTAGAGGAATTAGGAAAGGAGAGAAAGATTGAGAGAAATGAGTAGAAGCCAGGTATGGATTATGCAGTTTCTGGGATGTGTCCCTGTTGTTTCAGAGAAGCCTGAGCTGCCTACTTCCTGGCTGTTGGGGGGCGGGGGAGGGAGATCTGTCCTGAACTTCACAAGCCTTTTGAGGAAACTTTTTTCCTTGAGGAGCTGAGAGGAATTGTGTTGACCAGTTCTGAAGGCTGCATGAACTTAAAATGCTTTTCTAGTGCTTAATTTTTATACAGCTTATTACCATGACTGTCAGTAGTCTGGCTGTACCCTTCACATTTGCATGGCCTGAGTCATAGAAAATTGAGTGAGAAGGATGAGATGCAATCTCCTTGAGCTTTGTTGTCATTAGCCTCAAATTATTTATTGCTCATGTACCCAGAGCAGGTACTATTAAAGATTAAAAAGAGAGAGAAAAGAAAGGTAGTTTTATCCAGAAATAGTAAACTAGCATTTTTGGGTTGACTTTTTTAAAATGAGCATTTGAAATCTAACTCCATGAATATAAATAATAAATACTTTCTCTTTTTTAATCCCGAATTTAGATTATTTTGTGTGCCTATACAGGGACCTTTATCTGAAAACCATTGTTAATACTGCTAGGGCAGGACTGCAGTTATGGTGTGCTGCTAAATCCATTATAAATGCTTGCCTTGAGAGATTTACAATGTGCCTATTTTAAATTTCTTTGAGTTAAAAGTTTGCGAAAGCCAGTCGTTAGGCCTGGTGGGAATTTGAACTGCTTCTTTGTTTCCGTAGGCCTGTTTGCTAAGTTTGTGAGATTCTCTGAAAGACTGTTTTTTCCTAAACAATGCTATTTTTTTTCCTCTATAAACCACTCACCACACAGACACTCTGTTTCCTAGGTAACTTGAGTGCAGATTGAATTTCTCTCATATTATCTTTGTTCCTGTATCATCTTTCTTATTTATTTTAACCTCTCCTATCATCTTTCTTACCGATTCTTTGGGCTATTGTGTGTTTTTGCACTTTTCCGTGACCTGTTTTCCCCCTTTGTCTATTTGCATTTCTGAAGGGACTCATGAAAAGTTTCTTATGCAACATTTCTTTGTATTCGAACATATGTGACAATTGAAATGCTGTATTGTTATTGTCTCTTTTGTGATAACCATATTGCAGTGCATGGTGGGTAGGTGTATAAATGAGCTGTAATTTCTCCCGAGTGTGAGGCTGATCCGAAAGGACTTTTGTGTCCTGCAATGCAGCAAGCAAAGTCCAACCTTTTAGTGTGTGCCACTGCAGGATTCCTTCAATCAGATCGTGCAAATCCTTCTTCAAATGATTAATCATTTTAAAAAGGTGCTAAAATACTGGGAAAATTAAATTGAAGGGACTGGCGTTGTTTTTTTAATTTAATGGTTTTCAAACAGAACTGATTATTTGAGCACTCACTGTTTATTAAAAGCAGCTTCTCGGGCACTTAAAAAAAATGCTTTGCTCATGAAATATATACCTTAAACCCTGAGTCGGGGCGTTTTTCTGATGTGGTATTTGTGGGGCCTGATCATTTGCTTTTGTCACTTTTTTTTTCTTTGATCATGAGATCAGAGATCAGTTGAGTTCTCAAACCTGTAAGTTGTTTGTAGGCAGATGTATTAGCATTTGTAGCATGAGTGATCATGTAAATAAAGGTTTTCAATAGTAGTCATCATAGTATTTTCTCTGAATGCTTCTACAGATAGGAGGAACATGGGCTTTTTTTATTTATATGTGATCCAAACAGAAAAGGTAGTGTAAAGAGTTCTTTAACCGATTTCTGCTTATATATCTGATTCCTCTAAGTAAAATCTTGAGGATCTAGTTTATAATCTGTGATCTACAATTGCTTGAACAGGTATTTGAAATTCTGTAAGTGCATAACTTTTTGCAGTTCTAGCCTGTGATTGTGATTATGTTTATCATGTAATGGTGAATTAGTTGCTAATTGAACGTTATACCAGAAGCACTGACCATGGGGGCCAATGAGCCACTTTTATATTTATCTGCTCATAGTAGATTTGAGGAGTAGGGGTTTTTCTTTTTATAGATAAAGGTTTAATCTGATGTTTTCAGGTTTCAGAAGGCACATTTTGAATAGTAAGTGGAAGAGACTGTTTCAAATGCAGCTAGAAGAAAAAAATGCTTATAAAGCGTTGAGAAGTGGCTACTGATTGCATAAACTTATTTTAAGGCATATTTATGTAATACATGTTGCTGTGCATCTGTAATGCTTTTGTCATTGGTTGAGTGCAGGACTCTAGCGGTAACCATTTCCCTGTTTCTGCCTCCTTAATTGCCTGTAATGATTCCATAGGTCTTCTCCGTGTACCACATCTGTACAGGGCTTTAGACGTAGAAACAGTGCTTCAGTGTTCAGGTAAAAACTGTTAACCATTAATGTATGTATTAATTAAAATAGAATCTCATTGCTTACCTGGCATCAGATGCTAGTCAGCCTTGGTGGGTCTGCTGAATCTGTACATGTACAATGATGATTATGCCATGTATCCACTCCCCCATTGCTCTCTGTCATACATGCAGTTGTAGATGAAATGGCAATAACAGTCCAGGAAAAGGCAGCAGTTTAAGTCACCATGGTGTTTCAACACTCAATTATTTAAATTAAACCACAGAAATGCACCTGTTTGGTAAGGACAAAGCTGTATTTGGCAGTTACTGATGGTCTGTACGCTCTTTTTTTAGCAAAATGTTGGCTAATGTGACTAAATCTACAGAGAAGATCACAATACTCTTATTTTATTTGCTTTTTGTAAAGGATAAAGAAGACAACTGATTACATTATGGAAAACCAGCAATTGAAATCAACGGTCCAAATTTCTTCCATATCAAACATTCATGTTTAATAGTGGTTGCATTTGGATCTATGTCCTCCCTCTTGTCCTTACTCATTGTATTTTGTATTCTGTACAGAAGCCCTGCATCTGTCTGGTTTCAAAGTTGCTTTCAAAAGTTTGCACAAAGTATTCAGTGGCAAAGGAATTATAATTTGATCAGTAGAATCCCTTGTTAGGATGATCTTGGTATTCTTAACCTCCAAATGGCTATTTGAGTCTCTAAGAAAGTCACATCCTGGATTTAGGTCATTAGTTTTCTCTTTAAGCTGACAATCTCATCAAGCTGCTCCTTTTAAGCACTGCTGCTCCCTAAGGGCAACCTTTCTGGATGTCCTTGGAGCAAGTCATTTAAGACTAGATATGCAGCTTATGCCACTCGACAGCCTTTTGAAATGCTGGGACTTCAACAGCACACGTGTTACAAGCTTCCCATCTTCCTTCCTTCCTTCCTTTCTAAAGAGGAGAGCAGTTAATTCTGCCTTTCATTTACTTGGGCAGCCATCGTTCTTTTAATTCCCTCTAATGATTCTCAGTTGCGAAGGTTTATACATTTATATTTGTTCTTATCTGAATGATACTTCAGTAAGAATGCAGACAATGGCAGCCAGCTCTGCTATTGCTTTAATGAGCTGTGCTCTCTGTCCATCCACTGATGGCTTGTAAATCATTAAAATAGCTCCCTGGTAAGCACTCAGAGCATATTTCATCCGGGTTTCATATTTTAATGCACTTGTAAGTGAGCTGTACATTGCATAAGCATGTATGAGTGCTATGGCAACAAGAATTAGAAGGCTTGTGAGAACTGCATGGTGTTAACCAAGGCAATATTTTCACCCATCAGGCATTTGGGGATAACAACAGACAATATGACTTTTGTCCATGTTTCCAGTGAGACGTGGGCCAGCACTCTTGCTGAGACAAATATATGTTTACCTCTTTAATCAAGATCTCTTCTGCCATTTGTCTGTTCTTTTCCCTTCCGAGAGTAGAAGGAGCAAGGTTTATTGGATCCAGTGCAAAACTTGTTTCGTGTAAGAAAACTGCAACTGTGTGTAAACTTTGCTGATGCATAGTCAGGTAAAGCCTATGATGTTAGTAAGCACTCTTTTATGTGCTTAAAACATGGCTGAACCACTCCTGTAGCATGGATTTTTGTGCTCTGTAGAGGGTTCCAAGCTGACTCTGATCTAAGATTCTAAGACTTGGTTTTAGTCTGGTGACTTTCAAAGCTCTCACTGACTGCAGAGGAAAGAGGATTAACATATCTCAGTTGGTAGGCTGGTCCCACTCATGCTGCTGTTGTGCAGTGGAGTGAGATGCTAATGTACATCTCTGTCCTGGTGTTATTGGGTTTGGTGAGAGGGAGGGTGAGTTCTTCCCATGCTTGGTATGGATACATGTGCAATGGAAGTCTGGCTGGCTGTCAGCAGCAGTTCACCACCCCCAGGTGTTTCTGCCAGGGGCAGGACTTTCTCTTCAAGAGGAAGGGTGAACCTGACCATAAATAATCCGTTGTCAATATGTAGGAATACAAAGTGTTGTTTACACAGCACAGTGTGTTGCAAAGGGGTTTGGAGGAGGATGTTCTCCTGGCTCTACTCACATGTTTTTCTTGGTTACTATTGTGCTACACAGGCAATTATAGTCCCCACATGTTCAGCCACAGCTCTGCTGCCCAAGTTTTGCCCACTGAGACTTATTGGTTGAGCAGCTCAGGAGAGCTGCTCAGTCACTCTGAACCAGTTGTTTTGTTCACCTGTCCCATTTGTTTCACTTTCACTTAATCCAGGAGCTTTTAGAGGACTGGGTTCCCGTGGAAAGCTGGAAGAACTTCCAGTTCAGTAGAACTTCCTTCAGTAGGCAGATAGTGGAGGTGGTAACTTTCAAGAACTATGGCAGACAGCAGAAGGCCATGTGCACAGATTTAATAAGTTTAAGGTTAACTTTGAGCCATCATTTCCAAAGTTAGGGGAATGCAGCTGCCATGGCAATGTTGAAGTTTTTCCAGAGTGTTTCTTTTCTGAGGTGGGCAGGAATTCAGACATTGCATGTATTCAGAGAAACAGTAATGTTTTGAGGATATTTTGCATCTCTGAATCTTCCTGGGTTTTTGTAGTGGGGAGTCTAGAGTTAGGAACGGCTTCATGAGGGATGTGCTTTGGTAAGGTAGGAGTTGGCTGTTCGACTTCTGGTTCAGGTAATAATAGTGGTGAATTTTTGTGGCTGATTATAGAAGAGTACTTTAGCAAAGCTTTCTTCACCCCTCCGATGAAGGGAAAGGGCTGGGGGAAGTATTCAGTAGTTATCCGGGAAGTTCAAAGTAAGTGGTGTCTATTTTTAGACTTCTTCCATGGGCTTCAGCAGATTATTTACCTTATCACCTGCTTAAGCTTGAGAGAATATTCTTTTAGTTTCCATTTGGGCAGACATTGCCATTACAGAGAGACTGTATAAGTCATTGTTTCCCCATTACAACTCAAATCCATTAATAGAGTAGGTACCCTTCAGTAGCAGAAAGGCCGTTTGGATGACAGGATTCTGCTTTTTTTAATAGGTAATGTAACTGCTATGGCTGCATCACCCTATACTTAAAGCATAAAAAAGCTCAGGACTAAAGATTTTCCATTTCTTTTCAATACTATCTTAACTGAAGATGTTAACCACAGTCATACTAACTAGAAGGTATTTCCCCCCATATATGCTCCTTACCACATGTGTTCTGGCCAAAGGCTGACTTCTTTTCTTTCTAAAAACAAGAAGTAACAAACCTTGCTGATATTGGAGGACATTGGGACACTTAATTTATTCATGTTTTTGAAGCGATCAAAGTTATGTAGCTAGGCAGCTGTATCTGTAACAACACGATCCTGGTTATTTTTCTAGCTCCTTGTTTAAATGTTCACTTGCACTAAAAGTGACTGCTTTCTCCGAATCTTGATCTTCAGAGATGACCATCTCTGTGAAGAGTACATTCATTACTTGAACAGAAAAGGAATTGTCTGTCAGCACAGCCTTTTCTTCTCTATTTCTTCTCCAGCTGAGAAAGAATGAGCATCATCTCAGAGAAAATAACTCTCAGCAGAATTTACATTTAATTTGTTTTCCTAATGACACATAGCCTCTCATTCACCTTTCCCTGGGCGCAGGTAAGAAATGAATTTTAGGAAACAGAATTTTGCAAATATCTCTAAATGTAGGGAGGAGGGTTATTTTTCTAAGAAAAGTGTTGTCTAGCTAGCTATTAACTGAAGCTTTTGGGTATTCTGTTCAGGTAAGTGAAAGCATCAAATTGAAAACGTGAGATGTATGTTAAAGTATTTGTATGGCTAAAGAGAGAAGCAATTTAATATGCATTATTTAAGTATTTCTGTAGCTTTTTATCATCGGTGTCCATTTTGAATTTCACTGTCTCATCCTCTATTTGAAACATTAATGGGCAGAATAGCATAACATGAGGATATCGAACATGCAAAAAGATGTATGACAGATAATATCATAGTATTATGTGGGAAGTAATTATTCCTACACTCCTTGTTAAGAGGGTATGTGAGCATTTGAACTGACTGTGAACAAAAGAAGAGAGGGAGGAAGGAGCAGAAGGTCTGAAGTTGGTCTGTATTGATGGAACATGGTTAGGACAGTTTGTGGTCTTTGTTGCTAAAGGTGATGAGAAGTGTGTAACCTGAGTAAGCGTTGACAGGAACAGAAGTGCCGCTATTATTTTACTGAGATTGTCTGATGCAGTTTGTTTTATTTTCATTTCTACTTTCATTGATGTGACACATAAGCTCTCCAAGCCAAAGGCTGTCTTTTGTAATGCTTACATGTTGCCTGAGATGATGGGACATCTATCCATTGCTCAGCTAATGATTCTGCAAGAGTCCAGATAATTATAGGTAATAATGGAGTAATACATGAGTAACATACTTTTACAAAAGTAATTTGTATTTGAGCTATTTAATCTTTCTGAACATGGAAGTGGCAAATGTCATTAATATTAAACATGACCATTGTTCCTTCTTACACTGAGATTTTATTCATGATTTTCATTGTAATGAAAGTTGTTTTGTTGATTTTGTTTTGTGTGTTTTGTTTCTCTCTTAGGCTCATAATGCACAGCAGCTCCATGAGAGGATCCAGTCTTCTAGTATGGATGCGAAGTTAGAAGCACTGAAAGACTTAGCCAACTACTCACGGGACATTACGTTTGCCCAAGAATTTATAAACCTGGATGGCATTTCCCTCCTAACGCAAATGGTTGAAAGTGGCACAGAGTAAGTATTTTGCTTAAACTCTGGCATTCCTACCATGTGGGGTGATTTCATGCTCTCTTTCTGAGTTGAGAAATTAAATATCTCAAGAGTTCTGTACTGCTAGGATAGTATATTAATTATCAATGAGATACTATTTTTTTAATTTTCCCTAACAATGGGCTGGTCAGGACTGGGGATGAGCAAAGTAAGAACTCGTAAGTACCCCCTGTGCCATAAAGTTTTGGGAGACTGGTGTCCTAGTTTCTTCTCTATTCATTGGAATGTCAATAAGCCATTGATAGTATATTTAAAGGCTGATATTTAAGTTATGTCACCTAAAAACTCTGTTTTAAATTTCACAGTACTGAGAACATGTGGGGTAAAACCCACATGTAAAAAATGCTTTACTTTATTTCCATTTTTATTGTTTTCCTTTTGAATGGGATTTTTTCTAATACCAGTGGGGTTTTTTTGTCATGAAATTGAAAGCTGACTTCTAAAAATACACTTATTCTTTAACTGAACACGTTACCAAATTTCATCATTGGTGAAATTCAGGACCATAGTCCTGAGAAGGTGTCCATTGGCTTACTGTGGAGGGTGCAGCAGGGAAGTATCAACTGGATTGTTGCACTATTAAATTATGTTCTAACAGTAAGCATTTGATTTCAAGTAAGAGATTTTCAGTCAGTGTCAACTTCTACTACACAGGAAGAAATCAATATCCTCACCATCTCTTGAGATAAAGAAAACTGAAATCAGTTCAAATCTCCTCAAAATGTGCTTGAGTTCCCTTGGATTCAAGGAAGTAAATAGTGTTAGGAGGTAAAGCAGAAGTAGTAAGTGGTCTTTGAAATGGAACACAAACGGTCTCTGAGGGTCTTGTACAAGTTATACTGTGGATTTTACACAGAAAAGTGAACTACTTTCTAGAATCCAGTAGTCCACAGATGGGGCAGTGTAGAAGCAAGCTCTCCCTGATCCCTGCCCATTATGTGGTTAATGGCTTATGGGACTCTGAATCCTTATTGTCTAACTGCAGCTATATACCAGATTTCCAAATGCTCATGTTTAGTATTCGGCATGTTGGGGTTATAGTCTTTATTTTTTGCAGTGATGTGGTCTGTGGCACACATCACATGTTATTCCACTTTAAAAAAAAATGCTTCTAGTTATCAAATTTGTCAACTTGTCTTGTATTCATGTGGTATTTGTTGTTTATGGACCAAATTAAGTTTAAAAGCAAAGACAAGTTTAAGTTGATGTAAACACATGTATGCAGTGGCTGTACTAATGAAAAGTATTCTAAATTGATGGGCTCACAAATGCCTGGGAAGATCAGAACACAGGAAAATTAACAGTCACTACCCTTGTGGTTTATTTTGTCATGACATTATTTAGGTTAAATGGTTTCACCTGCTCCACTGCAGAAGGTATTTAAACTAAAGCATTTTATTTTCTGTTGAAACAGACAGGGAGCATTCACATTTTTTGTAATCTTTTATTTTAGCTGCACTAAGACTAAAGCAAGTGCCCTCCTCACCTTTCAGATGTGTTTGTACTGCTGTTTTGTAGCTGTGGGATGAGCCAAGCTGTACCAGACTGGTCTGGATTAAAAATAACTATTTGGGAGGGAAACTACTAAAGGCAACACTACTGTTGAAAGAACTGCCTAGCAAATTATACCCTGTAATAAGTCCTGACCGAAGGTATAAGTTTTCAAATCACATAGCAGGCTTGTAAATTGGACACATGAGCAGAGTTTACTGCCTTTTTAAATTTGATTTTATTTTACTTTGTAAGTGGCCTGCATTTTGAGGGATTTAATTTTTTTCTTTTTTGCTGATGTAATGTGTCATCAAAGATGCACTGATGGATCTACCTGTCTAATGTCTAATCAGTGTTTCTGTCTGTGGGGAGAAATACTCTTGAGTTTGGGCATTGGACAAAGTCTCAGACTGTAAGAGTTTCCAGCAGCTTCACGTGTTGATGAGCTCTCAGTACTCACTGCAGTCTTTCATGTTCAGCAGCCTAGACATTCTGCAGCTCCTAAGGGTGTCAGCAGGTCAGGTTTTTCCAGGTCTGGTTTTGCAAAGGGAGTTGTAAAGCAAGGACATCTGTGCTATGCTGTACATTCCCTTCCGCTTTCACGCTGTGCATCGCTGGCTGATGAGTGCATATGTAACAGAACTTGGGATTTAATGAAAGGAGCAAACATACACAGGCACAGCAGCCTGAGCCTGCCGTGGTGCTGCTGCTTTCCTTTCTCATTTCACTGCAAGGTACTGAATCTGTTCCCTCGCATCAGGGTCTGTCACTCACTGCTGTGTCAGCACACTAAGCCAACAGACAAACTACTTCCTCAAAAGAAAGAAAAGAAACTTTTTTGTTTTCATTTAGTACCCTAGGCTGTCAAAGAAAGAGGCAGCTGGATTCAGTCAGTTGTCCTCTTATGTACTCTGTTCCTGTTTTTGCTTAGACTCTCTGCACTACTGTTGGTAAGAGGTCCCACACAAGATGCTCACTGAACAGATCAATCAAATTGAAGGCTGCTTCACCACTGCACCCAGCCTGGGCTCAGTGCCCTTGACAAGGTGGCCTTGTGGGCTGTGCGGCTGACTGGATCACCAAAATGCTTCAGAACAAAGTGCTCTTCTCTATCCTTTACCTGCCCTGCACCTATATTTGCCCATGGTCATTTCAGTGTCCATAGGTGAACCTAAACAAACAATTATACTAGCATTTTAAAGGGCAGGGGGCAGGTATTAGAGGAGGAATGAGGAGCCAGAAATTTCTGGGTGAGGCAGAAACCTCTTTCATGGCCCAGTTTTAGAAAGACAGTGTATTTTATAAAGAAGCATTTAAGGTGTATCTTCACTATGGAGTTATCTTAGCCACCTTGGGGCTACTCTCGTAGAGCCAGCCTTGTTTGAATGAGGCTATGGGTCACCCATACAGATGAGACAAACCTAATGTCTTGGTGCTGCTGAGAGATGGTCCAGCTCCCTGTCCTCTCCTCCCATTTCTTGTGTGTTAACCCCTGCTCTTCAGCCCAGTCCTGCTTTTTTCCAGGAGCTGGTTCCAGGAGTTGATTCCAGTGTCTGAGTGCTTCACAAAGCCAATCCAGCCTGTTAACTTACTGCAAAGTACATGATTCTGTTAGAAAACTAACTCTCTAGAATTAGTTTTCTGCTCAGTTAGGGACTTGAAGAAATAAGAGAGGAAGTGTCATGAGTGGGTACAGAAAAGGCAGCAAGCCATTACAGTGACCTAGGTGTGTCACTGAGCCACAGCCTGAGAACAGTCATGCTGTGAAACAGTGTGAGGGTGGTGGCTGTCCCTGCTCTTGTATTGCACCCTGGGGACTGGCACTAAGACTCTGGGAGAGCGGGAATGGGACATACCCTGTGGGGTGGCTGCTGGTGTTCTGCAGGGATCCCCTCTTTGTGCTGTGCCAGCTGCCCGTGGGTTAATCCAGCTGGGAACAGCCCTACATCTGTAGGTCCAGGCTGAGTGGCGCCTCTGTTCACAGTGTGCTGCAGCTGTGCTAGAAATCGATGAATTTTGTTAATTCAAGCTTTATTCTCTATTTTCGCCAAAGGGCCAGGCAGTGCTCATTAAAAGTACCATCGTGCTCAGTGCAAAGTTGCTCTGAAATTTTCTTTGCACATGGATTTCATGTTAGAGGCAGCTCTTAAGTTATAATTTGAGTGTGTAATTAAGTTTTACAGGGTAGCCTCTGGAAAACAAGACTCCATCATTTTATATAACTTTCACTGAGGAAAAAGCCTGTGGTTTGTTTATAGTTGGCTTTTTTTATTGTGCTACTTAGTCATTATTTCAGTGAAGCTGATGACTATTAAACTACAGTGAGACCAGAGTAAGAGAAGGTAAATCCCTGGATTTCTAGTTACTTGTTTTATTTTTCAGGTGATGAAAAGAAGTAGTAATATAAAAAGTTGACAAGAAATAACAGCGTTTCCTAGCTAGTTTTCCGTATGTTATATTCCTGAATATTGAAGAAAATTAGAATGTGTTAGAGAATAGAGAACTGCAGGCATGGTGTGTGCAAGCACAAAGCCATAGGGGTTGGTGGTAGGCACATTGTAGGGTGCATGAGGCCCTAGTGAACCTGAGAGTGCATCTTGTCAATACAAATATATTTATATCAGCAGAGATGCAACGTCTCAGAAACTATCTACATGGGTCTTGATCTTGTTGATTGAGGTGGCTTATCTTGTTTTTCCTTCAGGCTCATTCTTGCTTGCACAGCATTGCTACGAGTCTTATTAACTGAAAAAGGAAGAAAAAAAAGATAGCTTTATGTTCATTTTTATGGCTTGTGTGACCTATAAATTACAGAAAAGACTGCAAGAAAAGTTAGGTCATGATGCTGATTTAATTCTATAATTATCCATGATGTCCGACCGTTTCTCAGACAGTGCATTTCTACCATCAAAGCATGGGGTGGGTATGTGCAGGCAGCTATTTTTCTTTTCCGAGACTTTTCAGAAAGTGATTTCCATAGTACTCTTAATGCTAAACCTTTTTTTCAGAAGCCAGTCCGTGCCTAGTTAAGAGGAGCTGACTGTGGAGTCCATCTGCTTGGATGTACAGACAGTCTAAAGGGGAAGTGTGAGGATGTGCTGCTTCCGCTCCCCCCTCAGGGTGCAACGCCCTAAAATGGGGCAGAAAGTGAGCAATGCTGCTGAGTCCTTGATATCATAATGACTGATAAAAAATATGTTCAGGAACCAAGATGGAAGAAATATTCGTGTCTTCTTGCTACCCCATCTGTGATAACATAGTTCTCTCATTCAGAGCTGTATTCCGTAGTCGAGCCTAGAACTTGTGTTTCAGAAAATCACATCTGTACAGAAAGTCTTTCTGATGTAGCAGAAGACTGCTAAAGTTGTGGGGTTTTTTTCTTGATGTATCAGAAGAGTTGTGTGACTGGGAAAGACTCTCAGCCTTCCTTAGAAGGAACAAAAATTCCACATAATGCCTTATAAAGCAAGAAAAGGAAAATGTAATTCACATGCTGTAAATATTGAAAGACCAAAGAGTTGATAAAAGGAATCTATATTTATTTTTGTTATTACTAGTAATAATAATAAGGGTGATCTCATGACTGGGAGGAAAAGGAGGAAGGCCTATGCCAGTGATTTTCAACATTTTTTTAGTTGGCATTATCCTGATCTCTATGACTTGCCATTTGGCTGAAATAACACACAGTTTCTGCCAAAAAAAAACAAAAAAGAGAGACTTTGCTTAGCCTAGCTGTCTTGACAGTAACCAGAACAGAATTGTTTCTGCTGCTGTTGCGTAGATTGCTCTCCAGACATCTGCTTCATCGATGAGGCTGTGCTGAGCAGCTTTATTGTCGTACAGCCATGGCACAGGAACATCCTGGTTGATGCTGCTAAGACAAAGTTACAGATAGCCTGGTTCTAATTATAAGGGAGTTAAAATTGCGTAGTGTGCATATTGGAGAAAAAAGATCTACCTTTTGATTGTGATAGTTGTTAAATTTTGCCATCTTCCTATTGGAAATAATAAATATGCAGCTAGATCAAGTCCATGTAAGCTTCTAAATAAATGTATATTTGTATGGGTTTTGTGTCTTGACTAAGAGGGGGCTTCATTGAGCACATGCAGTTGCAGAGTTGGCTGCTGTACAGCTGGAAGTCTCTGAGAGATCAGTTGTGCCTGCTTTAAGGACGAATTGCATTCTTCAGTGAAATTCTAGCTCTTGGCTTGTCTTGCAGAGATAATACTGTATACCAGCCCAGTGGAAAACTGAAGACAGATTGGTTTGGAGTTATTCCGACTTTAGCACACTTTTTGGGACAGTTGCTCAAATACCTGCTGGTGGTTTTTTCCATTCCAGTCTGATGAGTATTTCAGCAGTGCTGTCAAAACGTTTAAAATGCCCTCGCTCACAGTAACTTGTTCCTGTCCTGCTTCATCTGCAGATGAAGTACCAGTACTGTTTCTACCAAGCTGGACTGGAAAACTGGTGTAGGTTATGGAAAGTGACAGTAGAGGCAACTTTTAATACAATATTCCTTAACCCAGTTCAGTTCCCTGATTGAGCTCACAGCATTGCCCCAGAAAACAGCTATGCAAGCACAACTCAGTAGATAAATGGAAAATGAATTTTCAGAAGATATGAACAATGCTAAACTAGTAGATTTTTGCCACTATATAAAGTAGTCCTTTTCAACTGCTACTGGCTGTGTAGTACCTGCTCCCTCTCTTGTTCAGCTCCAATGCTTGTTTGACTCCTCAGTGATGCAATTCAATTTGCTAAACTGTCAGAAACTCAGCCAGCCAATGGGGGAAGGAAATTAATTTGTATTTTTGACAGCACAGGGTTTTAAACAGGCTCAACTATTCCTGTGAAGCTTCACCTGGAAGCATAGATTAAGTAATCTGACACTGCTGCCAAAATCAATTCTTGTCCAACAGGAGTTTTAAGCAATCTTCATTTCTTAGTGCTTCTGTAATGTCGGGAGAGGGGGACTATTGTCTATGAGGCAGAAATCCAAAAGAATATATGAAATCAGGTAATCCTACTATACCACTGTGGAGATGGTAATGGCAGGAGAATGAGAAAGGGCTGCAGCCCCATCATTCAGTGCAGTTTCCATAAAAAAAAAAAAAAGAAGGTGGAGTAGGATTTTTTTCTGGAGTGGCTTTTTTTGTTGGTTTACTTTTCTCCTGCTTGCTCTATTTTGGGTTTGTTTCCCCATCAGTCTTCAGGCTTGGATTACACCCTCCCTCTCAGCTCACACAAGTACAATTTTTCTTATATCCTTTCCATATGCAAAGCATACACTGTAGGCTTTAGATAAAATCACAGGATCGTCTCACTTGGAAGGGACCCAGAAGGATCATCGAGTCCAACTCTTGAGTGAATGGCGCCTACAGGGATCGAGCCCACAACCTTGGTGTTATTAATACCACGCTTTAACCAACTGAGCCAAGCTCGAGGTCATCTGAAGGTGGAACTGTCAAAGATTAGATCTTTGGAGGAAAGAGAAGGAGAGTTGCTGGTCCCCCCATCCTAAACACTATTTCTCCAGGCTTGACTTTCTTACTTTGCCTGTGTTTGAGAATATTAACATTTAAATGACCCCTTTTAAATGGTGATGTCAACACCCTGTTGACAGGAACAGGGATGAGGATAGGAGACAGTTTTACTGGGTTTTTTTTTTGGCAACCTATTTTTTGTTATGAAAAGAGTAACTCCAGCAGTGGATTTATATTTCCACACATTCTCCAGAGTACCAAGGTGGGCAAGAGGAATTTTTTATTTTTTGTTAACTCCGGACAAAATTGTAGTATTTGACAAACCAACAAAAATAAGGGTAAGAGCTTAAAATCTCCGCTGCTGCAGCTTTCCAGGATGTTTTTGCCTATTGGACTGTGGTAGCTGTGGGATGTTGTGGTAGCTGTGAGGAGTCTGAGGGCTGCTGTGTGACTTAATAGCAATAGTAAATTTGTAGATTATTCCAGGTCAAAGTGTTTCCCAGATTTCATATGCTTGTGATAGCCACATGTGTTACAGACAGAGGCCAGAAATATGTACTCTTGTATTTTTCTTGTCATATTCCTAAACACTGCCTGTTATCTAGAATGTGGGTTATCCTTGTGTTTGCCTGGAAACCAATAGCCAAATGGTGCTTTAATGTGGTCAGCAGGTCATTCATCCATCATCCCATCAGTGTGTCTGTAGAGGAGGAAGTTTTTGTGAAAATCTTCCACCTTCGGTAACCGTGGCCTTCTCTGGAGTCATAAGGCATGAAAAGCTTTTATCCTCAGTGGTACTTTTGTACAATTCTGCACATGTTCAAACAGTGCAGGCTCAGAAACATTTGTTGTGCTGAAGTGGTGTGACTGCTTCAGCTCTTGGTACCATTAGCTACAGTGGCTCTACGCTGGCTTCCACAATGGGACATTCTTGCTTTTTCCCCCAGTTCAGACAAGCCCTTACTGTGCACTGTGGGCTACTCCAGCTGGGAGTAAAGATTTGAACTAAAGATTTGGGGTATCTTTAGTCTTTGTACAGCAGTTTTGGCATGTGAACATACAGGAGTTGATCCAGTCAGGTCCCTGCTAAGCTGATCTCTGTTGGAAGCTGCTCAAGATGTAACCTGCAGTATTTGAGCAAGTAGTAAGTCTGTGTGCTTGAGAAAGAATCCTTGGGATTCATTTGGAAGTGTATCACAAGGTCCCTTTGAGGCCAAACAGGGAACATATTATGGTAGCAAAATGTCTAACCTGGTAACTTTTCATCCATGTTATTTTGTGTTATGTTGGCATTTTTTTTGAGATTTCTGGCTGTGTCAAAATCTCTGGTTTTGTCTTTCACCACTATAGAATCTCAACCTTTCACAATTGCTGTTTAATTTGCCCTTATAACATTTGCTTTTTGGCCGTGGTTTTGTTCCCATCTGTGCAAGTGCAATTGAGGGATGGTTTCTTAAAAAAAAAAATTGAAAAAAAGAAAAAAAAAAGATAAATATAAGTATTGAGCTAATTACAGTGTCTAGATCAGTAAGGCTTTTGGCATTTTTGACCATACCTTGGTAAATCACCAAGAAGGGCTCTACAGGGCTGTTTGGTTGCTACCACAGAGTCAGCCCTCTGGAAGAAACAACAGTTATGTATATATAGAAAGAGGAAAGCTGATCGAGGTGGCAGACTGTACTTAGTTCCTTTCCAGGCTCGCTTGCTGGAAGAACCAGCTTGGTTCCTCCTTGCTGACTTTTCCATGGTCTGTGGGTGAACATGAGAGGAACTGCTGCTCATGCCAGGTCCTTCTTTATTATGTTTGGGTTCGATGATGGATGAAAATAGCATGTATTGCTTTAGAGAACAGCCTTCATCCACATTTTCAGTGGTAAAAGTCAATCTATAATCATGTGTTGCTGCAACATTTGATGTCCTAGATTGATTGCTGCTCTACTCACACCAAAGCAACAAAAATGAATAGAAATTGTTTGATTTAATACAATGGCTATCTTTCCTCTGAAGCCAAATTTTTCTGTCTTTGTATTGCTTCACCAGAAAAGTCTTATATAATTCAATTATTTCTGCGCATTATTCTAAGTTTATATTTTCTTTTACTTTGCACACTTTCTGACCTCAAGTTAACTGATTGCTGATTAACTCAGGATGGATAAGACTCCTGTAAATGCTAAGACAGTTGCTGTCTAAATGTTTTGTTTTAGGACTCAGATGTTTGTTCTTTAATCCCTGTCTCAGTCATGGAGAAAATGCTCCTGATTAGAGCCTGTTGTGAAAAATCTCCATCAAAACAGAGTCTGTCCTTTGAAGTGCTACCAATTTGCAAACACCACACTTGTTTCTCTATCAGAAAAACACAGCCCTAATTTCAAGTTTGTTTGCTGCTTAGCTAAAGTCAGCACCTGGAAGAAAGCAGCTATTTTAAAAACTGGCCTGGGAAGAGTGCTATGAAGTTTGGCTGACATGCTGCAGAAAGTTACAAGGATATATGCACATTTGGGAGATGAAAAAACCCATTTGTGATGGCGATTGTTCGTGGTGGTTTAGCAGAATCTGCCACAGCATGGAAGCACTTAGTTTGCTGAAGAACAGGAGTGACATTCTGCTGACACTTGGATCTCCCACTATGGAAAATGTTTTGAATTTTACTGCTCATAAAAGCATGTTGAGGGTATTTTCCCCTGCTTTTTAAGCCTGTCTGATCATCAGGATGCTTTTTGTTTATTCATTATTACTGGCTACACAGATAGATGTTGTAGCATAAAAGAACCAAGGCCATGAAATCCAAGGAGAAAATCTTGTCATTTGTCTAACTTGAGTTAGGCTACAGCCCAGTCTGTGCTTAGATACGTGGTAAACTGTGCCAGCACTATCTTCAGGCGTGAGTATTGCAGCTCACAGCTGGCAGAGGAGGATTTCAAACCACTGTTCCTGTGATGTTCTCTGTGTTTTCTCCACTGATGGTTACACAAGCCAGCCCAAAAGCTGCCCTCCTTGAGACTGGTCCCTCTTGAAAATGTGGGAGGAATTACTGCTTTACCAAAAGGGAAGAAAGCACCAAAAGTCTAGCCACACTCTGGGAGAGAATTAGAGAATTGAATCAGTGATGGGAGAGGTTGTAGTCCTAGAGCTCTCATGAGCTGAATGACACTGCTGTGCAGCTTGCTGTGAGGGAAAGTGCAAAGGGAAGACCTGGAGAGAAGGTGGAGGAAGGAAAGAGGGACCTCTTTGTTGTCGTTTTGAACTCTAGTCTGCCCAGTGTGGAACAGCAGCCAACCCCCTGAAATAAAACTGTGAAATAGATTTAGGAGACATGAGAAGCAGTTAAGTAAGAGATGGAATTTTTTAAAAATTTCTTTCTAGCTTCCTTATTTTTTTATATGTTTAAGTGGTGTTTTAAAAAGAAAGTATCTATCTTTGGTGCCATTTTTACCATTTACCGTCCTAGCTACACAACTTCCATCAATGCTGATGACTCTGACATCAGTATTAGTGATGGAGACTGCAAGCAAATAAAAGAGTTCTCCAGGCAATGGGCTACATGTCGTTGAAACAGGACAGAAGATGCCTAGTGTGTAAACCTTTATTGTTTTGTACCTAAGGCTTTTTTCACAAGTGCTTTACTAAATTAGAATGTCTAGATATGCTTTTTTCCTAACAGAAGTTAACATAAGAATTCTGAACAAATATTTGAAATTAATTTGGAGTGTTCTTTACCAGTTACTGAACTGTTTCTGTTTCTGTTCACAGCAAATTGTTAGCAATTACTGCCTCTTATTGTATGCCTGTATGTGAATTTTATGACTCAAGTATGGGGGGGTGTATGCAGTAAATAGAATGCAGATATTTTAAAGTGTTTTTCCTCACATGCAAGTTTTAATTTTGCAGACGATATCAGAAATTGCAGAAGATAATGAAGCCCTGGTAAGAACTTGATTAGATCATCACCTTGTGTACTACCTCTTCTTTTGCATGACTGAGTTCAGGCCCTTGCGCTAATCTTTGTATGTAAATACAACTGTGCATATTCATCAGCAGCTCTTCAATCTTCTCTGTTTTCTGCTCTTTGATGCCTGTTAAAATTTTCTGATGAAGCCTTTTTTTGCTTTGCCTGTGGAATGAGTACTTCATTTCTGTAATTCACCAGGGGCTTTTACTATTTCTGAAGTAAGGCTTTTGTTTTCTTTCTTTTTTAATTTCAGCGAACAAATAATTTCCCCACCTTTCCCAATTCCTGTCTTGAATTTCACTGGCTTATGTGGTTGATAGTTGGCAATTTTAATGGTCAGTGTTAATGAGATGAAAAGTAAGGGTCATTGTCCCAGTTTGAATTCCTATTATTTGCTGGTCCCAGGTAATGCAAGCTGTTGCAGATAGCTGCGTAAAGGAAAACTGTAATATAGTAAAGGGCCTCATATCAGAATTTCCCTGCCTATTTCCCTGATGATTTTGAACAGAATATTTCTGTTTGCTCTGAATTAAGCACAGGGTTTGATAAACTTGAATCCCAAGAAATGTTCTAGTATCTTGATTGGCTTGAAAATTTGACATGTCAAGTATGGTTAAAACCCAAGGAAGCAAAAGAATTATCAGTTGAGCATATGCCTGTCATTCTGAGAGCTTGATGTGATTTATCATGCAGGAAATGCAGCCCCTCCTCCAAACCTGTGCCAAATCATACTTTCACAAATCTACTGTAAACCAAGTTCTGAAACATTTATTTTTAAATCATTTACTAATAAATAAATTATACAGTAAGAATAAATTTGGCAGGAAATTGAAATCCTTCTGCTAAGTTCAATTTCTTAACCTAATACAAAGTAACTTGTTTCATAATAGAAAAGTTTGTATTATGAGGAAAATTGTTAAAGTGGCATGAGGCTTATGGAATTCTTGGCAGCATCAACTTGGCAGCACTACCTGAAAGCTGTGCTGCCATTCAGCAGGACTGTGAAAGGCTGGAGAATTGGGCAGAGAGAAACCTAATGAGGTTCAAAAAAGTGAAGTGTATGGTCCTGCACCTGGGGAGGAATAACCCCAAGTACCAGTACAAGCTGGGGACTGCCCTAGTAGAGAGCAGCTCTGCAGAGAAGGATCTGGGGGTCCTGGAGGATGACAACTTGACCACGAGCTGGCAGTGCCCTTGGGGCCAGGAGGGCCAATGTTATCCTGAGAAGACTGAGGCCAGCAGGTCGAGGGAGGTGGTCCTCCCCCTCTAATCCGCTCTAGTGAAGCCACATCTGGAGTGCTGTGTCCGGTTCTGGCCTCCTCAGTAGCAGAGAGGCATGGAGTTCCTGGGACAGGTCCAGTGGAAGGCCATGAAGATAATTAGGAGTCCAGAGCATGTCTCTTAAGAGGAGAGACTGCAGGAGCTGGGCCTGTTTATTCTGGAGAAGACTAAGAGGGGATCTCATTAATGCATATAAATACCTCAAAGGTGGGTGCCAAGAGGATGGTGCCAGGCTCTTTTGTGTGGTTCCCAGCCACAGGATGAGGAGCGGTGGCTATAAGCTAAAACACAAGAAGTTCCACCTCAACAGGAGGAAGAACTTCTTTACATTGAGGGCAGCAGAGCACTGGATCAGGCTGCTCAGGGAGGGTATGGAGTCCCCTTCTCTGGAGGTATTCCAAACCCACCTGGATGTGTTCCTGAGTAACCTGCTCCAGGTGACCCTGCCTTGGCAGGGGGGTTGGACTAGATGATCTTCAGAAATCTCTTTCAACCCTAACAATTCTGTGATTCTATGATCACCTCTGCTGAGAAAAAGTATCCCCTGTCCTTTTAGATGGCATTCTTTTCCTCACTGCTGTGAAAATTGTTCTTTGTGAAGAATATAGTCCTTCAGCACCTCTCTGTTTCCAAATTCTACTATACTGTAGGCTTCAGTGCGTTAAGTTCATCCTCAGGACAGTACTGAAATACTGACTTACAGTTGTATTGCACCCTGGTTTTAGGACCTGATCCAACTGATGACCTGAATTAATTTTTTTTACACAATTTAGCTTTGTTTACTAGTGAGAACAAGGTTTTACCCCCTTCATCCTTATTAAGATACTTATTAAGAGGATCCTTATTGGTCAATGTAGATATATCACATCAATGAATAGAGCAGTAAAGAACGTGTCTGTGACTAAAGTTTATTCTAACTTCGGAAGTTAAATCCTGCCAGTAGAAGCTTCAGTTTGCATGGGGGTACTCAGTTTAATATTTTGATTTCCAGCAGTAGTATGCAAGATGATACAATTAAATAACGCAAATTATTGAATTTGGGACTTGTACTGAAAAAGATACCAGAGCCATTGTTGAGGATGTGAAACCAATAGTTCTGGAAGCTGGCTTGCTCATATGTATGTTTTGAAGGTAAAGTGTTTACACTAGTGCTCTATGAGTGTAGTTATCAAACATCCTGACTATTTTTCACCCATGTATTAATGGGAAAAGGTCTAGTGAAATGAGAACTATAAAAAACCCCACAGACCTCCATATAATGAACTAAACTATAACACTTCTCAGCATCCACTTCCTGTCTTTTTGACTAAAGATACTTAAAGGAACCAAATGTTAATTTAAAAAAAGTTACTTTGGATGTACAGGATGACATAATAAGGTGACAATATTTCGTTTTATCTCTGGTAGCTTGCACACACTGGCCTGGCTTAATTAATACCTCATTTTCGTAGAGAGGCCCTATTTAATTGCTTTCTGCACTGAAGGGGGTTCTGCTAAAATGTGAGTTCCTCTGTATTTTCCGTTTTAGAGGTTTTCATTTTGTTTTAGGATTTTATTTGTCCTGTTTTGGCTGATGGATGAGTTAAAAAAAAAAAATCCCATGAAACAGCTCTATTAATTGACTTTTGCATTGCAGTGCTAAATTGTAGTCAAACCAAGCTGATTTGAGAGTGATTTTTTTCCTGTGTAGTGATTCCTGGGTTTTTAAGAAGAGTAGTTCATTTGAGGAAATTACCATGAAATGAACAAAGCCAGGAATTTAAAAGATGGGGAATAAGAAAGAAGGTAATTCTAATCCCATCTTCAGTGTGTAATAGTTCCTCTGGGCTAGTTTCCCATGCTTAATGTACCTTTAAGTGGATTTAGTCATACTCCATAGTAAGAGTATCTACACCTGGATTTATTCAAGAATATTTAGTTATGTTTAAAATTCACACCTTGTTTTTCTTTAATGGGAATTAATTTTCAAACATAGTGAAACCCTGATACCAGGGTTCCAAAGCTATTTCATGTTCTTAGAATGCAAGGGATTTGAAATCAGTAAGGCTGACCCCTTTTAATGAACGCAGTGAAACTGTACCACAAAGAAATATTTCAGTAGTGCTTAGCGCGATGAAAAAACAAAAAATCTGTGTCAATTGCTGTGTAGCAGTTAAGTGCATTTTCTGTAATCATCTAGAAAAATAGGGGCAGCTACTACACAGATTGTTCCATCATTTTCATCTGTACTAAGTACCAAGTAGGTGAATTGCTCCTACTTTGGTTTGACGGTGGCTTAGCTTTACCCTTGGAAAGGTTTCTTGAAGAAACAAGGCAGTGTAGAAGCAGTGAAAAGGAGCCATAGCAATATAAAATTTACACCGTGCTGGCAAAGCACCCTGCTACATCATCAGTCTTCATTTTAGACTTAGATTCTTGCCCCCGTGGCTTTTCCAGAGCTCTTGTCCTCTGATGATTAGATATATTCTGTTCCCCTGTTTAAATTTATTCATGGCCATTTATCCTTGACAGCTCCAATTTAAAAAGCTGTTCTTACTCTTTGATGTTGATCTCAGTGATGTCAGGCCTTTCAGCTGCCCAGTATTAGGCTGGGAGCCCAGATAAGGGACTTAGTTAACCACTCCTGCACTTAGTAGTAGGCTGCTACTCCTCTGTTACCTCCTGCCCAATTAAATTGTTTCTTTGCTGCTTCCCCTTGCAAAATTAGAGCTCAGCTTTGGTTCTGTGTTGCCCATGAAAAGTGGTTTGTGTAAAGTTGTACGTGCTTTGGCTTCTAGTCCCAGTGGGCTGGTGGCTGTACGCTGGTTGTGACAGACAAGCAATGAATAATTTCCAGATTCTACTACGCAAAGTTTCTTTTAATATAAAACATGAGACACTCCATCTAGCTTGGTAAAAGCTTGTATTCCTTTGTTTGTTACCTGATGATGGTTGAGCCTGACTAATTATCTCGACTTACATAATCATTTGAGCAGCCAAGTATTTTTCCCTCCATAAGAGTGGTAAAATACTCATTTTGATATGTGTGCTAAACAGGGATTGAGATTTTTTCCATTTCTTTTTTAAAACATCTAGGGGATTTGGGTGCTAAACTGCCATTAATTTATTTTGAAAAGTAATCCAAGTTGCTCTAGGCGTCTTTCAAAATAAGCACACAGGATAAAAAGATGGTTTAGCATGTAGAAATGATACTAGGAAGGCATGTGAGAGACAGGTGTGGTAATCAGGGTCACATGCACATTCCTGTCATTTTTATTTTCAGGAAAGAAAAACTAGTGTCAAAATATGTGGAATGGTTTGTTGTTGGTGGTGTTTTGTTTTTTTTTCTTCACAGTTTCCTAAGAATACAGAGTATTCTTAGGAAGGTAAATTAACAGATTTGACCTGATATTTCTCTAAAGCCTAGAGATGTAGAATATGGCTGTTGCCTTAATCTTCAGTCAGGTTTGTCAGAGAGCTTGAGGAGCCACAGGCTGTATTAGAGCATGGCCATCCACTAGAATGGCTCATGCTGGGACAGCTGATGGCATTGCAAACCTCAGCTTTCTGCTGCTCGACAGGCTTTTGCCAAGACCTGCTGTGATGAGGAGATGCTTCATGACCAGCTGTCACAATGGGGGTTGGGAGTCAGCATAGAATGGTGAAACTTCGTTGTCCCAATGTAAGGCACCCAGGAGCCAGAGCCAGAACAGCATTCAGGAGGGCTTGTAGGAGTAGCTTCCCTGACAGCAAAGGTTATTAAGATGTCAGTGTTAATGAGATACAAAATTGCAATTACACAGTGCATTTTTCTGATCATTTTCCTCCTCTTGCTGCATTAAAAAGCAGCTTCATCAGGAATTATCCTCAAACTATTAAGTCATTTTGCCAGAGCAGCAAGGGTTTGATAGTTGCAGAAATGTTGTGCCTTGTGCTATGGATTAGTCTAAAACGATTTTATGAAGAAAGAGGCCCCATTATTTTTTTGACTTTTTGTGTCATCAAAACACTTACAGAGACCTTGAGTCAAACAGCTCCTACCACGTTTTTTTTTAAGATTGCTAATTTTATGAACCAGCTTTGATTCCCTTGAAATTTCTAGCCTCTATTCTGTCTGCTGCTCTTAATAGCATGAGTGCGTCTGTGTGTGTGTGTTTTGAAACGAGTTACTTGAAAGTCTATTTCTGCCTATCTGCTTGTGTTTAACCACTTAACAATGAATCAACACCCTTCCCCTCCCTCTGCAGACGCTTTAATCCTTATCTTGCCCTAGCTACCCTGGAGATTGCTTTCATCTTTAGCTGTGCTACTCGTAATGCCTATACCTTAAGCCTGGCTTTTGACTTTTGCAATGCCACTTGGTTTATACGTGTGTGGGCAGGTGCATGTGTATAGCCATATATTTTAGAAGGACATAGTATGCATGTGTGGTGCTGCATAATTAAAGAGCTGAAGTATTTCTTGCTGCTTGATTAGTCCCAGTGTTGCACCTCCTCACTCATTAATTATTTGAAGCAGAGTCACTGGAGTGACATCTGATGAGGTGTCTGATCATTTTAAGTTGAAAAGTACTTTAACCTTCTGGATCCCAGATAGTTGTATCACAGTCAGATCTACTAAAACCAGGTTTATACATTAAAACATTGTCAGCTCCATTAACCCAGTTTTCTCCCTAAAGCTGTGGAGGAGCACGGATTAATCAGTATTAATCAGGCAGGATTGATCAATAGTTTTGATGAGAAGACTTAATGAGACTGGTGAATTCAGGTTAGTTTAATTATTTTATGTTCCAGCCACTGCTGTTCTGGAGATGAATATCCATGCACAAGCTTAATATCATTTAAGTAAGCCCTCTAAACTATATCTTTTGTTGATGGGCATTAGTTTTCATGCACAATTAGTTTACAGAAGAGCATTCATATACAAAATACAGGTTAATTGACTAAATTTTAAAACAATAGATGAGAAAATTTATCTCTGCCACATTATGTGCTTAGTTTAATGCTGGGAGAGATTCTTATCTACTTTTCAACCTATACCACCTACCTCTTTAATTAAAAAAAAATTGAAACTAGTTTAGTTTTAATTAATAATAATAATAATTATAATATTAGTATTCCTTGTATTTGTAGAAATATTCTGTCATGAAGATGCATTAGGATTTGGGGCAAGCTTTTAGAAGAAAGCCTTTCCTAGGCTTGCTGTTTTATTGGTGGGTTCATAAATCACTATATTATTCAAAAGGAATGAATTGGGGAACATGACAGGACCAGAGCTGATTAAATTTCCTTCAGAGTCTTATTATCATCTTAGTATGAAATCCTTGGTTATTTGGAATGCTAATGATGACATTTTAAATCTAATGTAGTTCTTAAATGATTTGCAATATTAAACCCCAAACAAACCAACTGCAACCAAAAAAAAGGCAAAAAAGCATCCTCTGCTCCCCAAAACAAACCCCAGAACTTCCAGATCATTTATTTGTTGAAGAAAGTATTCCTTGCAGAATTACAGTGGATTTTTTAGAGATGCTATTTTTCTTGTTTGCTCTTTGGTGTAGGTTTTTCATTTTGTCATGAGTAATCAAAGCTACTGTGCATACCCATATTTACTGAAGGGAAAGGTGTTTTGGTGTTTTTTGGGTTTTACTCACAAAATGTCAAGGATTTTTTGGTGGAAGGAACCTCAGGAGCTGTGGCAAGATGTCCTTTCTTAAATGAAGAAGCCACTGAAAGCTGCATCTCACCATCAGAAATCCCTAAATGGCAGATTAAACCAAATCCAGCTGCTAGAGTTGCTACATTGAAGCTGCTTTTTCTGCCTTATTCCTCTGTACTGCTGTAAAAGTCTTCCATCTGAGTGGATGTTCACTTATGTGTGTTGGGTTCATGCGGGAGAGTAGGATAAACCACTGATCAAGGAACACCAATTGCATTGATTAACTATGGCTGTACTATTGGACTCAGGTTTTCAACATACTGAGCTTTTGCAGTTCCAATCTGAGAGAGGAGGGGTTTTTTTCATTCTATCTTTTTATTAGGTGTAAGCTGTTGTGTTGAAATTACTGGGACTATTCATGCTGTTTGATTGTATGATTTTACTTTCTAATGGCCTACTGGCAGAGTACCTTGCAGGCAGTTTGACATGCCCTGAAAGGTAATTCGCTGCTCCCTTTCAGGATCTCTGCACTGCTCTTTGTACCAAGTGGTTACCTCATGGAGGGGCTTCACTGACATCAGTGTGGCTGCTGACTCTTTGGTGCCCTGACTCTGTATAGAAATGAAGCTAATCTTTAAAAGCTGGGGTTTAACATGAAAAATTCCTGTGCATCTAGTCACATTATCCATGATGACTTTAAACCTGTTTTGAATTTACTTGAGTTCATACAAAGATGTGTTGAATTTCAAATTTACAGATGTAAAATGCAGGGTAGTGGCCTGCAAAACCTAAATAATTTGAGCTGCATACTTTGCAATTTGGTCGCTCATAGATAAAGAGATGCATCTTGAGGTTTAAAGAAAGAAATCAAGGCATTAACTGTTAGAAAGTTACTGCTCAAGACATATAATCTCTTGTGGTGCATTTTTAAAAATATATTTGCTTCCTTGTAAGAGAAGGAATAAACAATGCCCTAACTTCCCACCAATTTGCTTGATGCAGAGGTACCAAAATGTGACACATCTATGTGGCCTTCAATTAGGAGGATTTCATAAGTGCTAAGGAAAAAAGTTCACTTCTTTCTTCTGTTAGATCTAAATCTCTGAAATTATGAGAGAAATTTAATTTGGACTGACTGATTTTTTTGAGCATTGCATGAAGTGGTCTCCTGGGGATTACTTTTTCTCTTACAACTGCTTTCTTCCAGTTGACTATTCTTGTTATCCATGCTAAATTGTTTTGGAGACTATCTATAGCACAGCCTCTCTTGCTCTTCTGCTACCTCTTAGTCCATAATTGGCTTCATTTTCCTGCCTTTCTGAAAGCTTCATGCTGCTTTATTCCCTCGGTCGTTGCCCTGCTGCATTACTGGTAAATGTTGTCATGACTCCTGTCTCTTGCAGCTTTGGAGACATGTTGTCCTTTACACTGACTGCATTTGTTGAGCTGATGGATCATGGGATTGTATCGTGGGATACATTCTCTGTGGCATTCATTAAAAAGGTAAATTTGTAATCAATGCTATCTGTTCTGTATCAGTTTAAATATTTGAGGTGAGTTGTGATTTGGGTTTGTTTTTCTCTTCTTCCTTTTTTTTTCCCCAGGTACATTATTTAGTTCATTGGTCAAAAAAGGTACATGAAAATGGGATTAAAATGCTGTTTCAAACGATAAATGTTTGTAGCTGCAGAAACGGGCTCAACTTCTATGGAAATCAGTTGGACTGGATTGGGATCAACACAATATTAGGCTTGTTACATGAGAAATTGCTTGCTCAATTATATTGTGACCTCCCTGTGCAGATAAAATACAGCTAAAGCAAAAATAAGTATTTTGATGTAATGTAAACTAAAATGAGCAATGCCATATTTCTAGGGAAAAGAACTCAGAACTGAAACATTTCCTCTGGGGTATTGGAAGAGGATAAATGAGTTAGTGTACAATTTGAAATTAGGATGATATCTACTGAGTTAATCAAGCTGAACTTTGCCCCTCTGAATCTTGCAGTTGAGGTATGTGGTTTTCAAATTGATCTGTCCACAATTTGCAACACATCCTTTACTTTCATGTCAGAGATCCACAAAAGCAGCAGAAACATGGCAGTATCCTCTAGGTACAGAGATTTAGCAGACTTCAGAAAAAAGTTTTTGTTACTGATTTAACAGTTTTCATTTACTGGGAAAGAAAAGCCCGAAAACCACATAATTATTCTTTACAAAGAATTTTCAAGCCAGATGGAACTTATCATAATTTAAAGTGCATTTGTACAGCTTCCAAAGATATCAGTTACTTCACTAAAATAATATCAGAAGCAGTAATGAATGAATGTAACCTGTGGCAAAGGTACCTTCATTTTAGCAGTGTGTCAGAGCAAGGACTTTAAATTTAGTTAGAAAATTGCTGCCATCGAAGGAAAGTGGAAATTTACTTTTTTTGCCAAAAGTGAAAGAAAGATCAACTATGAAAACAGCATTAGATACATTAGATTCTAAACCTCAGTTTTGGTCATTAAACATCTGGGTTTTGGTGTGGTTTTTAAATTTTTTTTCCAGTGTCACAGTCTAGATAGGTTGTGATGATGATTATTGTTATCTTCTCATGGCAAAGAAAATTCTACAGCTGCTTATAACTGACTGCAGGAGATACAAAGTCCAGAATTCCTTACTTTCTAAGGGAGCCTGCTATGGAACATATGAAGAAACTTGCTGAAGTTGGTTTAAGTATCTACTTTGTTAATGGCTCAAAATGAATGTCTTTGTCCAACCGTATCAACATATTTTGCCCTGTGGATTGTATTGTAACAGCAGAAGAAAGTGTTGTGTTCCCCTTCTTAATGGCTCATCTCTTCTGTCTGGCACTTCCATAGGTTTCCCTGAATAATGACCCAATTAAAAAAAACCAACCAAAACAAAACCACCAAAAGACACAAAAAAAGCATTCTCACAAAGAACCTATGGAAACCAAAACTGGCAAGTAAAACTGAAAGTGAACCTGTTGAGCAAGAAAGGGATCAAGGAGAATGATAAGACAGTTAGAAGAGAAACAGAAGGACAGAGAATGACAGAGATTGAGGAAAGAGGCCCAGGAGTGTCCTGACCTGCATGCAGTTGGGAGCCAGAAAGGTAGAGCCCTCAGTGGTGCAGCGTGGGCAAGGGGCAAACCTAGCAGAGCACCTTTGGACCATGTCTCATCTCTGTGGCAGCAATCGACAACTTCATTTTCACTTGCTTCTCTGACCTTGGCTTTTGACAGGACACTTGAGGTCTTTGATGGGCTTGCTCAAGTGATTGACAGGATGGATAAGGGAGCTGATAAGTTTCTGCTGAGGGGGAACTTGTAATCTGCCTTTTGAAGCTGTCTTTCATGTTAAGTGAAAGCTAAACTGGAATGGGGTTGAATTAGTCTGAATTTTTTCTTGAGTAATGTAGAAGCTGGAGGAGACCTCAAGGGGAACCCCTGACTGCTTCTAATGAATAACTGCTGGTGTTGCATGCAGACTCTCTCCCATCTTTTGGGTACATAAAGACTGCTAATAATAAATAAATTCTAACTGGAGCAAATAAGATTGATGCTTTCAAGGAGACCTTTGTTCCGTATTTTAAGGGAAAATGTTTAAGTTTTTCATTTGGAAAAACTTCCTTATGATATGCAAAATTCTCTCAAGACCTTTTTCTTGCTTATGATGATATAAAGTTCATTTCCAGATTCCAGAGTAGCCTAAAGGATTTGTATTCCAAGTTCTTAGAAAAAGTTGCGATGATTGGTTATCAAAATTGCCCTGGTTCTGGCCAGGACAGGGTTAATTTTTGCAGTATCCAGGAGTGGGCATGGCTAGGACCCAGATGTTATTCTATACCACCTCACATCATTTTCTGGGGACAAGGGAATGAGTCCCTTCTGGGTTGAGGTAGCGTGGCAGTGGTTCAGGTACTCCCAGTTTCCACGTCTTAAGCATTCTCGTGTGAATTGTTCCCCCCTCTGTTATTGATATTGTTGCTGTTACTGTTCCTTTTCTTATTTTATTGCTGTTTCCAGTAAATTGTTCTTATCTCAACCCATGATGTTTACCTTTAGTGCCTCCAGTTCTTCTCTCCGGGCTGCCACAGGGAGTAGAGGGGAGTGAGTGAGCGACGCATAGTTTGGGGCGTTTCAGTGGGAACACTAAACTGGGAAATACCATTCCTAAATCATGACAAAAATGCACTACACAAATGTGGTACTTCCTTCTTGAGTTCCTACAAGAGGAGTTTGTAGTATTGGTTGAGATAGTTAAAAAAAAAAACTTTAACAAATATTTATGTAAATGCTGTTTCGTAAGTGTGTGATGCAGAGCCTTAACGCTGACAAATTGTTTACTCTGCCTTCTAAAATGTATTGTGCAGGAAAACAGGGTGGCAGCCAGGAAAGTATTTCTGTGTGTCACAACTGTCAGCTGTTTTTTCTGTAGTCAAGTGCAGCTCTAGTTCCTTACTTTAAAATTATATGCACCCTTTAAAATTTTACCATGCATTAAGACTTAACAGAGAACACAACTTGGACAGATTTTCCTGTACATTTCTGACAACAGAATAGTGCAGGCAAATAACTAATGAACATACATAATGAAAATCAGATCTGTTTCTTTCACTGTTTTTTCCCCTATGTTTTTTTTTCCTGGTGCAGTTGTTGTTGTTGTTGTTATTATTATTATTACTATTACT
>VWZW01007479.1:4283304-4480002 GCA_013397115.1 Edolisoma coerulescens
TATTATTATTATTATTATTATTTAACAACTTTTTTTTAAACTTTTGAATTCTCTCTTATGCCTTAAGTGATGCTGAACCAGGAAGAGAATTCAGATGATGTCGTTTAGTTTGCTAAAGGTTTTTTATCCACCCTCAGTTTACATATTTAGTTCCTATTTCAAAAGAGCATGAATGTGTAAATTTACAGTCTGATTCCTAATTCCCCTTGAAATTGCTAGGAAGTTAAGCGCCCAGATTCTTCTTTTGTATGTGACTATATACATCCCAAGAGAACTATGCAGATTTTAAGGTGACAGGTATTTTGCTGAAGAAATAATTTTATCCTTAATGAGACACATCAATGTGACAGGTTTTCATGTGAAAGTCCAAACCAATCAAGTTGCTTCTTTCTGGAAAAGATGTAGTATTTTGCTGAGCTTGCATTATTTCAATCATCAGAATTTTTGATAAATTAATGCAGGATTATTTTTGGATGTCGAAAGCCTTCTCTGTGTGTGGTGCTTAATAAGCAGAAAGCAGCAAATAACACAAATTTGAACTCCTGTTGATTCCTGTCTCTTGTCAAGAAGGACCTCTTTTTCTCCCACATCGAAAATTTCAAGTGTGGGATTAGAATTTCTTTTTAATGCAATTTTGTTCTCCTGGAACTTGCATGACTTATTTTTCAAGGTAGACAAGCCTGTTATTTCTGGCCAGACTTCATGCTTCAGCAAGGTGGTTATGAATGCACATAGCTTGACATGCAAGTTACCCAGCAGCTGTTTTGCATCTATGTTCAGTGTGATATGTCTTTTTAAACACTCAAGACAGCTTTATACCTTGTGTTTGTGTTTATGATTAAAAGATGTTATGGTCCAAGGTCAGGAGAATAAATGAGGCTAAGGCAGCCTTTCCTAGACTGAGGTTCCAGTTATCTACGCTGTTACATTTCTGCAGGTGCTTGATATGGATATGTTATATCCCAGTGAAGCATTAAGCCACTTGAAGGAGCTGCTGCACCAAGAATAATTCATAAATGTCAGGGCTCCTAAAGAGGTGACAGAAATCTGGCAAATCGGGACACAGTCTTGTTTTCCTGCTGCACAGCCAATCCCTGGATGCCTGAAAAGTGAGGCATCCAGGGGGCACTTGGTTTAATGTGTGAGCAGTGCAGAGTTGCTCTGTGCATACACTGTCCCTGTCATGGATCCTGTGGAGATCTGGCAGCTCTGGCTGCAATGCATCAAAACACATCTGGATTACCATTGAGAGGTGGGGTACAACAGTGCTTCTGACATGCAGCTTGTTGCTCTAAAGAGCACATTGTGCTTCGTATACTGTTGTAAATATTATTTGGGCTCAGGACTTGCTTGGAGCAGATACTCGAAGTCCAGAATAGAAAAAGGCTAATTGAGTTGCTTCTCTCCTCCTGTTTCCTATGTGTTCATCACTTGATTCTTTATAGAAAATAAAGTCAATGTATATTCTCTGAATTGAGTTTCATTTGGTGTAGGATGTTCCTGCTGTGGTAGTGCAAACCAAGTAGCAGAACGAACAGCAGCACTGTAATAGATTAGTAAAAGAAAAATCTGTCCCTCTTTCTTTCTTGTCTCCGGTCAAAGTTGGGTGTTTTGCTCCTTCAGTACCATTTATAATGTCACAAGTGCAAAACAATACCATTGTCCATGTGTCAAAATTTAATGTGACTTTTACAGGCAGCTGGACAGCTTTTCCACGCATAGGGCACGCCTTTCTTCCTCCTAAAGGAAAAGAATTCTTAGGTCTAAGCAAGAATCCAGAATTGGAAACAGTACAACTACAGTAGCGGCTTGAAGCACAAGTACTGCAGAGACATGTGAACTTCTCCTGAATGAACATATCAAACTTGACACAGGGCCACTGTAGTCTATTACTTGGCTGTACAGAACAAGTAACCATGGTCACACATTCCTTCTGTCTGTGCTTTCTCGGGTGCCTTTCATTTTGACTTTGCTGGTATTGGTGCATTTGAAGAAAACTCATGCAGTTCTTGCTTCCTGCATCAGCAGAAGGCAGGTTTCTTGCCAGGAAGCTGGGTACGTGGGCCTGGCAGCATGTGGAAGAGCGCATGTTGCCACATCTTACTGCACAGCTGTGTTGACTCTGCAGATGAGTGTGCAGCTTGTCATTGCCACACTGCAAAATAGCAGAGGTCAAACTTGGTTTTAATTAATGTGCCATTTGCTGGTGGCAGCTTGCAGTAAAAGGGAAGGTTATTAATGAGAAGCTGGACACCAGACAGAGCTGTGGAACCAGTTGTCCTGATCATCAACAAAGTTTTAACTGGTAACCTGGAAAGAGCTTTCAGCATTATTGGTAACAGCAAGCAGAAAAAAAAGGCATGTTTTTCTAGAATGTGTTTTGCCAGAAAGCTAGATTATAAATTTCTCTTTTGAAACATTTGCCTTAAGCCTAGATATTTGTTTAGAGAAAACTGGCTGCACAAATTTCTGCTGTAGAGAATGAGAAGTAGTTTCCTTGTTCTTCATGAAAATGACACACAAAAAATATAGCTGTTCAATTTTTTAATGTTGGTTTATCACATTTATAATGTAATGATGAAGCATACATTTCAGTCATGTGAATATTGACATAAATCTTTGGTGACTTGTGCCAGCTGTAGAACCTGTGCCACTGTTTCCTTTGATGGTATATGCAGTGCCCGGTTGATCATTTTCAGGTATTCCCTGACAACTGGTATGTGGACAAGACTACTTTTTATCCTAATGCCTCTGTGAACCACGTCCACAGTTTTCTTTCCTACCTTTCCCTGTTTTCATGACAAGATGTAAATTCTCCGAATGATTGTGTTTGTAGATAGCAAGCTACGTGAACAAATTTGCCTCGGACATCTCTATTTTGCAACGATCGCTGGCAATCCTGGAATCGATGGTGCTCAATAGCCATGACCTGTACCAGAAGGTAGCACAGGAGATCACAATTGGGCAGCTAATCCCACATCTGCAGGGGTGAGTCTTTGACTACCCCTTGATATGGTGAATTCCCCCCCCCCCAGCACAAGATTTGGGAAAAAAAAAGAGTGGTATAAAGACCAGGAACCTCCTTTATGATTTCTGTGTACAAGTGACTGGATAACTGGTAACAATCTTTCTGGAGTTGCCTGGTCATTAGGACTTTTTGGGGTTCTTTTAGTTTTGCTTTGTTTTGGGTTTGTTTGTTTTTCTTTAAGCTAGCTGTGTAGTTCGAAGAGGGGAATGAAGAGAAGAGCACCCTGTAGTAATGAAATGCTTAGTGCCATTAGCATACAGGTGGGGTTGTTTTGCTTGCCACACTCTGGGAGGTTTGTAAGACAAAAATTGCTCAACTTTTGCTGAATGTGTATTTGAAAAGGGAAGGGCTGTTTCTTAAATAGCAATGTGAAGTGCTTAAATGGATGGAAACTGCCTCTTGTAGCATAGAGTAACATACTGTGCATAGTTATGCTTGTCTCCTACCTGGGACATTTTCAATGCACCTGAAAAGCTTTAATACCAGCAGGTTTGTTTCCAGAAGCCTTTAGGGAAGATTCCTCTTCCTATCTCCAGCTGTTGTGCATCTGACAGAAACTGATTGTCGGACTCTTGCTATGATCAGTGGAGGGTCAATGGCAGTTCAAGGGGCAGTTCATTCCACCCTTTTTGAATACTGAGTCTCCCTCTGGGACATCATCTCTCCCTCAGTAATAAAGACACCCTAGGCATGACCAGCCTTGGTTACCTAACGTACATGAAGTGCAAACAGCTCCTCCACTTCTACCTGCAGAAAAGCGGCTGGGAGATCAGTTTCTACAGCTCACGTGCATTTGTGTTCTCCTCTCATGTTTACAACATTGTTCTAAACAGGACAGACCAAGAAATCCAGACGTATACCATTGCAGTAATAAATGCACTCTTCCTTAAAGCACCGGATGACAAGAGGCAGGTAGGTTGTTGGGGTTTGTATACCTATGCATCTGTAGGAGAAAAAGTTTCATATTCATACCTGTAGTCATCCCAGTCACACTTTTCCTGCAGTTAATTCAAACTGAAACTTGCTCTTTTGTTTCTTGCTGGGATAGAATTCATTTTAATGGAGCTACCTCCATCTTGCACCAGTACTAGGAGGGATTAAGCATTCTTCCATGCTTTTGTAGTTCCCTGTGACCTCATATGAACCATATTGACTGTGGCTGACTGCAGTATTTATTGTACTGAACTCCTTGCCAGCACAGCTTGTAAAACCAGGCTATTTTTTGGTAGAATGTTTTCCCCCTAGATTTTTTATTAAAAAGTATGTTCCTTTTGAAAACAAAAATATCTTGCTATGTAAGCATTTCATGACTTTTATAGTGTGCTATTTTAAGTTAATTTTAGTGCTAGATATCAGGAAATATTTCAAGATCACTACTTGATGTTAAATGGGGATGGAATGTGAAGTTTATGAAATAGGGAAGTTTTATCCATGTTTATTAGCCTGTGTCAAAACAGATTTAGTCATTTATTTATTTAACATTTCTGTCACCAGGAACAGTGATGATAATTCTTGTGGTGACATACTGTTACTGTCCAGAACAAGTTCACTGAAAGTTGCTGATCAGTTCTGACAAGGACTTTCCTTAGATTTATTTAAAATTTTAAATGCTGGAGACTGTTTAAACAAACATCAAAGCCCTAATGAGGGTTTTTGGGGGAGTTGGTTGGTTTTTTCAGTTTTGTTTCTTGCGCTTAAAAATATTTTTAACATTGCAAACAGGGAAAAGTATAACCATGGTTTAATTAGGAAAAAAAGGCTCTTCCACCCCTCACTCACCTCTTTTCTCCTTCTTCCTCCAATAGAGTCTTCTGTAATTAAGGCAAGAAGGCACCTAATAAACAAAAATTGGAGTAAAAACTTTCAATTTTTGCATGAATCTATGACAGATCCTTGTAAGAAACGCGAAGATTTTGCTTTTTACATTTGTGGATAGTTGCTGCTATGTTTCTGTGAAAAGTATGCTTTGTCATATTTGAAATGGAGGAACAATGTCAGATGTAGATAAGACTTTAGCATTAATCAGTGGGCATGTGTTCCTTGAATGACAGTGCTACAGTGTATTGCCAGCAAGCAAAACTATATCTTGCCAATGGTGTAAGCACCTAGTGAGGCTGGCAGCAAGCCAGGCAGGCTTCGCTTCACCTGTAGTACCTGCTGCTGTGACACGAAATTGTTAGCCATGGAGTTTATGATCACCAGGAGATAATGATCTGCTTTGGCTTTGAAGGCTAATAGCTCTGACACTTGCAGAAAATTTCCCTCAGCCTTTAATGACCCAGAATATGCAGTCAGAATCTCTTCAGTTTCTCTTTATATCTGTCTTGTGGCTAATTAGTAGACCATACAATAAAGAAGGTAGGTGTCCATTGCCTTCCAAATAGCATTAACAGATGGCACTTACTGAACTCTGTCTTTCTCAGGCAATGAATGGAGGTGATGCAGTCTCATGCAATTATCTGGTGATGGGCACTCAAAAGTTAGTGTTCAGCACTCACTACTAATATGGTTAGAAGTGAGAAGCTGCACCAAAACTCATATAACTCCGGGAACTTTGGCACCTCTCTGCTGCCAACTTACAGTCATGATGTGGATGACTGCACTGCAATTAAGAAAGCAATTTAAATTGGCGCTGTCTGAATTCTTTCCCCTCTTACTTTTTTTTTATCTCTCTCTGTTTCTGTAATGCAAAACCCAACAAGTCTAAGATTTTTCTCTTTAATGAGGACTCCCTGGTTTCTTTGCTTCTTCTGCCCTTGTCAAGGACCAAATCATCTAGAGGAACGTAGGTTATTAATTAAAAAAAGAAAATAAAAAAGTCTATTGGGAAAGAGCTGAAAGTTTGAGCTTTGAAATGATACTGTGAATGTTTGAAACTCTTCTTTGGCTTTTGTCTGCATTTTTTGCAGAGATGTTGCTATGGGAAATGAGATGGCAAATTTGGTCAGATAATTCTTCTCATCAGTTAGTACAATACTTTTATTAGCAGAGGCAGCTTATTAGTGCTAATGACTATATAGCCTTTTTGTAGACAAGGTTGATTTTGATGCAATAATTGGTTTTTTGAATGCTGGCTGGTTCAATCAATTTTAGTCCAATGACAAACACCCCCACTATCTTGATAACAGCTTTTTAAATGATAGCTATAAGAAAGAAATAACAGTTTGATAGTCCTCTCAAAAAGTAAATAGAAGAATTTCCTTTTTTCTCTTGTCTTTGCATTGAATGCAGAAATACCATCTTATATTCTGTACCTGTTCATCTTTTGGCGGTGGGTACATAGTTTGTCAAAAATCCAGCCAGTCTGTTCCAAGTAACATTGAAGTATATCATGTGCCTGGCACTCCCCCTGCAGCTCAGTTGCCCATTTCTGAAAGAGATAGAACCATCTATATCATCCATTCCTCTCCTCCTTTGCTGTTACATGCAGTTGAAACCTGCGCATACAGAAAAGGCTTAAAACCTAAAGCTGAGTTTCTCTTGCCTTTGGTCCCTTGTTCCTTCTTTATCACTCCCATGTTCTGTTGCAGTGCAGTGTTTTACCTGGTACAAGGAAAACAGTTCAACATCTCTGACTGCCTCCCATCTCACAATTAGAATTATTTTCTTTTTCCAAGCAAGTTCTCCCCTAACACTTGCTTTATTTACCCTGCTTCTGCAGATGTGCCTTAGCCATCCATTCTTTGTATGCGTAATGTAATAGTCTCAGTTTTTCTGTTTTCTAGGGGATTTTTTTACATATAAAAGAAACTAGTGTGTATTCTACATTAGTCTTCAGCTCTCACAAAGTTCAGCAGGAATGCACTGCAAATGCAAGCGTATCTCCTCACAGATACACATATACACACATTTCTATACTGATGGAAAAGCTCATGGAACTCAAAAATAGGGCATGCTGTTGTAGGTATGGTTAAGATTAGACTCTTGTGCTTGGTGAGTGTAAAATATTCCCTCCTATGCATTGTAGGACAGTTTACAGCACGGACAGTTGGGGTGAGCTGCTTAAGCATCAAAGTAAAAGCATATTCACCTCGATAGTAATTTCAGACAGATCTAGAAAGACAAGTCAATTTAAAGCAAAAGAGTGAACCAATGTCAACATTGCTACTAAAATAGCAAAAGGGAGAAATATCATTTGTTGTAATGAAGCAGTACTGAGTTGTAGGCTGATTTATTGAATGAAAGTTAGAGCACTTGATTTTAGAACAGCTGACATATTTAAGTAAATAAGCATTTTATTTGACATCTTGTTTTAAAGTCCTGGCTGGCTTCCAGTCCATGTTTCCTTCTGTATTGTTTGTGGGGGAAGGCTGTGCTTGAACAAGTGTGTAAATACTCTCTTGAACCCATGGAGGTCTCTTCTGAAGTCTTTTACTGCTGGTTTTGGATCACCAAAGGCCTCAGCCTGTGACATGCTTTTAACTTTCTTTGTCTCTCTTCTCATAGTAGAGTAATCTGACTTTGTGATCCCCCAAATAATGCATACAGTCATAATGCTGATATGCTGCTTCCTTTCATTTATAAGTAACAATGCAGAAATGTAAGACCTTTTAAGTCAGTGTGTTTTTCTAGGTATGACACAAAATTACCTGCTTCTGGCTATTTCTTTAATTTTTTTTTTTTTTTACTATATCAGGAAATGGCAAACATTTTGGCACAAAAGCAGCTTCGTTCCATCATCTTAACTGTAAGTATATGGTTTCAAAGTTACTGTTGAGTGGAAGAGGGAAAAGGTGACTCCATTTCTGGTGTTCATAGGTCTTATCATGATATATTTTAATTGCCTCTGTATTTTGAAGCCTTGTAATATAGAAGATAAAGTTTGAATGGTGGTTGAATGGGTTCAAAACTGCTTTTCAGAAGGGTTATTTTCCCAGTCAAAGAAATTGTGGTTTCTTCATGAAAATATAGTATTGAACACCTCTGTGCTTTTTGGTTCTGTTGATTATTCTGTCTTGATTGAAACAATTGGTCATGACTTGCACAAAAGAAGCATGAAGTAAAGCTAATGAAGTAGTTAAAGTTAATGAATATAATATAGAAGACCTGCATCTGCTGTCATGGAAAATCAGGGATTTTGCCTTTGACCTTGGAGCAGATTACATCTTCAAGGGAGCGAGAGAAAATATATTTTCTCTGTAATGAGTGTAAAACAAACCAAACAACAAACAACACCTCACACTTTCTCGTTTACTATCATAATTTCAGTGATGCATACAAAGCCCCCAGAATTTATTTCACAAGGCATGTTTTTACACTGCTTGAGTTCATAAGAAGTTTGGAATAATTACGTGGATGATATTCTTAGGTGTTTATTTATTGTCATAAAATGCTCCAGTGCCTCTTGACAGACAGAATCTTCTATTCTCTGGAACTGTACAGTATCAGTTGGTGTATCCATCTCCTACTTGATGACTCTTTCCTTATGTACTTTGCTGTGTTTAGAGACCTGGGTCTGTTTCCCATATAAAACTACTTGGTGTTTTTGGCATACCAGGGATTTTTAAATTGTCCATCTCTTTGGTGTTTACTCTCTGAATGGGATAATTCTGCACATATAGAGCATTGTATGCTAATGTATTATTTCTAAGCAATCTTTCTCACACAGAATGGAGTTGTCTAGTGGAGGCAGGATTGTGGTGGGATGCTGACTCCCTGTTGAGCCCTGTTAAATCACTGAATTCTCTGGCTGTGTTTGCAGCCTTAATACTTTTCTGCTCAGACTCTCTTAAATATTTTCTTAATATAATCTCTTAGAAAAAAATAAATAAAATACAGAGCTCTAATGCTTTTGGGATAGAATTAATTTTTTCTTTGAAGTGACTCCTCAGCACTGTTTTTTTTAATACTACTTCTGAGTATATGCACAGACCCTATCTAGTGTAAAGTCCTGTCTCCTTAAGTTACTTATACAGTATCTGAATCAGTAGTACTAGTCCTGGTTTGATTTTCTGTGGGGTTTTTTTGTGTGTTTGTGTTTGGAGGTTTTGGTTGTTTTGGGGTTTTTTTTCATTGCTGGAGTATACATACACTATTGCATAGCAAGCACATACCTAGAAATGGAAACACCTGTAATTTTCTGATTCACAAAAGTCCATCTCTCTTTCTTTGCAGCATGTTATCAGGGCACAGAGGGCCATCAATAATGAAATGGCACACCAGCTATATGTTCTGCAAGTACTTACGTTTAATCTTCTGGAGGACAGAATGATGACAAAAATGGATCCACAAGATCAGGTAAGCATCTGGCATGATCTGGTCTTAGCAGGAAGAAGACAACTCCTCACTGATGTACCTACAGCTCTTCATGGAGGAAAAAACCACTTGCTAGGGACATTTACATAAGTAATTAATTTTCTCTCTCTGTGAAGTTGGGTTATTTTTTTGCTTGTAAGAAGATGCAGTGGCTATTTCATTCCTTGTGCAAAAGTACAGCAAAATGACCAGGCAGTTGTCCTTAGCATGTAGTTCCATGAACTGAATTTCCTGTCTTCCTGAGCAGAAGCTCTGAGCAGCTGTCCAGCATTTGTTTCCTTTGAGTCCTTCTCAGAAGCAATGGAGATGTATGGTCCTTCCTAAAAGTACTTCTGTAGAGCTAAACTGAATGTTTGCATGAAAACTATCTGGCATACTAGAGCTGAAGTTAAATTGTGTAGCAATAAACCCTGGTTTTGTTACTGGGAACCTATAAAGTACTTCATTTGTTTATTGCTCACTGTGTGCAGATATTGACTTTGATATTGTTCATTGTACAAAAAGTCACATTCCCCTAAGATATTCAAGAGATTTAAATATAGGGTCAATGAGGCATAGGGATGATGAGTATTGTTTCTTTAATTTTTGTGGCCTTCTTTTAGGCCCTGTACAAGGAGGAACCTGATTTCATTTTTAACCTGAAGTTATCTTAAGTCTTCCTGATAATTTGGAGGAGAGAAGGTGGGAGAGTGAGATAGTTGTAAACATAAGTAACATCATGCTGTAGGATATTATGCTTCCTAAGTCTGAGATGGGAAAGTTTGACTTTTAGGAATGTACATGCAGTAAATTAGTGCATATCTCCATAGAGAGTGACTAACACAGAGTTGTTAGTATTGATGGTAGGGTGGTTATCGCTGTCTTGAGACATTTCCAGCTGCAGTAATTCCTCTCTTGCCTGTTTCCGTGGTAGCAATAATGGATAGTTACCAGAAAGAACGCAGAGTGCTGAATTGAGTTCATCCTGCAAGGTGCTTAATTACCAGCTTAATTTGAAACATGTGTGCTCTTGGCTTCTGTGGTTAAAATTGTGTAGTCAGAGGCCTTGCTAACGTGGGTCCCGCTTCTGGAAGTCAACACTTAAGCACCCGCATGTGAATCTCATGAATGTGAGGACTTTTGAAAGTGGGAACCATGGGGTCATTCTCGCTGACTGCCTCTCCAAGTATGAAGCAGGGAATTTAGACACAAAATGTCTGGTCAGTAGGGGGGAATACCGTGTTTTGAAACACCTTTTGTGGTATTGTTTAATTAAGTGAGAGACAAGTTATTTTAACCAATTTTTTTTAACCTTGTTTTAACATAGGCTCAGCGGGATATCATATTTGAACTCCGAAGAATTGCATTTGATGCCGAATCTGAACCTAACAACAGCAGTGGCAGTATGGAGAAACGCAAATCTATGTACACACGAGACTATAAAAAACTTGGATTTATTGTGAGTATTATTGTGATGGTCCTCTGAAAGTGGGTGAGGGCATCCATTATAGCACATCTTTTCATCAGTCACTTCTCTGACTTGGTCTTCTATTTCCTAAAAGAGAATAACTTTCCTCTCCTTCCCCAGAAGTCCTGCTAACTCGAAGTGACAGCTTTAGCAGAAGCCAGGGTGCTGGAATGGATGCTATAAACTCTTTACAAGGGATACCCAAGGAAAGAGAGGTAGTGGGGTAGCCGTGTACATTAGGGAGTGTTTTGACTGCCAGAGCTTAGTGATGGTGATGATAGGATTGAGCATTTATGGGTAAGGACCAGGAGGAAGGTCAATGATGCAGATGTCAAGGTGGAAGTCTGTTATAGGCCGCCCAACCAGGATGAAAAAGCAGGCAAAATATTCCATAAGCATCTGGGAGAAGTCTCAAGATCTCTAACCCTTGTTCTCATGGGACACTTTGAGCTTACCAGCGGTCAGTGGGAAATATGATACAGCAGAGAGGAAACAGTCTAGGAGATTCCTGGAGCGTGTGTAAGATAATTGAGGCCAAGTGTATGAGGTTAAATAAGGCAAAGTGCTGGGTCCTGCAACCCCATGCAATGCTCCAGACTTGGGGAAGTGTGTCTGGAAAGCTGCTCAGAGGAAAAGAACCTGGGGGTATTGGTCGACAGCTGGCTGAATATGAAGCCAGCGTGTGCCCAGATGGCCAAGAAGGCCAAAGGCATCCTGGCCTGGATCAGTGGCCAGCAGGACCAGGGCAGGGATTGTTCCCCTGTATTCAGCACTGATGAGGCCACGCCTTGAATTCTGTGTTCAGTCAGAAGGACATTGAGGTGCTGGAGCATGTCCAGAGAAGTGCCATGGAGCTGGTGAAGGGTCTGGAGCACACGGCTGGTGAGGAGCGGCTGAGGGAGCTGGGGCTGTTTAGCCTGGAGAAGAGGAGGTTCAGGGGAGACCTTATTGGAAGGAGGTTGTAGATGTGTGGGGGTCAGTCTCTTTTCCCAAGGAACAAGTGACAGGACAAGAGAGTTTTAGATTGGATGTTACAAAATATTGCTTCATAGAAAGGGCTGTCAAGCATTGTAACAGGCTGCCCAAGGTTGTGGTTGAGTCATGGACCCTGGAGGTGTTTAAAAGATGTGTAGTTGTGGCACTAAAGGACATGGATAAATGGTGATCATGGGTACAGGACTCAATGATCTCAGAGGTCTTTTCCAACCTAAACAATTCTATGGCTCTAGCTGGAAGAAATAACCACCTGAAGTTTAAGCATGTAGTTTTGCATGACATGCCATCATTAGAATCTAACCTTCAATGATATCTTGGATGAATAGGCATTGCCCTGTGGATCTGCGACAGCCCTGTAAAGTCACTGTAGTTTGTTCGCAGTAATACAGACTGACAAGCACAACAAATCTGGGGTACGACTCTGTGGTATTCACTTATAGGGCCTTATGTTTTGTTTGCTTGAAGTCCTTCAATCTGTGAATAGGGGATACAGAATCTCTTCTACCCTGACTTAATCAGATGAATTGGAGTTCTGGTCTTGCCCAGAACTGTCTTGGGGATCAGAGCATGATCTGGCTAAACTGTTGCATACATTTGTATTAACTAATAATGTGTATTTTCCCCCCTCTGGAAAGAGAGTGTGCACATGTACACTGAATTAATATCTTGATTTATTGCTTACTCTAGGTTAGTATGCACTTTTCTTCCTCCTTAGGTAAAATGGTATGCTTCACATCTCCTGCAATTCATCGCTGTCCTGTTGGCCCAGTAAATATACACTGAATATGGTACAGTAGCCACAGCTACAGAGATGTTTTCAGCACTCTTGGTGCAAGCTGGAGCTCGCTGTGCAGTCTGGGTGCTCTGCCCAGCTCTGTGGCATAGGGCTTGATTCTCCCAAAACCACAAAGGAACTGGGTAGAGGCTTTCTGTGTTCTGATAGTTGTTTTCATTACTGATGAGTGAGGAAAAAATTACCACTGGATCAGTGCTGTTGTATCTGTAAGGAGTTATTAAGTAAATAGACGGGAAGGGAGGAACTCGGCCTTTTGGGGTTGTAATCATGATAACAAAACTAGCGCTTTGAAGAAGCTTTTGAAGTTCAGTGTGGAGTTTGGGTTTTTTTTTTTTGACTCATCTCTCAGCTTCATTACTCCCATTTGAGCTGTTCATTGGGAAGCCTACTGAAAACTCTGGCAATTGTCAAGAGTAACTGCAGCACTGTTTACTGTTTGATTATGATAGCCTTTCAAAAGGGGATGGGGAGCAAAGTTTAGGAGGGAATGGGAACTGGGATTAAAGCAGTGGAGAAAATGTAGGGAAGCATAGTGGGAGATAAGAAGCAATATGTGAAAGTAAGCTGTGAAAGAAGCACCATAGCAGGAGCTCTAATGGGAGGCAGGTTATCCTATTAGCAGTATGATGAGGCAAAGTACAAATAATAAAAACGTCAACAGTGAACTGTGAGGAGAGTTAGTCTACTCTTGTACGGAAGCCTTACTCTGAGCTAAGAGTCCAGGTGACACTGCATGTACAACTTTTTTTAACAGCTGAAGAGGAGTATTACCTTCCTCACAGGGCCGGGCAAGGAAGCAGGACCCTTTGTGAATCTGACTGGTTATCCCTAGCCTTGCACATGGGCAATGTTCTGACTCCTGGCTGCCTTCACCTCATCTTCTTCTTTTCAATAAAGTGTCTTCAGTGCTTTCAGCAACTGCAGGTTGCATTAGCAAACTGATCATGACCTGAACAGTGTGAGGGTTTGTCTCCCCTCTGCTTTGGCTGTGTGGCACAAAAAACCTGTCAAACAAGAGTCTGACTTCAAATGCTGTTGTTGTCTTCATTCCACTGGTGCTGATGGTCACAAAGGCAATTTCTAGAGCTGATTAAATATTCATTTCAAGGGAGAAGGTAAATCCATGTCTAGCTATTAAGTTGTTCCTGGACTGCTTGTTTTCTTTCTGTATGGGAAATGCAAGAATTCTGTTTATTTTTCTCAGCCACATCAAAAAGCCTTGCCCCACTACAAATGTAATGTCAAAAAGAGAAGTCCAGACATGGTTTCAGAAGCTTACAATGTAATTTGTAAAACTGCGTAGTTAGAAACAGACATTCAGCTAAAACAACCACAGGACCTCACCAGATTGTTGTGATGACCAAGTAAAGAGATTTTCAGATGAGATAGTCATGAGATTTATTAAAATGCTGATGAATACAACAAAAAATGACCCAATTAGGAGATCTGGGATACACTCCACCCTATTGAATTATTTATTATTTTCTGAGTCAATTGCAAATTAAATAGCCTGAATACTCCCCCTTGCATTTGAGTAAACTTAATTCACATACTGAGGTGGAAAATAATTACAAAAAACCTCATAATCCTGTATATTTTCATCATAATTCTTTAAACAGCACTACTGTCATTGAGACGTTGTAGCAAATGCGTTTGTTTATAGGCAGCTCTGGACAAATTCTAAGAAACTTAAGTTAACATGTTGGAAAAAACAAATAATCTCATCCTAGAACAGTTTTTCTCAACTTTTCAGTGTGTAGAGCTTCTGAGGGGTTTTGTTTATTTGTTTTGTTTTGATTTCCTTCAATTAAATATAAATGGTTTGTGTAAATGGAAAGTGAGTAATTTCAAAATTTCACTGTGCTATACTGGAATTTATAAGTATAGCAAAATAAAGTGTAGGTTAATGAAGGAGATATGAAATCAGTAAGGAACTGTCTGATGGAAGGTGACAATTAAGAGGGAAATTGAGAATGGTGGGACATTCTTTAGAAGGCAGGCATGGGCTTGACTTTCTAGATATTAGTGGTGGTAGTGGCATAAGAAAGTGAACATATGCTGAAGAAATCTTCTGATGAAATAAATTGGGGAAGCAGTGATGAAAGAATCACCATGTCATTCACAAATTAGATGGCCTTTTGGATTACAGAAACAGAAATAATGTAATTTTATGCAGTCATACAAAGAGCAGTGGTGTTCATTTAAGACCCCTGGCAAGAATTTCATCTGCAGGCAAGTGTCTTGTCTGTGGGAGAAGAGAGATTGTGTGATGTAGCCACAAAAAAAAAGTTGAATGTTAGGATAGGACTTATCTGGAAAGGTATTTTCGGAGCATATAAACTGTTGAGGCCATTTTTTGCATTTCTTAGACATCATCTAGAACAATATATAATTTCAATAAACTCTGCAGTGACTTGTGGACTGACTGAATGCAAGATGTGTGCAGAGAGTGAGGCTCATGCAGTGATGAGGGAGATGTCTTAAAAGAGCTGACTTATAACGGTTGCCTTTTTAGCCAACCAGCCTGAATGCTGTGGAAATCTCAAGTGTGTGTGCCAATGCTGAGAGGGAGAAAGCCATGCGCAAGGTAAAAGGCAGTGATGGCAATTCATTTATGTGAGAGAGTTTTTATCGGAATGATGGGGACAAAGTTCACTACAACTTTAAATATGGAGGTCAATAATTTATGAAGAGGTTTATATAATATATTTTACAATATATAACTCCTGGTGGGTCCAGGAAACAAAGCACATGAGGACTGTGTGAAAGAAAAAAACACCAACAACCAAGATTGCTTAGAGCAGTCTGAAGTGAGATATGAGTAATTAGATGAATGACTTAAATGGCTGCATAGTTGATTTGTTAGACATTGCAAAAACTTTCTGATATGAGGAGAAGCAGCACCAGAATAGATAATTTGGAGGATTTGTCCAAAAAGTTTTGGAAAGAAATTTCAAAAACAGTTGAAAGTTAGCTAAAGCATGCCTTGGGCAAAATGTAGACCTGAAGAGCTTCTGAGATTTCTTTCAGACTTTTATTTTTTTCTCTTCTTGACATCCCAGATGATCAGCTACTTTATCTTTTGATCATCTTCTTCAAAAATCCCTTGTTGTACAGCACAGCATCCAAGTAGCACTTTGAAGACAAGAAACAACAGTTTTCTCATAGGTTCTTCTGTGGTGCTCCTCATTGTCTCTTGGAATAGTTCATGAACTGACCATCCACAGTACCCTCCTTCATATCATGATATATTCCCCAGATGGAGTCCCTTCTCTCTGCTGAAAGGAGGTTACCAGGAAAATAATTTGCAATAATGTAATTAATACCTTGTAATGATTACCTGCAAGAGGGGCAAACTCAAATGACTCCAGTCTTTAATTGCCGTCCTCTTCAACCTACCTAGTAGAGCTCTGGTGTGTATAATTTCCTCATACTCACTTGGGAGCTTCTCTTCGCCCTCCCTCATTGTCATGGCGTACTCTATCTGTGACCCCTGCCCCAGGATTTGAGAGTGAAGGATTAAGTTTAAGCTTTGGAAGAGCATAGAGGGAAAGTATTGTTTTAATGTTTGTTTTCACTTTTCAAATCTATTTTAATTGGCAGTGAGTTGAATTGACTTTACAGAAGTCAATCCTGTTTTGCCCATGATGGAACAATCTCCCTGTCCTTATCTTGGCCAGCAAGCTTTTCCATCCTTTTCCTGCCCTTACTCTGTTGAGGAGGGGAGTAGGCGAGTAGTTGGGTGGGTGCGTGGCTGCTGGCCAAGGCTGACACACCACACCTCATTTCTGTATTTTGCTGTCTCTGTCTTTAGGCTGTTTCTGGGTTTATTCACTGAGCTTTGGTAGTTTGGAGGTTCCCTGTGCTGTTCTATCATGCCTTGCTTTCCAACTTCTTAGCTTCTCTGGCCTTTCTCTCTCAATTTCTTTCCCTAGTCTTTGGGTTTGATTTCCCACTCCCCTTGGGCTCTTTGCTCCATTTTGACATCCAGTTGGATCTGTCTCCTTCCAGCATGTCTGATCGCTCATCCTCATTCATTCATTCATTCATTCATTCATTCATTCATTCATTCATTCATTCAGTCTCCCTGAATTTCCACTCACAGGGTCCTCATTCCCTCCTTGTGATGTGGTTCTCCTCTGGGTTTTCCCTAGTGTCCCTCTCTCCACCTCTTCCTCCCACCTTGTTTGTTCCTCCATCAGTATGGAGCCTGCTCAGTCATTTCCCACTTTTGCACTGAAAGTTGTCATGACTTTCTAAAGACAGACACAAATTGCATTTTTCCTGTGTTTGATTTTCAGAAATGGATGGACCAGATATTAACATTTGCCTCAGTGTGAAAATTTCAGTTGCCTAATAAGTGCTGTCCAAAACATTAAAAACTGGGAACAGCATCTAGAAATAGGAAGTGTTGGCCATTGTAGTAATAGTCAGCACTACAAGCCCCACCTCTTAACTGATATATAGGCAAAATGCTTTCCTTTTCTCTTTGTTTACCATAAGGTGTGAGGTTCTGACTTAAATAGTTCAACCACAGTTAGAATAATTTTTTTCTAAAGATAGGGCTCTTGCTTATTATTCCGGGCTGTGAAATAATTGCATCCTAGTTTTGAACAATTTAACTTCAACTGTTGATATATTATAGCCTACTATTAATGATAAATTATTTGACTGCAGATTTGACTCACAGGTTTACTGGTGATAGTATGTGTGTATTCAAAGAAAGTTCAGATTTGCATTGATAGAAAGGCAGTAGATAAATAATTAGGTTGTTCTGTGATGATCATTCACCCTTTATTATTTACTGACAGAAAATAATGAGTCAGAATGAAGTCATGCAGTGAGAGGGCAGTGCACAATTCTAGGTAATTTGCATGGTGTGGATGAGTGATAGTCAATTAAGCAGTAGATTGAATTGGGCTCTAAAAAGTTAAAATCGGGCAAGACTGGGATGGGGTTGGGATGCCAAACCCTGCAGAAGTTTGAATAGTCCTTAAATTCTGTGGAGTTACTAATGTCAGCTGGATCTCTGAAGCCTCTTTGTTCCAGCTGCATTAATGGTGCCAGTTTGCCTGGCTAGGGAGGATAGAACTTCCCTAGGAGAGTGGGTGAGAGGGAGATGGACAGAAGCAGACCCCATTTACTTTTCTATTCTTGTTGCAGACCTGAGGATGGTCATCCTTTTTCTTCCGAAAAAAAAAGGAAGGCCTGAATATTTAAAGTCTTACAATGTTATGAGTTGTAGGACTGGGAAAGCCCTGAACAGGAAGCTGAAGTTTTGTGATTTGAGACTGAAATGTGGAACTGGTCTAAAATGCTGAAAAACTCATCACAAAGATTGTGAACGGTCACCTGCAGCTATTTGGTTCTCATCTCCCTGTTATTTCTTCTGGTAGGTGATATTCTGCAGTGATCATAGGTTTTTATCACTTGGGAAAGCTTTTCAACTATAATAAAAGCAATGCATCCTTACATTTAGATTCTCTTGTTGGCTTTGGCAGTGGCAGAGGAACATTTTTAGAACAATGCTGCATATGTGCCAAACTAGATCTGATCCTTTTTAAATTTCAGATTGGTAAGATTTAATTGCTAGCTTAATGGTAGAGCAGCATAGATGACAGATTGTCTGTACAACTGAAAGCTATTAGTAGTTTTCCATCCTCCTCCACTCTTTCTACTCCTACAACTGTCTCTTTCTCTATCTACTCTTTCAAAACTTGTGAAATCACTTGTTGCCGTGGAAAAAACCCAGCTCTGGGAAGATTTTCTTTTGCTGAGTTATTCAGATATGCACTGGCTGAGGCTGCTTTGCCTCAAAACAGAAATGGCAGAGCCTCAGGTCCGTTGCCATATTTCTATATGTAACAATGGTTAAAGTAAAACCCCTTGTCATTTAGTAATGATAGCTAATAATTAAGCACCTTTCAGCACAGCAAAATCCATGTCTTATAGTACTCCACCAGAAAGGAGATTGTTCTTCTCCTCTCCTTTCATTGTAATACGTAGTTTTCATAGATTTGAGTATCCTTTTATTTAGCAGAATTATATTTGCAGATGGTATGTCCACAAAAAATAAAAAGCCCCACACTCTCCCCTTTGCCACTGAAATTCCCTTAATGTTGGATCAGTGGGATAAGACAGGACTGTAGATAGATAGGATTTCTCCTCTCGTTTTTACCTTTACAACCACTAGAGGTTGCTCTTCTCCATTGTTTGAGAGCTTCATTCTCCTGTTATTTCATTTGGAGCTGAAATTTTTCAGCGGCTATCTTATAAATAAGCCATTACTGATTTATTCCTCAGGGTTAGTTTTGGAAGATGAAGACAAATCATACATATTTATTTCTAGCTTTTAAGAAAGACTGTAGTTGTAATAGTGACTGTCACTGTCAGTATTTGATAATCTTTTAAATAAAGAGAGAGCTGGAGTTTCATATGACTGTATTTGCTTTCGTAAACACTTATTTGGAAGTGTTTGAGACCAAACAGATCTTGAGGACCAGTTCTGTCATTTCTGTTTTCACAGAGTAACATCTGTATAATCCTCTTGCTGTGTACAGGAGTATCAAAAGAACATGATCTAATCACTGGGAATAACAGCCCAGGACCTCAAGAAATATTGACCTTAGAACAATGAAAACATCTAAACTGATGTGACTGTTTGAAATGCTTGTGAATTTTATTACTATTGTGTGCACCATCTGTCTTGTTTTCTGCCCTAACACTCTTGCACTTCTTCTTCTATGCCCTTCCACTCACAAATTCCTGACTTTGACACTCACCTCTCACTATTCTCTGTGCCCTTGTACTTACCCTCTCTTTCCACTCCACTCCTGGTTTGCTTTTTTCTCTAAGACTGGAAGATGGGGCCAGGGAATCCTCAGGAAAGGCACATCTTCAGAAAAAGTGTGTTCCAAAGAGATTTGTTAAATTCAGTTAATCCTAAGCATGTATAATGCAGCCAAATGCCGCCCATGTTCAAAAGGAATTTCAAGACTTACCCAGTAGCAAGTCTTATAAGTTTTTCTTGCATAGAATGAGTGGGCTGGGATTTTGACAAAACAATCATGTAAAAATTAATTTAGTTAGAGCAATGTAGTGCTTAATAAAACATTCCTAAAAATGATCAAATAATTTGCTAAAACTTGCTAAGGCTTTTGAACAGAAAGAAAAGGCTAGGTGTTCTGTTCTAACACTTAAAATAATTGTGAAGTATTTGAAAGTTTAAAAATGGAAAGTGTCAGACAACCTGAACTGCAGGAGGCACAACCAGATTTACCTATAATTTAGACTTTTTTCTCAAGTTTCCCTCTGCTTTTGACATCTTGCTTCCTTGATGTTTCTGTGAACATTGCTGCTTGCTATATCTCAGGCAGAGCAGCCACAAGAAAGGCGCTGAAACCTGTGTGAGAAAGGTGAACAAAATACATGAAGTATAAGAAAAGAAAAACAGAATGGAAGAATAAGGATATACAAATGAACTGATGATGATACTAAAGATGTAACTAATGGTTTTATTAGTCTATACAGGCATTTGGAGGAGCTGCAATCTACAAGCCAATTGTTAATTTTACAGTTAATTTTTCTGAATCTATATGGAGTTACTTCAGCGTGAAAAGGGATTTTTTAAGTTTCTTTCCTAAAAATAAACCAAAAACAAAAACCAAAAACAAACCAAAAAGTCTCCATCTCACTTGTTGAAGTCTCCACTTCACTTTTTGAAAAACAAATGAACATTTTCTTTTTATTAGATTAATATTTTAGATTGTTCTACAAAATGAAGCTCCATGTGGAAATCTCACAGAATGTTTTCTAAGAGAGTACTTAGATCTTCTCTTTACAGTAATACTGAATGTCTGTCAGGATTGTTTTTCTTTATAATTCACCTACAGATACAAATACTTGGTTTCCCCATTGTATATGGTTCAATATTTTTTGGAGTATAGCAAAACCTCATTTTAAAAGAAAACTGGTAACTGAAGTGTAATATTTGACAGCAGAGGGCACCAGTATCACACCAGATGTCAGTTGCTCACCAAAGCTTTTCAACAGCTCGCTTGCATGGATGCAGAATCTTTTCAGCCTTCGAAATAGTAGAAATAACTGTTCTGGGCTGTAAATTCCCATTTCTCAGCTGAATGCCAGCAGATGTTGGATGTTTAGGCTAAATGGTACCTCTGTGGGTTACTCAATTTGGCTTGCATGTTATGGTTTGTTATACAGTGCACTGTAAATAGTTTCCTTTCTGGCACTTACTGGTGAGATATTTTATCCCCCCCGAAATAATAGTCTGTTCCTGTGTCTGAGTATTTTTCAGCCTTGTGTAGGCTCTGTGGCAAGGATGCTTTCTTGCAGTCTGAGATTTTTAGGTTTGTTTGGTTTTGGTTTTTTTTTTACCCCTAAGGAGTTTCTACAAATCTGTAAAAGATAGGATTTTGTAAATGTAATTATAGATCTAATCAGAAAAACTTACATTCGATACCAACTCGGACTACGTTCTGCAAATGTGAGCATTAGCAGCAAAGCATCAATCTCTTTTCAAACCTGAGAGGCAGAAATCCAGAAATCCCTCAAATTTACTCTCATGCTTGGTGCTGCTAGGAGCTCAGAGGAGTGTGACCTATTGCATTCTTTCCCATAAGCAGAGTTTCATATTCTAAGTCACTGTTTGCCATAAACAAAGCATTCCATGGTTCCATGCTTTGCCATGTGTTTGGTGCTAGGCTGAAAACAGGATTGCTGCAGGCAGAATAGAACACTCCCCGCTGACGTTTGCAACTTGGCAAAGTTCATGCTGAAACTCCACTCTCCACACTGACACTTAGATTTTCTGAGATCTTGTGTGGGGGTGGGAGATATCTCCCCTGGTATAACTCAGAGCAGGGTAGGCCCCAGGGTTAGGGTTTGATCCACAAATCTCTTTGTTAAGCCCCTGGAGCACTTAGAGTAGCGCAGGGAGGTGTGGGCAGATGGTGGGCAGATGCCTGCTAGGCACAAGCAGGGGAACAGCTTGGTTGCCCTACATGTGAGTGGGGGTGCAATCCCCCCCAAGAGGGAGGGGTGATCTCCTCTGGCCACAGCAGCAGATGCCATCAGGGGTCTTCACGTCTTCTCATCCAAGTGTAATTGCAGTGTGGAATAAATATTCAAGAATGACAAAAAATGAGATGAGTGGTGAAAACTATGAATTGATCCATAAATCCCAAAGGTAGTGCAATTTTTCTTCGTTGTCAGACTGTTGTCTGCTGATCCTGAGTGCTAACAGAAGAATGCAAGAGAATTACTGCTGTTTGGAGGCATGAGGTTTTAAATGGCTGGGAGAAAACTTCAGGAACTTCTTCTTATTAACTAAAACGGGTTATGTTGTAACCAGGAAACGATATGTTAATGACATGTGCAACAGATGACATCTGTGCAGTAGAGAAGCTACTAATTTTGTAGAAACTTGGTGCTGTTGATCTGAGCTGATATGCACAGGATGAGGTGCCTGGGTCAGATGCATCTTTATAGTGACCAATAACAGAGACCAGAAAATCCATATGTTAAAGCTGCTGTTCTTGTTTACCATGCAGCTGCACATGATTTCCCAGGACTACTTGTCAGGAGCTATGGGCATCTAACAATTTGAACACTGGTAAAATTAATAAACCAGCCTTTTACCATATGCAGCTGAATTCCTCTTAGCTTTAGTCCTTCCAGAGGAGAACAGATTTAAAAGAAAGAAAAAAAATCTTGATGGGTCCCTGAGCTTCTTTGACCTTTCAGTATCACTTTAACAATGAAGCTAAAACTAACCAGAATGAAATATCTGAGGTCGTGTGTCTGTCTGTAACATCAATCCTTTTGTGTTTTGATTTTTTTAATTCTTTATTTCATGTTTTTATGCTTATTATAAATATTAGTTGAAGGAATCATCCTTTAAATCAGTTTCTTAATGAAGATAGTTGTTTCGAGAAGGGGGGGGTGAAAGTTTTTTTATTTAGTATTTTTATACCTTTCCAGTATTTCCAATTGTGAACCTGTAAAATAAAAGTATTAAACTCTTTGTGCTTTGAAAAACCATGCTTCTTTTGAAGAAAATCCACTACAAATGTAAATGTGCTAATTTAAAATTAGGCAGAATGGAGCATTGCATTTCTGGTTGGTTTGGTTTTTTTTAATATGTACTATTTATGGTTTCACTGAATTGTTTTCTTTATTATGTACATCCCAGTTATGAACTTGTGGGGGCAGGCGAGCTCCATGGATTTGAATGTAGTTGGGCTGAATAGTTTGTTTCAGGTGTATCTTAACAGAAGAATTGTTTTCTGACCCCTTCGCTGGGAGGTAGATGGATCTTGGATGTCTTTCTCTGGATATTGTATACCACATGTCTCAGAACTTGCAAACAAAAAAAAAAAATGGAGAAACGTCCCCCACAAAACTGGTCAGACATAATGACATCTCTATTCTTTTGTTGTGTGGGCTTCATCTGTTTCACAAGACTTGGCTTGGGTAGCTGATTCTAGACAAACCCCTGCTTGATATTAAATGATGGTAGTTTTGTGAGACTGTGTAAATTCAATTTAATGTTAATTACAGCAATTTTTTTTTAAGTTTATGCTGTTTTTCAGTGTAAACTGAAATGTATGCAAACAGATATGTGTTTTACTTACATGTGCATATTTCTTTTTCCTCCTCCTCTCATTTCTCATGGGGTTTTTCTGCCTGTTGTAATATTTAAAAGACGGTAAATAGCATAGCATACAAAATATTTAGATTTTCTTCAGTTACAAACATTCTTTTTGAATATGACATTTCATTAACTGAGGCCTGAGAATAAATTCAAAGACAAGGGGAGAAAAGCACCTTATTTTTAAATAACCAATTTATTTCCCCACATTAAAAACACCTTCATATCTGAATTCTGAATATTTTGGTAGTTGAAGATAGTCACAGCTTGTTACGCAGCCCCTACATAAAATCATAGAATAGTAGAGATATGTCTTCTTTTAAAATTTCCTTATTTTTTAAAAAAATCTTCCTACATTTTGGTGCAGCTCCATCCTCTTTTTGACATTTGTCTGGAGGAGACTGAAGGCAGAGCAGAATAGTACCGAGACATGCAACACATATCATCATCTTGCAGAGCCCAACTCTAGTCACAAGAGCTTCACGTTCCTGTAGAGGGAGGCAAAGAAAAATGGAAGTCAAGGGAACTGAAATTCTCTAATGAATGGACCCAGCAGTTTTTTCATCTTTGTGGTTTTCTTTTTGGGGTTTTTTGGTTTTATTTTTTTGTTGTTGTTGTTTGTCGCACTCAGACACGAAAGAACCCCGCGAACTCCGCTCTCAGAGAGAAGGCAGGAAAAGGGGGGCCAAATTGGCCCACTCTTTATTATATATGTTCTTAGAAATCACCGTGGATTGGAGGGAGAAATTACCACCTCTCAATAACACTGGTCAAAGGAAAGATCCATCAAAAGTCTCCTCCTGAGGAGAATGGACTGCAAACAGTAAGGACGGTTAGCAAAACATGGCTATGTTTACAGAAAGTGTGTGAGAACTTTGTTGCAGAAATGAAAACATCGAAGAGCTGCAAAATTCAGGGCAACAGTTGTCGTTTTTTTCTCGTCGTTTGGTTGGTTTTGTTTTGTTGAGGTTTTTTGTTTGTTTTTTTTGGTTTGTTTTTTTGTTTTCTTTTGTTGGGGTTTTTTGGTTTTTTTTTAATTACCTCATTATTGAGGACAGATGAGGGTATCCTACAGGATGCACATAGGTTATTGTTGACTTAAGGCAGGACTCAAAGGTTTTAGGAGGCATTGGTCCCTGACATCTACAGAGCCTGGCTGTTTGTACTCCAGCAGGGGTAAGATTTGACTGTAGAGCTGGTAATTTTGCTCTTGGGAATGTCCACTCAAAGGTAGCTAAAATATATATGTTGACAGCTCCTTTGCTGTAGATTAGTTTTCGTCTCATCTTCTGTGATTATTAGAAGCTTGACCTGGTCACAGGTAATAAAAGAAGTGTCAGCGTGTGAACCACAGAGCTCCTAAGTGGTGGCTGGCTTTTTTACCCAGTTTTGTTGGTCCATATGCCTGGCTGCAAAAGCCATTCCAGTTCTGTTTTCCAGAGCTCTGGGACAGAATTTTCCATTTTAAATTTGGACAGCTGTTGTATCTCGCTGCCAGGCAGCCAGTAGATTCACGTGTCTGATTCGTTTTGAACGGGGGCTTTCTCAAACACAGGGCTGACTTCTCTCTGATTCGTTTTGAACGGGGGCTTTCTTAGACACAGGGCTGACTTCTCTCTACTCTATTTGAACTAAACACAGCCTGGGCCTTTCCTTTCGCACATGACAGAGGTTTCAGCCAGCTTGCTTGGAAAACAAAACCACAAAACCTTTCCATAGTAATATCGAAAGGGAGAGCAAGATCTATCCCAACTTACCTCATGATGCTTGGCATTGGGTTTAGGTTCCTTTCCAAGCTCTCTGTTCTCAAAGCAGCACGGATTGTAAGGATGAAGGGATGTCCTCCGCCACCACAGTCATTGGTATTAGTGAAATTCCAAGAGAACTACCATTCACTGCACAAATGGAGTATCAGTCTTCTTGCTCTGTGGTTGTGCCTACCATAGTGCACAAGCATCATATCCTTTACTGGGGATGATAGTTGTTGCAGAGGGAAGAATCCCATTCAGAATTTCACTCTTCAGAGAGATGACACAGGAGAGAGGCCACTGCAGCAATTAAGTGGCTGCTTCACATGTGGCCTTCCTGCAGATACGCATCCTCAGGAAAGTTCTAACAATTATTTTTACTTGATTGAGTTTGATTTTACTTGATTGCCTATAATTTAAGTAATTTTTCTTTAAAAGGAAATACAACTGAAAGTTGTTTTAATTATTGTGCCTTAAATTACAGAAGCAAATATTATGTCAAAAAGGTTAACTTTAGATAAAACTGCCTGGAGTGAAACTGAAACAATCAAAAATATTCTCTCCTAGTAGTCTTAGACTTACAAAACTCTGATTCAAGCAGCCCAATATTTGGCACAATTTGGTTTTGAACTTTACATTTTACTTCATAAAAAGGTCTAGAGATTCTTTTTTTTCCCGTGTTGATGGGCAATGTAACTCATTCGTTTTGACCATATGCTAAAATATATATGTAGACTCATTAATTATTTTGTATCTTTTCCTTAAGTTGTAAAAATTATCTGTTGAAGAGCTCTGAATTTGTCCTGAATTATGGAGTCATTATGCTTATATAATGAGTGGAAGTCACAATCTACCTTACTCAACAGGCATTAAACTTTCCCAAACTCAAAAAAAGCTTTCCATGACAAAATTTAACTTAGGAACACTAAGTCTAACTAATTGACACATTTGATAGGAGTCGCAGAGATAAAATTACCGAGGTAGATTTTGATTCTTTCAGGTATGACTTCTGTCTACTTGAAAACATTTAATCTGTGTTTGTTTGCAGTATCCAAGTGTAGATGGATTAATTTCTTTGGCTTGCTGTTCCTGCTAGCACTGTTCACACTTTTCTCACATAACTGTCTTCTTGCTAGCTTGATAATTCTCCTGCTGGGCAGGATGAGAATTCGCGCCTTAGATCCTGTCTGTATAGAGAAGGCAAACTGCTTTAATGACATTGGTAAAATTAAACCAGTCATCTCCCGACACACTCCAAAGTCATTAAAAAGCCCATATTTATAACAGTAGTTCTTCTTAGGTTGGGGGTACTCTCTGCCAGTTCTTTCCAGTGTTCTTCATGGGTGTTGTAGTTCAAACAACACAAAAGTGTCTTGCTGGTCAGGACGTGTAGTATATTCCATTGTGATTTTGTAAGAGCTGGAGCTATCTGAAAAGCTGTAGCTCTTGGTTGCTCTCCAGTAGCCCTGGCTGGAGGGACACCTCCTTCACAGCCTTGCAGTTGAGCCTCTAGAAAGTCTCATGGGAAGGGTCCCTTATTCCCTGCAGTGAAGGCCATCTGGATTAGCTCACATCTCATCTGGCAGCAATTTAATCTAAAGTGGACTGACTTTGCCCAAAAAGTCAGGGTAGACAGGAAATCTGGCAGGGTCTGGCTGTAGAGTGATCTGGTAATCTCAGGAAATAAGCTAGTATGGCTTTTAGGTTTTTGACCCAGTCCATCTATATCTGCAGCTGGATGTTTGACTGCCTATTCTCTTTTTCTGTAAGCTTTGTGGATATGGTGAGATATCTGGAAGTCATTTTCCATGCTGAAAAAAATTAATTGAAATGACCACATCCCATTGATTCATTCTATATATCTCTAAAAGAGTACATGATCTGTTACTGCTTGATAACTACATTTGCCCAGTAAACATTACTTCAGTAATAAGAAGTCAAAAATCTGCGAAGTGCTAAACATGTATCTAACTTCAAAATTTGCCCTTCCTTATTAACTAAAATAAAACCTGAAAGGTGGCTTACAGTTTTCATGTATTGGACAAGATGTGATCACTCTGAGTTACAGCAGTAATTTTGGATTCTTCTAGGCTTTCAAATTATTGGCAGCCCATGGGGTTTAAGATTTTGGAATCCAAAGCATTAGCTCCGTGTAATATAGGCCTGTGTAAACTACAAAGAATTATGCAAGAGCTTTTTGTCTTGCTTTATAATGTACAATTTATTCCTGACTGAAAATATGTAGTGCTTTTGACATGCCTGTTATGGTCTATTTAGTGATTTTTAGATTATTTAATTGCACCTCCTTAACATTCAGATTTTTGCAATTTTTACCACTATAGCATCTTTTCATGACTGGGACAGATTTCTGGTGGTGACTTACATAGAACTCTGTTGTTCTTTACATTAGATTGCATAGAAGCTCAATGAATTCAGGATATACGGTAGTCAAATTATTGCTTTTTTATCTTTTGTAGGGCAAATGATGTGCAGATTGCACTTAAAATTTCTTTGTTATTGAGAAGGTTGGATTCATATTGGTGAGGTCAAACATGATCCAGAAAGTCTGTTGCTTAACACGTTACCTCAGTAGGTCATAACATTTGTAGTCTACTCATATGTATCCCAAAGCTGTCATGACAATAACAACCAAAACCAAAAACAAACCCCAAAATTTCTACCTGCTAGTAGAGATGGACAAATGTTTGCCAAAACACAAAGTTAAAAAGAGTTAAAAATTAGTTAAAGGAAAAACCACCATCATTGTATGTAAATTTAATTTGTAAACCTTCATGAAAATTATATCCAGTAGAAATATGCTGGAGCTCTTTATACATGGTGGGATGGTGGGGATGTGATTTAAATGACTTGCACTGAAACTGTGTTAAGTGATTTTCTTCATATTCTTTCAAATTTATAGAAGTTGCTGAGCTTTTGTGGTTTTGTTTGTTGTTTTTTTTTTTAAATCCAGTAATCCTCCAGGTACATTTTCATTCTAACACTGAGTTCTGTTGTAAATTAAAAAAATAAGCTTTGGAAGAAAAAAATATTCACATTTGCATATTTAAATAATTATCAAGAGAAAAACAAATCTGCCAGTTCTTGCTTTCATTGATTACATAGAGGTTGAAAATTCCCAAGTCACTGTTATATCTCATTAGTGGGATGATGGAAGCTGTGTGCATCATCATCATCTCTTTGAATATAGTGCTGTTAGATAAAAAGACAAAAATATTTCCTCATTAAGAATTTTAGCTGACTACTTCTTCACAAATGTTGGTTTTTTTAATGTAGCATTTTTCCTTATTTGTAATTCTTGTGTCAACGAATAGATGGGAACATTTTGCATGTAAAACTTCAGGTTTATTTAGGGAAGGGGTAAATGGTGAGTCTTCGTGCTCATTGATACTTCTAGCATAAGTTTATCAATTCATAATTCAATGTAAATCTCAGTTAAAGATTTCCCACTCTTCTTGTCCTGAATTCTTAAGAACAAACATCCATGTATGTACTTCTATGATTTCCTGATTTGATCCAGGGAAAGTTTTTGCAGAGGTGCTGTAGAACCAGGTAGGTGATTGCTTTTCTTCCTACCCCCAGAGCAGTGGTTTAGATTTAAAAGGAAGAAGAAAATGAGCAAGCAAGTAATTGAAGCTGGGAGAAAGAAATTGCTGTCCCCGGTGTTATCTTTGCAGACAGATTGTTCCTTTTTCTGTAAAAAAATATGACCTGTTTTGAGAGGGTTCATTTTAGAATGACACCATTAAAATTGGGCTCTTCTGAAATTTGGAAGTTCTTCTATCATCAGTTCTTTTACAGTCCTGATTCTTCCCTGGAAACTTCTGATGTTCCACTTATGGGAGTGAGGCATGCAGAATAGGGTTTCACCTGAGCTGCTTAGGGATTTAGAAAACAACTGTTACTGGGTCTAGCAGATACTCCAAGCTGCTTTCAGGACAAAATAGCATGATTTGGCAACTGATTTACATGGCTGCGCACAGCACCGGTGCAAAATCTGTGATAAGCTGTCAATACCTGTCTGCAAGTATTGACAGCAATAAATTTGTGTGTTAATGGCCTAGAATTGCAGGGAAATAAGTAGTTCCTTTGCTTCGGCATATTCACGTGGAAGATACTGTTGATGGGAATAATAGAAGGAATGAGTGGTCCTTATCCCATCAGCAATTACAGACAGTACACCAGTGCTGTGAATACGCATCTCAGTGTGAGGACACGTTCCTACCCCTGACATCTATACGTCCCTCAGAGGTTGCTGCGGACGCCAGAAGTAAGACAGCGAAGCCATTCAGGATAGAGAAGAAAGCTTTACACAGCTAGACCTGCATTAGAATGCTAGGTTGTCTGAATGTAATTACTGCACTGGGATTTAGCCAGAACGGCTGTCATATTGTGAAACACGCCACGTGATTTTTTAATTATTTTTTTTTAACGGCACAAACAGACAGGATTTTGGGTTTTCATCTTATCAAAAACAATGAATTTTTGTTTCCACAGTACCCTATTAAGTTGGCTAACAAATTCTTGATGCTTCTGGTATGTTAACAGGTACAGCATAAGAGCATAAGCTGTTAAATACCACTTAGATGCTGAAGCTGAAAAACGCAAAGATATTACTCAGCCTAGTGGTAAAAAATCAAAAATTGTCCGAAAAATTGGAGGTAACAAATCTATTTCATTTGTATTTCTCACTCTTCGCTTTCCATAACATGAAAAATACCATAGATTTTGTACTAAATGGATGCAACAAATATGCCTGAAGCGCTGTGTTCCATATATTTAATAAATTATATTGTAGGTGGGGTGTTTGCCTACTTCTGAATTATTCACTACAGCATTTTAGATAATTTAGCTTTGTATCTCATTTCTAAACCCACTCTCAATAAGTTAATACTTCAACCACAAATATTCATCATGTTAAGAAAAGGATGATTTAAGGGGGAGGGAGGAAGAAGGAAGGGAACAAAGTGTCTGACATTCCTTTTGAATTTGAAGAATAATTGAAGGTAATGTATTGTCTCACACATGCCAGAACTGTCTTGTGGATCCTCAGCTATTATTTGCTGATGTATTTCTAGCTATTTAAATCAACGGAGCTGAAGATCAAGCCCTAGTTATCCTGGGATCCCAGGTGACAGAAACTTTTGAAAAACAGAAACAAACTGAAAATAGCTGAAAATAGCTGGGTTTATAGGCTTGACTTGGAGATAAAGTAAAAGTGATGGAGAGATGGCTTTTCTGATTGAACATAGGACTAGTAGTGATGAGTCATCCTCACTAAATGTGGTGAGATTCCTCATGTCCTCGCTGTCTTTTGTTGATTTAGAATGGGATAAAGGGAAGAACCATTCAAGCAACAGTAGCTCAGCCTTTTTATTTGTGTCCTGCTTTTAATTTACCATTGTAAATGCCAGTGAAATGAGTACTAGTATTACAATAGCTGGAGAAATGTAGTTGGGTCTTGAAACTCTCTGTGCTTGTCAGATATTTATCCAAGTGTATCCTACCTGTGCTACAGCATGGGAGCCAAGAGTGCATGTTCAGCCCTATGCTGTAGGTCTTCCTCAGGACTTGTACTTTATGGCCAAAATGGACATAGTTTCAAATGCACAGAAGGATCTGTAAGATATTCATGCTGGGCTGGGGGGCCATTTGTATATCTGCCAGACTCAGCCTCTCTTAAAATGCCCTTTTTGAAATGCTTGAAAATTGTAGGAAGGGATGTTTTCTTCTCCCAGAAGCTGAAATCTGTAGGGCTTGTGATGTGAGTGAAGCAGTTTTGTACTGCTTTTAAATGTTCTGACTGATAAATGCCTCAATGTGAAAGATGAAAGGTTGAGTTGGGGAAATAGCCATGAAGGGCTATCGTCTGTCATTCAGATGAGCAGATGAAAGCGAAGAAAAGTTTAAAGGGGAGTTTTTGGAACTTCCAATTCAGTAAGACATTGGTTTCCCTTCCTAAATTACAGCTACCCTTCTGAAATATTTATTACATAGATCTTTCTATATAAAATGTAGGGTTCCAGACATCCTCTTGATTCCCTAATTAGCCTGTTATCATTTTGCTTGTACACTGGTACTCCTAAGCTGGAAATGTACAACCAACAGGTTGTGCATGCCATCTTCAAACTAATGTGTTTGTCTACTTTTGAAGTTGCAGCAGGCATCTTAATGTATAAATTTTGCCTTCTACTATTTTTAATCTTTTATGTGACTGTGAATTATTGACTGGCTAAAACCAACGTGTGATACATTTGAAGATAAAATGGGCAAAAAAGTGGAATCCCTGATTTCTACCACTTTATGGCCTGATAGACTCAACAGAAGGAAAAGTAGTAAAACCCATGCTTTTATCAGTGAGGTGGGTGGATCAGACCCTGAGCACACTGCAGAAACAGAGTAATGGAAGAAATCTGTGCTGATCTTTGCCAGTTTTCTGGTAGCAAATGCACTTTTAAAGTCCCTGTCAGCTGGGTTTTGCAGAATAGAAGTGCCATTGCAAAGCAGCCAGGGAAATCTTTCTGTGTCAGAATGATGAGTGGAGCAGGAGACATTGTAAAGGTGATACTGATAAAAGAGCACAGCAGAAGGGAGGCATTTTTTGATGGAGACATATTCTTGGGACTTCTGAGCAGCTTCTTTGGTGTAGCCAGGCAAATTTTCATCTCTAAACCATGAACTACATGAAACTTATTCAAATGTACATTTAATTCAATCCAATCAAAAAATCAGCTGGGTTAATGAATATTTTGGGCAACTGTAGTTCTTCATGTACTGTGTGAATATCTGAAATATGTATGTGCCATGTGGAAGCTAACAAGTTCTGGTTATATTTGGTATGTTCATTCATTAATTCCATAGATGAAATTCATAGGTTCAGAACATAACAAAAAATGTACCTGAATTCCAGAAGATGAATCTGTTTGTTTTCATGTAAAATTTTTTCTGAGGCCCTTTGTGTTCAGGAGTCCACAAGATCCAATAAACTTAATACAGCTATTTAGTCTGGTAGTGTTTTTCTCCTTTTTGTGGTTTATTTGAAATTGTTCCATAGGAGTTGTATAAATAGATGTTTTTGTATCTGTTTGCTCAAATATCTGTATTTTCATGTACTTTTAGTCTGTAGTACCACCAAGGGGTCTATCTGCCATGAAAGACATGGGTGTCTGTGCTTCTAAAGCATTCAGCCTTTGGGAAACTCCATTCCATAGCTGCAGAAGTGAATTACTGACATGCCAACCTCATAGTGTCTGCATTTGGTTTTAGAGTTCTTCGAGGCATGGGCCATTTCTTGTTAAGAGTTTTCTGCTCAGGAAAAAGAGCTGTGCTGCTGGACGGTTTTTGACACAGCACGGAGCGCTAACACGGTGCTCACCAACAGCACGGAACTGATAGCTTTTGTAAAGGTGTTCACTGAGTGATTTTGCTCTCCTTTTGCAGAATCATGTAAACCCAGCGATGGATTTCACACAGACACCTCCTGGAATGCTGGCCCTCGACAACATGCTGTACTTTGCTAAACATCACCAGGATGCTTATATTCGGGTAAGGCTTCCTCTTGTCATGGAGATCTTTGCAGTTGCCTGTTCCCAGTGGTTATGTCCTGTTTACAGCTGACTTTCAAGAGGAGGTTCAAAATCCTAGTATCATCAACAACAATCTCCAGGAAGAAAAACCACATGACACTAAAACATGGCAGTAGTCTGTAAAAGCCCTGGGAGAAAGATGTGCAGGTGTCTTGTCATTGCCAAGGTAAATACTCTGGATATTATTTTTTGCAAATAATCCTTTTTGCTTATGCCTGCAAAGAGAAGGGAAATGAGCCTGAGCCTTTGTCAGATGTGTAATGGATGACCATAAACTCAGAAAGGAGTAATTATGCAGAGTTCTCTGACCTGCTCCAAGTCTACCAAAAACTGACAGAGTCTTTTTGTGGAAGGGAGGCTTTAATGATCAAATGCCTTGAGAGGTGACCGAGCTGGCAGTGTCCTGAGGGTTAAGATGCTTCCACTAAAACTCCTGATGTAGGTGAGGTAATGTTTGGAGTAAAATACGTGCAAAGCATCATGACTGACTTGTATGACCCATTCCTGCCCCCTGCCTACTCCACTTCCTACATTGTTTATTTCAGGGGTAGTTAGAGCAGGTTATGTGTTGCGTTCCTACAAGAAGAGGCATACAACTGAATAATATCTGCCTCTGAAGAGAATAACTTTTCCTGAACTTTACTTAAATCAAGTGTTTGCCAACCATAAACTGAGCAAGCACAGATGGGAGTGGAGGACACTCCAGAAAGTCAGTGTCTGGATTTTGTAGGGATGGTTTAGTCCACAAGCAAACGCGCACGTGCAGACCTGCTTAAAGAAGGCTGTGCATAGCAAGGAAACAGTAGACACACCAATCACTTCCTCTAAAAGTCAAGAGTGAGCTTTTAACATACATTATCATCCGTTTTCTGTTCAAAGTAAATCGGTGTCAAAACTCTAATAGGTTTGCAAAGGGCCAGCCGATATCCATGGACATAATACTAGACGATGAGATTGTAGGATTTGCTCTTTAAATGGATCTTTCTCCTCAGTCTGAATCTAGCAATAACTCTTAAAAAAAGACAGTATGCAGTGGTAGTATGCAACACAACAGTATTTATCAATCCCTATAAATCCCTGAAATGAAGGGATATCTCAGGTAATGAACAAAGAACATGTTTTCTGGATAAACTATGCTGAATAGTGTTTTTGTTTATAAAAAGAGAATTGGTTACTGTTTCTCATTAAAATTTGATAAGATCTGGACTATGTTACTTCTTACTCCTTCTGAAAACTCTAAGTTTAGAGAATTACAGGTAGCCAGTGTTTCCAAATGAGTCAGACACGTTTTAAAGAAGCTTGAAAAAATTGAAAGAGGACAGAAATTCTGTAGAAATAGAGCTTTCATTGACATCACTCAATTTTTTCTTATTTTTTCATGTTCATGTCGCAAATGCTGTCTTAAAAATTGGATTCAGTGAAGCACGTAATTAGCCACTTTTTGGAAAGGATTTTGCTGCTGGCTCAGCCCTGTTTTTATAATGCAGTATTTTTGCTGTTGCATTACTGAGAATTTTTGTTGTTTTGAGCTGCCTGTTTTTATTCCTGCATGGTTCCTGTTAGGAGAGTGCCTCATGTATTTCCCTCCTGAGAAAGAGTACACATCCACTAGAAGTGCCTTACGGAGGCACTCTCAGATTCAATTGCTTGCCTAAAGCTGCTTTGGGGACTGTAAAAGTGCTTTGGGAGTATGTTAGTCTATCCACCACTCTGAGGAGTTCTACTTAGTGTTTATACAGCATTGCTGGCGCGGTAGGAACACCTCTGAGATGATGGTGTTGTGTAACTCCTACAGCGTTGAAAGTCTTTGATTGCAAAAGACACCTACTTTCTATCTCTTCATCTCCTTGACTTACTAGCTGGTGTACAGTAGTTTCCTGTGGGCTCTGACACGCCTGTTCCTTTTTCAAGTTCCTTATTTCACATCTAACATTACCTTTCCTTCATGGCCTTCGGCTTCCAAAGCTCCCACAACACCAATTTGCTTTACTGGTACAGCCTGTTGACCTTGCTTATTTTTTCAGATGCATTTCTACTCCTGTACCCTAATAAAATTCCTCCTGTGGTCAAGCTAAAGTTTCCACAAGAAATTGTTAGCTTTACAATCAGCTGTACACTTGCGTCCTGAAAAACTTGTTTGACAGAAGCTCTTGTCTTTTCATTGTTGATACTAGGAAATAGTTTGGTTCCTAGGAGGAGAGATTATTTTCAGCTTGGCTCTTTGCAATGCAATTGATTCTTGTGCCATGGGGTTAATTCCTAAGCCGCAGATACTATCTCTGCTATGCAGTAATTAGAAACTGAGGCTGAAAATCAGAGCTGGTTAGAAATGAACTGGGAATATCTGAAGTTTTCCATGATAGAATGTGGTGTATTAAGCAGAGACACTATCAGGAAGTCATAATGCTTTCAGTGAGTGTATTGGCAGTGCTGCATTTTAATGGGCAGCACAGTTCCCTGCAGTCTGACCTGTGACTCTTAGGATGCATGACCCTTAGTTCTTGTATTAATGAAAACAATGGATAAGCAAAAGTTAGAAGAGAATACAGTCAATAAGTAATCTCTTCCCTTTTCAATCCTTGCTCTGCCTCTCATAAGAGATTCTGCATAGAAGTAATTTGCATAATAAATGGATTAGTTAGGTAGGAAGGATGTCTGAAACTGAAGTGCCCTTTTGGGGACTGGCAGGGGGGCTTCAAAGACCAGTAGAAAACTAATGTACTTCAGCACACTGAAGTAGGAAGAGTAAATACAGTTGCAACTTGTTAAAGAACATGGGTGTGAAGGCACTGGAGCAGATGGGTAACTCTGCATCTTGAAAGCGAAAGGCATTTCAGGGTGAAAATATGGGTATCACACGGTGAAGGAGGAAACAAAAATAACCACACTTTTCCCCCCGTTTTATTCTTTTTTACCTACTTCCCCACAATCCACTTCTTTCATTCACCTTTTTCTGGTTGTATATTTATTCCTGCAATTGCAGTAATATGTTTTCTTTACTTACTGTCTTCCTTCAGATAAACACAGTGTTTATACAAACTTTGAGTTAACAGATTTTGAATCTCAGGGTTTTGTTTGCCATACGAGATGACTGGAGCCTCCAGTAGAAAGGTTGTTAGGTGAACAGGAAAAAAACAAACATGTTCTCTTTGACTGTGTGGTGTTGTTAGCTATCATTTGGATTTTAAAAACGTGTCCTATTGAATTAGTTTCCTGTTGAGTTATCTTTTCTTTCTCTTTTTAAATTAATTGTCAGGTGCTATCAGTGACTGATATGCACCGGGTTTTTTTTCATGTTGCACTTAAATAATCAATCACTATCATCAGAGGCTTGGCTTTTAAAAGGTGATGACATAGTACATGGAATGCATTGATGGAAGTAGTGTTGAATCTCTGCAAGAAATTTTAAAATTTTCCACAGGAAATAATTGGCAGCTTCCCAAGCTCCGTAATTATAGGACAGCCAGAGTGTATAATTAAATTTAACAGAGAAGAAAATGATTGGAATAAAGCTTTGTGACAGATAATTTTTTTTGTTCTTTTGTAGCAGACAAGTCATATGTTCCCCCTGTTTCAATTTACTCCGTTCCAAAACTACTTCAGCTTCACATTCTACTAATTTTAAAAATAAAATTATAAGTTACCATTGAAGACAGACTTTATTCAGTACAGACATCTTGAAATTTTTCTTACTGGTAACTTGTAGCAATGTGCCTTTTAATTTTTCTGGAAAAAAATTTCTCATTCTAATGAATTTGGTTTTGATGACTGACAAACTGGTGGCTTGTCTATATTTTTCTTCTGTGTTTCTGACCAGCTATATTCTAGCAGGACTCACTGCTGCTTTGGGGTCAGATTCTGCCTTGAGAAGACACATACTGTGTCTCGTCGTTTTGTTTAAGCACATGGGATTGGTGCTTCAGGCAGAAAATGCACATAAAATTAGCAGCTTTGTGTCTGAACATTGGCTGGTCACCTATTTTGGGTTCGTTCCAGCTGGCTGCCTAAATTTATGTCCAGTTCTTTGCCCTTTATTAGATTAGTAGGCCCTTCATCTGTAGGCAGAAATATCATTTTACTCTAGCCTGAAATTCAAGTCTCGTCTACAGAAGAGAAAGTTTATCCCTTTTCCTACTGATTTTATCTTTTGATTCATATATTTGTTTGATATTGCGTGTAAAATTTCCATATAAAATATTATCACCAGGGTGGGAAAGCAGTGTTGAAATCCATGCTGAAAATTCTGGCTTATCAATCCCTTAGTATGTTTTATAATGGATCCAATGCTACTACAATTTTGTTAGTGATGTGTAAGATACTTAGTGGTATGCTCTTAGATTTTCTGTTCTTGCATTTAAAAAATTTTTTTAAAGTTACCACAAATGTTCCAAATAAAAAACCCAAGATGTGGACTTTGGTTGCACCAAGAATTACTTTGATTACCTGAAAATTAGAAGCTGACTTGGTTTTTGGTCAGTAGTAGAAAATCCCCCTTCCCCTGAATTTGCTGAGCTGGTAATTTGGTTATTCACACAGTTATAAGGCAGGGACACTTCTTCCCCAGCAGCTACATTTGGGGAGGCTGAGGAGGGAGCTCTTTTGCATTTGAAGCTTTCAGAAATCAGAGAGGAGGAGCAGGTGCTGTTTGCGAGTGCCAGTGATGCAGGCAGGAAGATTGCTGGCATCCTGCAGAGACCTTTCAGAACTTAAATGGGTTGAGTCACAGACAGACTGTCTGCCGTATACTTTCTAACCCATGCAGTTGTTGTATAGGAGGCTGCCTACACATCCTTCCGTCAATTCACAAAGTCTCCTCGTGCCTACTCACTCTATCCTGATCAGATACGAGGAGTCCAACATATAATTTCAGCGTTTTCCGAAATAAAATTAAGCTTGATTTCTGCCATGCTTTCCTCCCCTCCCAGAAATGGTAGGAAAAGGGATGTAATTTTTTTTTGTTCTGTAGAAGGTAGAGAGAAAAGTGAGCTTTTTGACTTGAGTCTTCCTGGTGAGTCTCGTGAAGGAATGCAGTTTTCTAAGAGACCTAATTGCCTAAGCCAGGTTCCCAGCCTATTAATGTGTTCTTGTCTTTTCTCTGCCAAGCTTTCCATTCTCTGTTCTTACCTTCCACTCGCATATCTAAGTGTCTTTCTGCCTGTCTTCTGTTCCTTCCCAACTATCACACAATGTTTCTCCTTTACTTGACAGCTCTGAGGGCCTCCATCACTGATGGCAGAATTGAGATGGGCTCCTCTGCTGTTCAAGAGGCAAAATCCTGGAGTGGCTGTTAGCAGCATAAACACAAAGCTAGCACTGAGGAAGAGAATTATATTATAAGGGAGTCATGGCACTCTCTGCACAGCCCTGTGTGGAATGTGCAGTGGGATACATATCTTACAGTCCTGCATGTGTTCAGATCGCTTCCCACCATTCATAGCACACCTAAACTTCCCCAAGTTTATGGGAGCTCTTGTCTAAATGATGTCCTGATCCAAAGGGCCCAGAAATTGTTGCAAGCCTTGCAACTGTCTTCAAAATGTTTTGAATCACAGCATGGGTTGCAGCACTAGCATATAAACATTGGCCAATTTTTTTGTGGAGCCACAGTCCCTCCACCTGCAAAGCTGAGATGTGTATACATGAGGAGAGAAAACTAGTTCTAGATAGTCAAAGGTTTTCCCACTTACTCCATGTCCAGGGCATTTCTGATGTGACTCTGGCTGCGGGGCTCATTGATGTGCTGTAAAGGTTGATGTTTTTCTCATAAAGCCATACCACAACAATATTAGGGCACCCATAGGACCTGTTTCACATTATGAAAGAAAAGAAAATTCAAAAACTTGCCATATTATGCAGATACTGCAGTTTTCTGCCTTCTACCTCTGCCATTGGTAAACAAGGAGAGAACTTCAGGAAAAGCTTTGCCTTCTTATATTTGTGGGAGGGAGAGGGAGAGGAAGAGGACTACCTGGCTGGTAGTTTTCAAATTGGACCAGTTCAGCACCAAATCCCTCTCACATACCTTTGACTGTGCAAATGAAGAGCACATCCTGGTGCTGTTCTGAAGATGACAGGGTAATGGACCCTTCTCATCTTGGGCCTTACCATCACGCTTTACAATTATTTGGTTGGTTCTTCATAGAGTGGCAAAGAAAGGAGGAAGATACAAGACAAACCACTGCATATTTACCTTTAGATGGAAAATAAAAATTACAGTCATGCTTCATGCTAAGATGTTTGTGTGAGAAATTAAATATATTTCTAGGTGAGCACCTGCAAAACCATGCATATTTAGCTTGAGATAGTTTGGCACTAGATTTGTTTTAAAACTGTAACTTCATCATAATTTTCCAGAAAAAACCCAACTTTTGGAAATGTTAAGCCATCTCATGTCAGTGGCTCCTTTCTTCTTATTTTTCAATATCTGTAGAAGATCTCAACTTTTCTTTCAGATCTTGGTTTAAATTGCAATTCTAGTGTCTTCCAGAGGCAGGCAGAAATAACTGTTGCTTTATTTTAGCTTTGCCATGAGAAATTTCTATAATGACTCAGGAATGTCAAGGAAGAGTGAGATAAGGGAGAGAGGAAGCATGGGAAATTAAAAACACATCATCAGAGGGGACAGTGCAGAGTGAAGGATGTTGGAAGAAGACTGTTGCTGAAGCTGAAGCAAATGACGAGCTACCTTAGGAAGAAAGCAAAATTGGTGATGGGGATGAATGGAAACTGAGTCTGTCTGCAGTAGAGTCTCTTATGCTTCTCAGGAAGCATATCCTAAGGACTTGCTTCTTAAAGTTACCTAAAGCGCCTAAAGGTGGAATGGTGAAACCTACCATATGTGATAAGGAGGCTTAGGAAAAAGAAAAGTAGTGTCAAGAAAAGGAAGAGAATCCCTGCAATTTCTGGGTATTTAAATGCTGCTTGACCTTTCATTTTGGGTCTAAGGAGGTTTTTATGATCTCTGCTAACTAGCTCTCTGAACCTCTTGATATTAACCTGCAGCAGACTGCTAAAAAGCTTGTTCTCTATTAAGACAGAATCATTTTACAAAATTGGTCTGTGGAAATGCTCCTTTTTAATAGTGCAGCAATATTCGTTGAATTGCCTGCTGTGGGACTTATTAGAAGTATTAATGCAGCTACAGTGGATCTTGCCTTTCAGTTCTGTATTTATTTCCTAATCACAATGAATCTCTATTTCATTGCCAAGCTCTGATTTTGGCTCAGGAATCTGAGAATTACATCTGCAGTTGCCATGGGCAATATGCTTTGAGACAATTTCATCTTTAATGTGAAGGATTAAGGGATTGGCTAAGTTGATATTTCTTCCCAGTGAAGGAGAAATATTTCTGTCTGGTGGTTTCAGCCTCCTGGATTTTGATGAGGAAGCTTTTGAAGATACCTGTCTTCAAAATTTTACCTTTTGTCAGTCATTAACTCTTATTTGAAGGTATAAGCTTCATTACTGAAGCTGATGCAGACTTTTAAACCCATGGTAGTCAAGTGTGGAAAATCCTTCACTTAGTCCACTGCCTTCCTGAGGGTCTATTTTGAGCTCCTGAGGCAGTGACAGACTCAATGAATAATTCAATGGAAAATCATAAAGGCACACTGCCATAAATTTAGAAAATCTTTTTGATTTTGAGGTTGGTGTCTTGTTAGGAGTTTTTTTGCTACTGGAGAATTTACATTATTCCTCTGTGATCTTGGCATCATACTGGAATTTATTTGATTTTAAATTAAAAAATAATTTTAAGTGTATTTATTTACTTATTTTGCATATTTATGTTTTATATATTTATTTTCTTTATTATAAGTTTTATTTATTTCTTTTTAAAAAATAAAAATTAGATTTAAAAACAAATTTTTAAATTTATTTTATAACCAGGCCATTGGTAGATATCTTGTTGAACCTCACACAGTTGTACTCATCCCATCCATCCAGTCTGTCAAGATCCTTCTGCAGAGCTTTCCTACCCTCCAGTAGATCAGCACGCCCATCCACCTTGGCATCATCTATGTACTGACTGAAGGGGCACTTGATCTCCTCATCCAAATCAGTGAAAGGGATGTTAACAGGACTAGGCTCAATACTGAGCCCTGAGGTACACCACTTGTGACTGGACACCAGCTGGATTTAGTTCCATAGATAGATGGATGTATATAGTAGGTAATTCAAAATAAAAAAAACTGCACAGAACTGTATTCTACTGCAAATACTGACAAATTCCTATGCCTTAACAGGCTACAGACTTGCATCTGTAGAACTGTCAAGAAAATGGATAACAATGATTTCCTGAAAATTTCACCTCCTTACATTTTTAAAAAACATTTTAAAACCTCTTGCTTTCTCCTCTCTGCTAGTCAATTAATCTAATTCTTCATTTTCTTCTTAGTCTATGCTTTCCTCGCTCACTTTGTCTTTTTTTGTTCCATTTCTGAGCTGCTATTGTTTTGTTCTTGTTTATTTTTTAAAGACCATCACTCAGACTTTTCCTGTCTGCCCTCTCTTGGTAATTTTCTTTTGTTTTTCTATTGAGATTTTTGTCTGGACTCTTTTGCTTTTCCCTAAAGAAAAAAAATATGTTGTTGTTGAACATTACACGTTATGGTGGATTTTTTTCTGCCACATGGTAATGGGCAGTATTGATCAAAGGCACAAGAGGAAGAGAAGAGGATCTGCAGAATTTAACGCTCCTGTACTGTGAGCTCATTTTGCTTTTTGACTGTATAACATCTAGAGTATTATAAGCTACATTTCCATGTTCGACCTACCAATTCTGTAACTTCATGAGGACTGAAGAAAGGAAAAACTGGCAGAAGTAGATTCATAGTATCAGAATAAAGGGCAGCCGAGTAGACCAGTGTCAAGATAGTACTGAAGAAAGATGGGATATGAGCCAGGGATGTGCCCAGTTGGCCAGAAAGGCCAATAACATCCTGGCTTGGATCAGCAGCAGTGTAGTCAGCAGGACCAGGGCAGTGATTGTCCCCCTGTACTCAACAGTGGTGAGGCCACACCTTGAATCCTGTGTTCAGTTTTGAGCCCCTCACTACAAGGACACTGAGGTGCTGGAGTTTGTCCAGAGAAGGGCAGCGGAGCCAGGGAAGGGTCTGGAGAACAAGTTCTGTGAGGAGCAGCTGAGGGAGCTTGGGGCATTTAACCTGGAGAAAAGGAGGCTCAGGGGTGACCTTGTCACTCTCTACAAGTCCTTGAAAGGAGGCTGTAGCTAGGTAGGAGTTGTTCTCCTCATCCAAGGAAGAAACAATTGGACAAGAGGAAATGGCCTCAATTTGTGCTAGGGGAGGTTTAGGTTGGATAATAGGAAAAATTTCATCTTGGAAAGTGTTGTCAACGACTGAAACAGGCTGCCCAGGGGAGTGGTTGAGTCACCATCCCTGGTGGTGTTTAAATGACACGTAGACGAGGCACTTAGAGACGTGGCTTATTTAGTGGTGGGCTTAGCAGTGCTGGGTTAATGGTCAGACTGAATAATCTTAAAGGTCCTTTGCAACCTAAATGATTCTGTGATTCTGTGGTGCCAGGAGTTCTACTGCAATGTCCATGGTCTCTGCTTTTAAAATTTTGTTTTCCCAAACAAAATTTAACCACTGTAGCTGTTGATTGTGAAATTTCTGGTGGATCTGCAACTCACTGTGGATTTGTGATGGGGAGGAGGAGGGAGATAATAGGGTGGAGCACTTAATGAGCATTAATGATAGACCTCCATTTAAAGGAAGGTTGTGTGGGCTTGCAACTTCCTCACTACTTTCCTTCCAGTGGTAAAATAACTGTTGTGATAGAAACGTGAGTCAAGCCAGGAGTATGCTCTATAAATGTAAAGAAAGTATTTTCTGTCTTGAGCTGTGTATTATATTTCTTTCCCTGGTATTGTTTTCATCAGTTTATGAAGTGAACATGTCCATTCCCTGCTTATTTCTCCTCTGTAACCAGAGTGATAAAGGAAATAACATTAAAATCATGCCCTTATCAGCTCTATTTATAGCATTTTATTTTGGAACAGGATATGAGTCGTGAAGTCGTGAAAAGAGTATCACAAATATAATAATGAATGTTGTAAATCTGTTGCCAAGACTAGGAATGATTTTTTTCTGGATATTTATAAGAACCTATTTTTTTTTCTTTCCCTTTTTACTGTTGCTGTTTCTTGCAGAAGATTCTTATCTGTCAAATTTGCTTACAGATATTTAGATGCAGTAAACGGCCGTCCATCTTCCTTTCTCAAAGAAATGTAACATGGCAGCACTGCTTTATTTTGTACAGCAAATGCTAAAAAAACTGATGCTTGCAGAGAGTGTGTCTGAGGATCATTTCAAGACTGCTTTACATATTGATTACTCAAATTGCCATTTAATTTGCTGTATAGCAATACACAGTGCCTTAACTATTTCTCTGGCATTCTTATTGATTGCTGTAATTCTGTCTTACATTATATGCATATATGGTGTCACCATTAAATATTTATGTGCTCATGAAATGTTAATATGTCGGGTTAATGTGAGACTCGACAAAGTGCATTTGCCAGAAGCGAGCCGGAATACATCCCAGTGCTTCCCTTTCCCTCCCCGTTGCCCTTTCAATTTGCCTCTCCATTGATTTTACTACCAGTGTTTCTCTGCTGTATCTAAACCTGTGTCGAAGCAACCCCCTGCTCCAGTATGCAGATTTTACGTTTTATTATGTGAGAGATAAAACAGGGTAATAAAAAGAACAAGAGAAGCAATCTTAGGGAGATATTGAGACACACAGCTTTCCACTGTGCTTGTGCTACTCTATCATTGCTCCTGCTTTTGGGTGTAGAACTGCAGCACTATCCTCCATGAGAGAGACTGAAGCAGGATGACTCATCCAGAATATAAAGTCATATTCACATGTTTCTTGAACAGTGGCTGCAGCAACGTAAAACAAAAATAGCAGGGGTGTTTCTCTGATTTACTGTTACCCAGAGATGACATGGAGCAATTACATGCCATTTAAACCAAAACTTTTAGAAGGAAAAGTCCTCTTGGCAGACTCTGGAACATGAGTCTGTACTATTGGAAAAGGCCAGTAAAAATTCGTGGTGGTAAAGTATATATCATATCCCTAATGACACTTCTGTGGGAAGTGTAAGCAATCAAAGGAAATATCACCACCACTGGTAAAAGAGGTGATGCTTTCAAGAAAGAGGTCATGCTTTCTCATAACACAGAGAGCATCTATACTTTTATCTCCCTGGGTGATGGGTTGGGAGCAGCTAGAGGCTGCCCTTTGTACAGTAGGACTAAAATAGATGCTTGGTGAAGAGACTTTGGCATGCTGTGTGAAGCACATAACTTTCCTACTTGCCTTAAGGTTTTCACTCTTTTCCCACTTGTAACAGCTTCACAGGAGAGGTTTCTAGACCTAAACAATCAAAACCAAGATCTGGGGAGTGAGGGAAAACTTTCAGTGGCATCCAGCACTGAACTGCTCCTCCCCTCCCACCTTTCCTCCTGGTTTTCCAGGAAATTCCAGCCTTTAAGCCCTTTGCAAAGCTTTTTTTGCTGTAAAAATTGAAAGATTTAAAACAAACAAGTAAAAACCACAAACAAGTCCACAACCAACAAAAAAAGCCAAACAAACAAAAACCCTGATGAAGATGGGAGCTAACGAGACGGGAGGAATGCAAAGTAGAGAGCTATGTCTAAAACACCTGTTTGTGAGAAAAATTTAGCGATCCTCTGGGATTCTCTGGTGCTTGGCAAAATCTCTTACCTTTGAAATTCATTTTCTTCTTCTGTCCCTCATCCCCAGGCTATGCAGCAGCTGTTTAGGATGTGGTTTTTCTTTTTGTAAAGTGGCAAAGTTTGTTCTGCAAAGACAATTCTTACTGCAAATTTCTTTTGACCATTTCATTTTTTTCCAGCCCCTATTTTGCTCTTTTTTTCAGGCTTCACTGCTTACAGAGTGAAATCTATAGTATTTTTATAACTTTTCATTTCTTATTTAGTTGAAGTGCCAGGGAAAACTTTATCTCAACTGTATCAGATATGGCAGAACTTAATAGGTATAAAAATGTGGAAGGAGTTATTTTCTCCCATTTACTTTACAGTGTCACTCAATAGAGAATGTAAAGGCTCTCCTTCAGTCATTTTTGCAGCATTCATGGCCTTGATACAAGAGTGATAGTTCCCTGAAATGTTTTGCACATGCGCACGAGTTCTTTTCATAATAGAGAGAATGCAGACATTTTCTTCCTTTGTGATCTTCTGTTTGATTTTAACACTTGAGCCTTCTTTGAAGACTGAATCCAACTATGAAAATTCTGTCCCAGTTTGGTTTTATAGATCCTTCTAGGTGTGTTCATGCCTATCAATAATTTTACCTAATTTCCTTTAACCAGCACATTTAAAATAAAATTATTTTTTTCTCTTTGGCTTCTACTTCAATTCCTCCAAGCCAAGGGTGGTGCAGCAACACTGCATAGCAATGGCAAAACTTCCCAGCTGGTCATGGACCAGCACTGCTTATGTGCTGCTGACTGCCTCAGACATAAAATCATAGAATGGTTTGGAAGGGTCCTCAGAAATTATCTAGTTCCAACCTCTCTGGGCAGGCAAACCTTCCACTGGGCCAGGTTACACAAAGCCCCATCCAGCCTGGCCTTGAACACTTCTTGGGATGGGGCATCTGCATCTTCTCTGAGTAACCTGTTCCAGTGCCTCACCACCCTCACAGTAAAGAATTTCTTCCTAATATCTCATCTAACCCTACTCTCTTTCAGTTTGAAGCCATGACATAAATGACATAGGTCATTTAGCTGTGGGGAAGACATGAAAATACTTTTTCCTAAATTCCACCTACAGTTTCCTAAACTCAGTCTGGTGTGTCTTGTAAATTTTGGATGTGGAGAACAGTGTTGCAACTCATGGGTTCTTCAAACTGATTATTTTCCGTTTTGATTCCACCTTCAGATTGTCCTGGAGAACAGCAGTCGAGAAGACAAGCATGAGTGCCCATTTGGCCGAAGCAGCATTGAGCTGACAAAGATGCTGTGTGAAATCCTGAAAGTAGGAGAGCTACGTAAGTTGATCTGTTTGACCTCTAAGAACCATGGAGTGAGTTCAGTGACACCTGAGTTTCTTCAGTGCAAGAATTTTTTTTCAAGAAGCGTTTCTTGGTAGAGTTACACATTGAACACTGGCACTCAGAATGGCTATGTCTCTTTTCTCTCTCTTACTAGTTTGTGGCTTACCAGGGATGAGGGTGGAATAGGGAAAATGGGCACCTGTTCTTTTACTCTCTTCTATAAGAAGCAGTGAAGCCGCACAATTTCTAGAGGAGTCAGTTCATTTCCTATCGGGTGATTAGGTGTAGAAGACTTTATGGTTGTTCCATTCCACAACCTTGTCCATAGCTTGGTTTTATATAAGTATCAAGGTCATTTCTTGTGGGATTGCTCATCTAAACTGACACATCCCATTTTCTCTTAGATATCTGAAGCTCTATTTAACTATCAGATGCCAGACATATCATTTACTCTAAAAGTGTGATATGAAATACTGTATTTTAATACAGAGTAAACAAGCTGTCTTTGGCTTCAATTACAGTCCCTTGACAAATCGTTAGATACTATCAAACAGAAGAGTATGTCTGTATCTTCATTAGTCTAGAGTGTTGGTGTTTATCGATACATATAAACTTCAGTTACCCATCAATAATTTTGGGTCCAGCTGCAATCTGTTTTGGCAAGCTCTACCAACAAGTTTCATTTTCTCCTTGCAGAAGCAGGGGGCACAAATGAGATGCTTTGCTTCCCTCAGAGACATCTTCCTTTTGAATCTTTTTCCCTTATAAAGATCTTTTTCTTTTATCTTTACACCCAAGTCCGTGAAATGTAATGAGAGACGAGCGATGTAAAAGGCAGCAAGAGAGCCTGTAGGTATCATTGTTCCTACTAGCTCTGCAACAGGCATCAAAAGCTGTTTTAAAAGTATGATTTGGCTGTTGATACACTTGAAGCTTTTAAATGTAATGTCTTGAGAGAATTCATTGACCAAAGAAAAAATCTGTCTCTGTGCAATGGGCCGGGATAAAACCTGTGTATTTCTTGCAGCTTCCAAACTGATATTTGTGTTTGACAGATCCAGATAAAGGAGATAATATTGGCTTTTGAATGCCATCCTAAGTAAACCAGAGTTATTAAGGACCACATTCACTATGTCTATAAATAAAGAGTTTAGCAACTATTTTAGATGTTTGGCAATGATAGTGTGTTGTATAAGGTTCAGACTGTAGCAGACACGACTCTTTAAAATAACCTTACTGCTGCAGTTGAGGTGTCTAGTGCCAAATCACGCATGACAGATCTGTCTGAATTTTTCTGCTGGTAGATGTAGGAGGGACATATGATCTCAACAAAGCTGTAAGCCTACTTGAAATAAGTGCTAAAGATCAATTTTATTTTTACAAATTCACTGAAAAATATCTGAAATCCAAAGAACAGCTTTGTACATGGTGCTTTAACACATGTCCCACCACTCCATGGGACTTTCACTGGAATTTGTTTCTAAGAAAAATGATTGATCTAGAGGTTAGCCAGGTGTCTCAGATTTCCTCCTTGCAGTGTCATAAGTGATTCGATAAATAAACTTTTTTTGCCACAGACTGGTTTGTCATCTGTATGCAGGGGGCTGTATATAGATGATTTGCCATGTATGGTACTGTTTGTCCTGATTGCTTGTAACTTCTGAAGACAGCTCCTTTCATGTTTTAACTTTTTCCTTATCTGCTTTTTTATTAAAGTGGGGACTGTGAATAAAATAAGAGGATTTAGAGCTCAGTTACCCTATGTAGAAAATATCTTAGTTTTAAAAACAAAGTGAATTGTCAGATTTTTAAATCTGGTTTTTGTTTTGTTTGTGGGTTGGTTGTTTGGTTTTTGTTGGTTTTGGTGGGGGGGTTGTGTCTGGTTTTTGTTTGGGGTTTTTTTTGTTGTTAGAGGAGCTCTATGGTTTGGAAGTGTGGGGTTAGAAAGAAAACGGAAAAGTTCCCTGAGGATAATTCTGCCTAAGGGATGTCACCTGCTAATGTTCTAAAGCCACTTATTTCAGTGTTACTGAGGCTGCAATTCTCTGGCATGCTCGGTGTGCTGATGTGCAGCAGGCTCCCGTGGTGGTCATTTAGAGGTGTGGGATGTTGTAAATGTTATGATGCTAAGGAGAAGTGTACTGATGCTTCTGTTGATAGAAACCAGATGTAGCATGACTGACTTCTGTAAAGTCATGCTGATCTACACCCACAGAACATCTGTCTCTGGATGCAGCAATAGGACTGTGTTGTGGCCTTATATCCACAGGGGACAGAGCTAAGGTTACCTCTAACTCATCTTGACAATTCACCGGTTCACCAGTGTGCTTCTTTAATGGTTTTGTTTATGTGGAACTCTAATTGTCATTTTAAAAGGCTGTAATAAAATACACCTTTAAAATAATGCACAGAAAATAGAGCTCTTGAAAATGGCTGTCACAGATGCACATCTTAAATGACCTGTGATCAGCAGTATATTTTGATAAGAAATGCAAACTAGAACTGACATCTCAGGAGAATGTACATTCAGGTTTAATCTTCACTTGAGATTAAATGCTGTATTGCTGAATAGGATTGGACATCTTAAAAATCAGTAGTTATAGTTCAGGGCAAAGATGTCCCCTTTAGTTTGTATGTGGTAGGTTTCAAAATATGTATTTAGGGCTGCCCATGTTTCTCCAGATACTCAAAACTCACCATTATTGCATTGCAACATAGAACTTTTTTTCCTAACAGTTTTTGAATTGTATAATTTAAAAGCCACAATAAATGACCTTTTGCTCATGAAATATTCAGCAGTAGAAACTTTTTTAAAGTGCAGAGTAGATGAAAGCTGCTAGACTGTCCATTATTTATGAAGAGCACTTTAATGTTGATTATATTCCCCTCGCTCTGCTGTATTAAATACCCTTGGGCAACAAGAACACATTTTGCCATTTCTTTTTGGTCCTCTCAACCACACATTCATCCCAGCAAGGACTCACAAGACAGTTTTAAAGGCACGCCATGCTACTTTTGTATGTCCACAAATCCAGGTTTTGGACTTCTTAATTCTTTGACTTTGATTCCAAAATGTCCATGACTTGAAAATTCATGTCTTTTTCAGCAAAGCATTTAAGTGTATGTTTAGATCCTGTGTAAACAGAGAAAGCTCAAGTGCAAGCTGTGAGTTGAGCATATGGTAACTGCTTTACAGAGGTGGACTTGCAGAGTAGAGGAGGTAAAACTTAAGAGGAAGGTTGGTGTAGTGTTTTAGTAACATGGAAGCTAGAATGCAACATATCCATAAGCCTCGTCACTGAAACTTCTGAATCAGGAAAGAGTGGGATATTTAACTATAAATTTTTTAATCTTGTGCTACTGCTGCTGTTAAAAAGGCATTGAACAGAATGTCTTCAATGGGTACTTGCCCAGGCACTCATCTTAGCAAACACTATAGTAATGCTGATTTCTGCAGTAATAGCTTCCTTTATATATCTTGGTTAACAAGAGGATTTTCTTTTTGTCCTCTGTGTCTTGGAGTTGACATCAGACAGGAACACGGTGACCCAGTGGTCAATCCTCCTCTTCCTGTACAGTAAGGTACTCTGACACTCCTTATTCCTAGTACACTGACAGGTTTACAAAGAGGAGAAAAGGTCAGGCCATAGTTCCTCCTTAGTAGCTATGAAAGCTGAGGTAACGTCCACCTTCCCTCTTATTCAAGTTTTAGTACATGTCATATGTGCTCAGAGGAGAAGGAATACCCACAAACAGACTGCCAGCTTTTCTGGGAGAGAGTAACATTGCAGATAAATGTAAAAATTAAAAATGAGATCCAGAAAACCTTTGACCTTCCAGAACTGGAGTTAGTAAATTTAATGGGAGATTAGGAGTTCATTGAACCTAGTATTTGTCATGAGTAAGAAGCTCACCATTTCGCTTAAGTAGCCCTAATGCTCTCTGATCTGTGCCTACAGTGTCCAGCTCTCTGCACCTCTGCTCAGCATGTGACACTGTTTCTATCCTCAGCATCCCTTAAAACTCTCATTCCTGGTGGGAAATGGTACTGGACCATGTTATCCGATTTACACAGAACTACTACAACTTCTTGGATTTGTTGCCTTCTTTCCATACCGGTTCAAATAAAATTGTTTAGCGTTGAAGCAGGTGAAGAGGCTCGTAGCTGTCAGAGGAGTGATAAATTAATGCTGTGTGCACTGAGGAGAGACAGTGCTACTACCAACAGAACAGCAGTCTGAAGATGCTCATAAGCGATTATCACTACATGCCTGAAGTTCTTCTGTAGTTAAGGCATGTCAGACTTCACATATTTTTCAGTGTATTTTTGAGCAGGACACAGATGTTCAACTGCCAATGTTCCTATTTGGTTGTTTTGATGGGGGGTGTTTTTTGGGGTTTTTGCAAAAATCTGCACTCAAGTTTTAAGACAGACCATAGGGGTATACGGCACATGTCAGATACCTATTTATGCATTGTCCTAAAGCTTCTATCAGATAAATATCTTCACTGGGGCTTTTGGTTTTGGGTTTGGGGTTTTTTTGCTTTTCTGGCATGCGGAATTTAATTATCATCGGATTTGTTAGAGTGAAATGAATTTACAGGATATTTTTCCTCAAAAGAGAAGATCTAAATGCAATTGTATTTTCATACTCTTGATGCTGTTTGTGCATGTTTTTGCTATAGACTCCTTGCCGCAGTTATTGCCCAGGCTGCACAGTTGAAATGCTCTAGAAATTCTTACATTGCCGTCCCTTTCTCAGCTAGAATGTGCTGGGCGTTAGAAGGTATACAGTGATATTCATGGTTGTGCCCACTGAGATGAAGGTAATCAAATCTCATGCTTCGAGGAGTAGGCTGATTGCTGCAAGGGTCAGGAAGCACTTTTTCTCTTTGCACAATTTTTCCTCTGCATTGCACAATCCATAGTGTGCAGTGTAGTTTGTTTCTATTGGCCTTTCCCTGGAAGCATATTGGTCATTTCAGGATCAGCATTCCAGACCTGAGGGCTCCTGTGGTTTGAGTTTCCTTTTGCTACAACAAATGTAATACTTTTATGACTGAATGTCATATTTGAAAATTTTTCCCCTTGCTTGAAAGCTAATTGCCTTTTTACGCTTTTCTTCCTTCTCCTTAAGTTTAAATAAAATAGAGCTCTAGAAATAGTAAATAAGAGATTTTTTTTTTTTTACTGTTCTGGCATTTCTTCTTGTAATTTCATTTTCTGGAGAGCAAAGCATTTTATGAGTCAAGAAATGTTTGTTAGGAAGTTGAAAAACTTTTCTGGTCGAAGAGTTATTTAGTGAAAGGTAGCAATTTTCTCTTTCATCAGAGCTTTCATTATGAATACAATAAAAGAATTAAAAAGATATTATAACCTCCTTTTTTGTAGCTTCTTGCTGCATTCGTTCTTACCTATCCACCTTTTTGTCGTCTTGCCCAAACCATCACCACAACAGATAACTCCTGTTCACAGCAAAAATTAAGCAGATCGTGACTGAAGGGTAGAAGTTAAGCAACATTTGAAAACTGTTTCAGTATCAGGGAAGAGGGTGGGGGAAATAATTCCTTTGGAAACAGTACTCACAAATTACTTGTTCTTGACTATATGGATATTAAATATGCTTGTCCTTGATGCAAAACTAATAACTTGCTGAGTAGTCTAAACTGCGCTTTTCTTTTGTATGATAGCAGAATCTTATTTTATCAAACAGTCCTCACTTTCTGTTTGCTAACAAAATCCAACAGGAGAGACAAAATGAAGCTTTCTTTTTCAAGGGAGATAATAATTTCTTTGTAATTAACCTCTTCTTGCTCTAAAAAGACTCAGTCTCTTCATGATTATAGCAAAGTGTGAAGTCTCTACAAAATTTCTACTGTAATCTGTGAGAATATGAGCAACGGAGCTGCAGACACCTTCTAAGCAAGATGTTTGACTTTTACCTCTGAGCGACAGTGAGACAAATTTGGGAATGTTATTTTCTACACATGGTACTGATGGCTTCAAAGCTGGTATGGTGTTGGCTGCTGGGTCAGTTAGCTGGAAATGCCAGCCTGCCCAGGACCCTCTAGTGTTCTTACCTACTGTCTGCCCCATGTCTACTCTTCGATCTCTTTGGAGCAGGGATCATAACTTGTTTGGTAGGTGTGAAGTGCTTAATCTTATGGTGGTTTTGGTACAGGATTCTTTAGCTTCTTTGAAATTACATTTACTCAGTTTTCAATATTATTATTAATAATAAAGAGCATGGCTCCGGGAGAGCAACTCAAAAAACACTTAGGGGCAAGAAAGAGATATGGGTGTAAGGGATTTTTTTTTTCTTAGAAATTGATTGATGTATCCAAAAGACAACAAAGGTGGTTTGATTAAGAGTGAAGAACTCTTTCATCTGGTATTGAAAGGGGTAGCAGGAATCAAGACCTGGAAGTTAAAAACAAATAAATTCAGACTGGGAGTAAAGTGTAGGCATTAGGTATAAGTGTGCTGAACTAGGGAACTGGAGGAACAGAAAGCTGAAGAGTGATGAGAGGAAGAAAAAGAAGTCATGATGGTGATTTCCTGCAATTACTAAAAAATGCAGTTTTGGCAAATTTGATGGCATGATAAAACAACAGCTGTAATTTGTTTTAATGTGGTTACTGGAACCCAATTCTAGGATTTTTGAAATTTTTTTAGTAGGCTATAGTGCATAATATGGCAACTTAAAAGTCTGGGAAAATGTGACAATAAACAAGAAATATTAAAGTAATTTGGGTTATTGCCATAGTAATAGGTTGCCATAGGTGGTTGAATCACCTATTAGTTTCTATAGGAAAAAGTATAAAAATAAAATCTCCAAAATATCTCCCATTTCAAAAACTCTGCATCTCTTCTGAGATTGGAGAGCTTTGTTAGCTGTTCATTTGGTTTGTTCACAGCACTTCTTGGTTTCCCAAGAATATAAAAATACAACAAACTTCCTTCTTGTAATGCTGAACCTTGGAACAGGCTGCCCAGGAAGTGGTTGAATCACCATTTCTGGAGGTATTTAAAAGATGTGCAGATGTGGCACTTTGGGACATGGTTTAGTGGTGGACTTAGCAGTGCTAGATTCACAGTTGGACTTGATTGCCTTAGAGGTGTTTCTGGCCTAAATGATTCTGTGATTCTAATTGAGCCTTGAAGAAGGAAACTGTAGACAAAATCTTGTAATAAAATTCAGGGGTTTCAAGTTCACTTGAAATGCTGCTGAGGAAAGGAACTTCAGAAAGATGAGATGTTTGCTGCTTTTCTAGAGCAATTTCTATACATTTTAAGGGCTAGACACTGTTCAGGGACATTTTAATTCTGAGCAGGTTGAAGTTAAGAGAAAAATAATCTTTGAATCCATTTTGGACCTCCGTATTTCATTTTATGGTAATATTTTGTAAATATAGATTTACTAAAAGTAGCCAAAATCTCTTGTATTTTTTAGCAAACTATACTTCAAATCTGAAGTTAGCCCTTATGGTTTCACAGCACTGCTGTGCATCAGACTGGAAATTTTGCAGCTGCTCCTTTTCAAAGAGTAAATTTCCTTAATGAATTGTACAGAGAATTGAACAATGTATAAAAGCCCATATTTTTTTTTTTTAATGGCAAATCTTAGTGTATATTAAATGTTGTTTTGTATATTCCAGAAATGTTTGTGTTGGCAAAGGTAAAGGGTTTTCAGGGTGAAAGATGTGTTGCACCTCTTCCAAAGAAAGGCAGAATGATTTTGAGGGTTGAGGACAATTGCATTAGCAGGTTCTCTGATGAACTGAAAACAACATTAACTACTAATTCCTGTAGTTCCTGGGACCAGGCTATACTTGGAAAGGCCAGTAAATGTGTAGTATTCTGGGAAAAGCACAAGGCCTTGCAAAAAATACTCCCTTCACTGAGTAGCTGAATATCCTTGTAAAAACCCTTTACTGGATTGGCTCTGAGGTAGTGAATGTACCATTAATTGTTTCTGGTTATCCCTGCACATGGAGATTCATGGATGTTTGCAAGCACTGGACGCACTTCTGGGTTGCTGTTGACTGTACAGTCAGGTTCTCTGTCAGAAAGTTTTAGACTTTGAAACTTTGTTTATTCTAAGAAAACTGGACACCTTTTTAAACTCTGAATCTGCGAGGGGAGTTTCTGAGCTTTGCAAGTACTTTAAATTCAAACTGCCAGGCGTCCGAGAGAGAAGCCTGGACAGAATGCCCTGGTGTACACACCGGGGTAAGGCAGGCGCCGAGTACAGCTTAGACACATTTGTCTGAAGCTTTTCTCTGGTTAACTCATGAGCTTCTGGAGCCATGCATTGCGCACTGCACACATACTGCTTGTGTTTGTTTAGGCTGCGACAAAAACCTCACTTGTGTTGCTTGGTGGACCAAACAGGTGAATGCGGGTGTTCTCAGGGGAAAAAAACCCAACCAAATAGAGAGTAGTTAAGTTTTGTCATATAATTGTACTTATGTTTTGACACCACGCAATATTGTGGAATGCTACTTTAAACTTATTGATCATATACCCACTTGAAACTGATAGTAGAATTGTTTTCATGGAGAGGTTATACTTAGCCATCAATCATTCCTAATCTCTTAAAAAGGGCATGTGCTTGATTTTTTTTTTTTTGCAAGAGTGTTTTCTCAAAGAGTTGATCAAAACAATGAAAACAGAATAATTAAAGCCTGAGATCTTAATATATTTTCTTCAAATTATTTACCATCCACTATAAATATTTAATTCTAAATCACTGTCAAACGGCCCCTAATGTATTTTGTTGTAAACCTCTTCTAGTCAAACTCTTCTTTGCAAGTAAAAATAACAGTAATGGTGAGTAACCTGAAGGACTGGAGCTGTGCTATGAAGGTGACACAGATTTTTAACATTGGGTTACTGATGTTATGTACATGTTGAAATACCATCTGTCACCTTCATTTCTGTTGAAATGCTTGCTAATGAAAAGTTTAAGAAAATTAGCTTCTTACAATTAAACTTCACTTGCCCTTGTTGAAGAAGCACAGATTGGCTGGAACTGGGGCAGGAGAAAGCTACAGACCCTCAGGCCTCTCAAAGGCCTTAGAAATGTTCACATTCAGCAACAGCTTTAAATAGTGCTGGGTAAGTCAAATGAATACAGGAGTCTGTGGGGTTATATTTTGTTCTGTTCCATGAGTGGGGATTTAAAAACGGAGTACATCCACTCTTAAAACTGCCCTTTCAGCTCTACTTCTTTACAAGTTCTATTCCATATTCCTGGACTGGCAGAAACTTTGTATAAATGCTTAAATGTCGTGAATGAATTTTCATGGCATGTTTCTTTATATGTGGGAGGGAATTGAATTTCTTGTTTCATAACATTTCTGGTCTCTTCATGCTGAAATTTTGTCATGGCTATCTTTTGTGAACTGAAAAATAGTTTCAGTGTAATTTTTAAATATAAAGCTTTAATACCTGAAAGAAAGGGAGAGGGGAGAGCACTTTTGATTTTGGTAGAGGAATTCCATGTAGCCCAAAAAACTGGCTTTATAACAACTGTGACTGTGATGTAGTGTTGCAGGGTGGAGACAAGAGGTGAAACCATGACCTGCTCGAAAACTTTGCATAAGGATCACATCACTCCTGTAGGAAATGTAAGCAATGGCACGACTGGCACGTTTTTAGCTAACGTAGATGCATTTTCTATTTTGTTATTTCCTGAGAGTTTTGAAAAAAGATGGCCCTAGTTCTTGTTGAAGGCATACAATTCCTCTCACATTTCTTTTCCTTAATGTGTCAGGAGGTCCATAGGGGCTCTCAGGACACCTCTCAGAAACAGCAGTCTCCTGTAATTCCAGCTCACCAGTTTTTGGACAACGTAGAGCTGCAGTCTTTGTACACACTAGCTGTGTTCCTATCTATGCTGATAAGTCATTAGAGGAATATGATTACATGCTGCTTACTCCAGGATCTTATCACAGTAGGTATTTTATTAATAAGGAGACACGAATGCAAGCACCCATGTAGATGCTTGGTCTTTTGTCTTTGAAGCCAGGTTGTCATACTAATCTGGGCTCCCATGATTTTTTATTTCCTCTATTGGAGATATTGTAACAAAACTGAGCTCTCTTTGAAGAATTACTAGATATGTAAATGCTTTCTGACAGAAGAGTTGTTAGCTGCCACTGAACACTTTTAATGTACTATGTATGTCCTTGTGGCACAGAGCGCTGAGACTCTCTTCTGGATCTTTCTAAGTATTTTTTAAAGGAAAAATTTGTGGCTCCTGTTAGATATATCCCTATTTTTTCTCTTATGCCTTTTTTGTTACTGAAGTTTGTACACATAGTTTATTCTTTTTCTTGCAGTTTCAAATGCCATGCATTAACAGACCTAAGGCCTCCAGCACCTCTAGGTTCCCATTCCTCAGGACTAAGCACTCTGCTTATTTTTCCTGAGCCTTTGTGTTTTATGTGTGCACAGCTTGCTAAGTTGCCTGCTAATAATTCCCCAAACTGGCTGGTGTCTCTATTTTCTCCCCTAATTACCACTACAGAGCATCAGTTTAATTATTCTATCAAGCCTTTAAGAAAGCACTTAAAACATCCATCAGCTCTATCCAGATTTGTTGTCTCTTCACATCAAAGACCCACTTGCTGACAGACACTTAAAAAACCATAGCATAATGATGTTAGCTACCAGCATGTATGAAGTGACTGATAAGGACCTAAGGAAAAGTGTTGGACTCCTTGTTCATCTGAAGTAGGTTATTGAGCCACAGAAAACCGTTCCTTGTTTGTGTACATGTGAGTGGGAAAGAAGTTGTTGGCATAACACTGATTCTCTTAAGCTTTTTGCAATAAATTTTCTTCTGGTGGATACTAAGTCCTGTTTCATTGTGCTTTGACTGGCTGTGTTTCACTTTTATGTTTGTAGCTTCTTAGCACAAATATTTGCATAGTAAAAATCTGGGGGAAGATGTCTGATAGTTCCTTTGGCCTCTCCAAGCTCTGAATGACAATTATGCATGGAACTGACCAAAACAGAAAGCATAGCAAATGGCTTTGTTACCACAAGTTTCACCTGTGTTCATCATAGAATATTTTGTCTTTCACGTGTTTAGGTCTCCATAGTTTTTGGTATCTGGTATGGAATACAATGTATTCATTCCAATCGGTAACAGGACATTGTTTAGCTGTACAAAATGGGACTGAACACCACAGAATTCAGGCTTGCACAGGGTGGAGAAGAGCTTGTAGAACTAAAGTTCTCATTTTCCAGGTAGGCTGGACAGTATCTCAGTGAATAGCTCTGTTGTTAATCATTTGAGATTTTTAGAGTGCTAGCAAGCCTTACCTGAGACATTAAAGAAACTTCAGGAGATATCCCCAAGCAGGAAAAGTTACCTTAAGTCTTAAATAGGCAAAAAACTGATTGAGCCGTAACACGGGATTGTCGATGCCAGTTTTGCTCAAGGCAGATGCTGTTATCAAAACAAATGGAACCATTTTCTAAGAGGAAAAAGTTATCAGAGCCAGTGCCAATGAAAAGAGACTATAAGGAAGTGAATGATTTTCCACAGAAAACAATTTCAAGTATGTCTGTCTAGGTCCCATATTTATTAGTTAATCAGGATGCAATTACTTTTAAATTAGGCTTTTGATTTTTATGCTTTGCAATACAAAAAGAAAATTCTTGACTTGGAAAAAAAATTCAACCCACAAACAAGGAATGCCTCCTTTTGGATTCTTAAGAAATCTTTGGTGAGACCTAACAGGTAAAAATGGAAAAAGTCCAATCTCTTTCCCACTACTTTTTTTTTTTTTTTAAACATTAAGCCTTGTGATTTCAGAGGAGAGAGTTTTGCAGGTACCAAAGACACTCTGTGTGGAGCCATGGTGCAAGCTGACCATTGCCATGAAAAATCGTGAATCTTCTATTCTAAAAAGACTTCAGACTGTAAGGGCAGTGCAGCCCCCTCTTTCTTACTTTTATCACCAGTTTTTCTTGTATCACTTTTTTCCAGATATGTTATGTGAGGGGGTTGTGGTAAGACTAGAGCAATTCCTGCTATGACCAGCTGCAAGGTGCTTTTAGAACTCATGGGCCTGATAGCAGCTAAGGTGTTTAGATGTTGGTAGTCTTTGCCTAAATTAATTTCCCAGAGTCCAATGTATTTCCAGTTGGGAAAGTTCACTGCATTTTCATACAGTAATTTGTTATCAGGGTTGTTAAAAGAATGTGATATGGAAAGCCCAGAGGATCACTGCTCTACAATAGTATTTTGATCATGTGCTATATTTGAAGGCATTAAAAATCTTGAGGATTATTTGTGAAGTATTCTTGAGCTTTACAGAGATGTGTTTGGAAACCTGTCCTGAAATTCTTCCTTCAGCTTCCAACAGCGGAGTCATCATCTACCTCTTTCTTTTCCTTCCTCTTCTAAATAGTGACAGGCAGCTACAATATTTTCTGATAATTATTTCCTTGTGTTTCAAAATTATACGTTTTTGGTTTTGTGAATACCTAGGACAGCTACAGGATTTTCAGTGCAGGTGGTCTAGAGCTCAGTCTCTTGTATTCTCTGGCTGTGCTTTGTGCAATGGTGAGGTTCCATTTGATTCACCCCACCTCCATTGTTAAATAATGTACCTTCATGTTTTAGGAACATTTGGGTTGCGTTTTCAATATTTTTTATTCTAATATTTGCATATTAATAAGTCATTGAAAAACATTATGTAAATTTGATATCATGATGAATTTATTAACAAATCAAATGGCCTTAAAGGGTAACTGTAGAAAGCTACTACCAGCTAGGGAGATGAAATTTGCTTATAGTTAACTTTTCTGTTTTCCTTATAGGAATTTCAGAAATGCCACTAAAATGGTGGAAAGGAGGCATACCTTCTTGGGCTTTTTGGACAGTTTTTTTGGTTTGGTTATTTGTTTTGTTTGTTGGTTTGTTTGGTTGGGTTTTTTTTGTTTGGTGGTGGGATTTCTCTGTTTGGTGCTGTTTTGCATTTTTGGTTTTTGGCCGGAGGGGTTGGTTTGTTGGTTTGGCTTTTCTGCTGTATTAGCTCTCTGGTTTGGAGTTGCGGGGTTAGAAATAAAACTAAAAAATTCGCTGAAGATAGTTCTGGGTAAGGAATGTAACCTGTTAATGTTCTGAAGCCACTTCCTTCGGTGTTATTGAAGCTGCAAGTCACTGGCAGCTAGATGTGCTGGTTTGCAGCAGGCTCCTGTGGTGGTCATTCATAGATAGAATGAGTGGAGTAGAACAGAGAAGATTTGAGACCTTGAAAGTCTGTTTTGTCTGCTCAAGTGACGTCATAAAGCTGTTCCTATCTCTGCATCCGCAAAAAATTTTGTGTATGTAAAAAGTGTTCTCTTTACCAGGCAATTGAGAGCAAGGAGAGGAGGCAGTCTCTTTCCAGTTTTAAATTAGGAATGGACATCCTGAGACAGATTTAAAAATCTCAAGATCTCTCTTATTTGACCCTTTTTGTCATCTGAGATTGTTTTCTCTGCATTTATTAAAGTGAGCTGAGAAATAAACTATAAAAGTGCAAATTTTTTTATCCAAATACGTGGACGTTCAAGATGACACTAAATATGGTGCAACGTTAGAAAAATTCCATTGTTGGAACTTCTGCATTAGGTAGGTAGAGCCTTAGGTAATTACGGATGAGTTAGGCTGGAATTTTCAGGCATCTTCATGAGAGTTACAATTTAAAATCTCATTGATTTTGTATCCTTTAAACTTCCCAGTTAGCTGTGGTACCAGCAGCATCTTGCACTACTTAGTTTTGAAAAAGGTGAGTTGACCCTCAGACAGAAAAATTTGCACTGGAAGAGCTATTTCTGTCCCTGCTCACTGACAATGAACAAATAACAGAGCATTTCCATCATCAACAGTTCCTTTCCTTCTCTTTTCCACCCTCAGATTCCAGGGGTGGGTGGTGACAGCTTGAAGTGATTAGATATATTTTCAGATACCTATTCATTTTGAATTTAAAAAAAAAAAAAAAGTGTTTTTCCATGCCACTGCTAAATTATGAACTTTTAAGTGTTCTTGTAGATGCTTTGGTAAAGCTGCCACAGTTATTTTCTTCTATTATTCACTCCAGTTTAAAACTTCTTCTGCAGTGTGTGTGTGTGTGCGTTCCTTTTGTTTTCTCATTAAATGAACTTCTGCAAAGTCCAGATTACTGTGCAGGTGTTAGTGGAAAAAAAATCTCCACGTGCATGGATAGTCACACCACAAGTGGTGGGCTTTATTGGCGATTGGATTTCACTTAGTACAGCAGGGGACAATATTCACAAAGGGCCTTGCCAAAGCATTGGCATGGAGGCAGCTGTAAAGGCTGGAGAAAGGATCAGATGTCACACCACCCTTCATAGCAGGGTATGCACAGCACACATACATACACCTAACAACCAATTTACTGGGATACTAATTCCCACTTCCCTAAGAAATTCAGAGTTGCAGTAAACATCCCCAGGATTTTTTCCTGATTTGTTGAGCTCATGTTTATCCATTCACAAAAAAGATGCAGTGTTGTACGAGTTGCGTAAGGAATTGAATTTTGGTGTGCATTTCTTGAAGTATTTCTGATCCCAAAATGCTTAAGGAAAACCTAGGCATTATTTTTGAAGAACAAGAAAATCTAAGCAAAAATAAAGGGCATCTTGTCCCCATGAGACAACACAGGAAAAAAAATTTACTATTCCAGCTCATTCTCATTAAGCTAAGCTGCCCCAGTGGAGGAAATATTTACATTTCATATGATGATTTCATATACCATTATTGTACCAGGGTAAAAGAGGAAGTGGGTTAGAGTCTGTTTCTACATCCTTTGTGTCCAAATTTTCTTGACATCCCACAGCACAGAAATCTTTTTACAGATGTGGATATAGTATTGTCAGGTTTCGTAGCTAAATGAAAAGTTGGTACCTTAATTTTATCAACTTCCATAATTTGCTGTAGATAGTGACCAACTGTGAAGATTTGCTGTCCTGCATGCTCTTCTAGTATCAGCTCCACAGGAAAGACCACAGGTCAGCAAAGAGGTTAAAAGTGAGATGATGAAACTGCTTTTCTTCCAGCTGATCTAAAGATTAAGCAAAGGCAACACAGGCAGTGAGGTTTAAAACACAGATGCTACCTGAGAGGAGGTATGTTCCTAATACATTTCTGAGGATTTGTCTTTGTACTTAACTGAGCTGAGACATGATCTGAGGTCTTTTCCAAGCTTTCAGTATGAGTCTGTGTTCCCTATTTCACCTTCTACGTCTGATTCACAGAATACTGCTAGCAAGAGCCCCAAAATGCCTCAGAAGGCAGACGAGGAGGCCAAAACTACATCCCACTAACAGTTTCAGGGAACCCTATGACTTATCGTGTCTAAGATAGCTAATCTTTTTAAAAAAAATTTAAAAATAAAAAATCCTCCTGGTATAGTTGTACTGGGGGAAAAAATAGCATGCAGAGCAAGCCTGGTTTATTTCCTTTTTATCAAGCGTTCATTTTGAAGGGTAAGTCATCTCATTAGTGGGAGCCCATCTGCTCCCATTTCTTGCAAGGTAGTCTGATTTGTGTGTGTTGTGTGTATGCACAAAGGTTTTCAGTTCTAGTCTAGTGTTAATTCCCATTAGACTTAGGCAGGAGAAAAAAAAGTAAGGCAGAAGAAAAAAAAAGCTTCAGGAGGAGAAAAGTAAGTTGGATGCACTCAAAAACTTGTCTGGAATGGGTTAACTTCTTCCCCTCACATAACAGCCATCTATGAATAATGAGAAATTTTCTCATTTAAGTTACAGTAATGATGGTTCTTATTGATTGCACCTGAACCCTGATGTGAAGCAAAGCAAGATTTGTTTGTCATGTGCTTATCTATCACAGAGTTTTTCATCCTATTTTCAAGTTGTGCCCTGCTTAGTATGGAGTGACATCCTCCATACAGAGTGTTTCAGAGAAATATTTGTTCTGTTGTCTTGAGTCTTGCAGTATTTCCATCCAGAAAAGTCATATTACAGGACCTGTTGAGGCAGTGTCTGTTTTATTGCAGTGGAAAGATCCTTCTGAGATCTGAGGGAGAAGGTGCTCATTTCTCATTCTTCCCACTTCTTTCTGAGAAATGGAAAGAATGATACAGCAATAGGACTTCTGTTTTCTGACTTCTGTTTTATTACTTAGACATTTCAGAGTTGATGTGAGCTATGATTTGAGAATTCCCAGGAGCAAGACGGCAGCTTTTTCCCCTTTACCACCTGCATTTCTCAAAGTGCCACAGACTTTTATTACAGCCCTATTGGAAATCTCAGGAGTGCCATTCACTCAGAACAGATTGATGGTGTTTTCAATCCTGTGGTCTTCAGAAAGTATAACCAGTCTCATTTTGGTGCATATTATAAAAAGCTGATCATGTTATTAAGATGCAAATGAATCTATTTAATGACAAACCTTTAACGCTGATAAACAGCCTACTCCCATTTCTCACAGATGTATCTTTTTTATTAAAAGCCCTTTGCTCTCTCATACATTAAACTTTGAATGTCTAAAGTCAGATCAAGGACATTCATTGATATTATTGAGCTTGGAAGAGAAAGAAAATAAGTATGACATGCATAGGACCTACTTCTATAAAAAATGAAGATCTCTTCTGTGTCTCCTTTGTGCCTGAAATGAAAATGATAGGTGTCAGTTCTGTTCTAGCTGATACATGTTCATATGGTGTAATCCTGTTTCCAGCAGCTCTGCAGTGGGTTACAGTCAACTTTCTTGAGAATATTTTATCTGCATTCGCATGTGCTGGAAGCTATAATTATTTTTTTTAAATAGAAGCTTAAAATTTATGTACACTAGGGGATGTTTTTTAAGTGCAGTAGACATGGATACATCCCAGCAAAAATAGCTAGGAATTAGGCAGTGGCTGAGGCTTTGTCCAGCAGTGACTAGTAGTTTTGAATGCTTCAGTTCTGGAGCATTTTGGACCCTAAGTCCAGGGGCTCAATTTTCAGAGTGTTGAATCACCTTGTCAGAAAACATGTCCTTTGCTGCTCCTTACCAACGAGGTAGAGCCCCAGAAATTAACTTTTAAAGACCAAGATTAATCCACTCAGTAGAGATTTGGTAGAGATCTTTCTGCTCTGGAGAGATTGACAGTCTCTTTGAAACACATTAGATTTGAGTGCAATTTTTTCCTCTAGGAAAAATGTAACAGTGGCAGTATTACATATGATGAAGTCATTACTTATGGAGGTGAAATATCACTATTGTACCAAATTGAAATCTTTGTGCTGAGAGAACCCTTTCAAGGAGAATGCACGAGCCTATCAGTATCTTATTTCACCTTGACTAGGGGGAAGTACAACCTCCACAGATGGGAGAGATGGGAAAATCCCAAGCAACTGTAGGAGGGCACTGTAATAAGGAAGAAGGATTACAAGGAGAACTGAAACAGAAGGGGGTATGATGTAAATGGATGCTGACTGCTTGTAACAATAAAAAGAAGTTAGTTTTCCATTAAATTTTAAGGGTTTTTTGGTCTTTCCTTCCTGTCTCCTACTTTTAAAGTCATCCTCTTTCACGGTGTGCATTGATCAGCTGGCTTTGAGATAACTGATTTCTGGCAAACCAGTTTAGCTTTTGTGTTGAATGAAAATAGATAGATGCATGTGGCTAGAAAAGGAAAGAAATGATGGATTTTGTGATGGTAGGAGCAGAAATCAAATTGGTCTGTGCCTCTCAGAAGAAGAGAGAGGAGCAGGTGTGACAGTGGCACAGCTGGATCAGTAACTAATGCAAATGTGGCTAAGATGGCAAAGGGGAAGAGCTATTTTGTGTGAAAATGTGTTGAGTCTTCTTAATGTTTAATGCTTGTAGGCTCATGCTGATTTATTAAATGATGTAGATTTGCCAGCTTGAGCTCACAACTTCAATTCCACTAATGAAATTTAATTTTTCAGTGTATGACTTCTAATTGGCAGGTTTATAGCCTGCCTGGTATTGGCACTCAGGGCAGGAGCCAGATGTTGCTGAGGCAGGTGTCACAAAAGATTCTGTAAAACAAATCTTGGTGGCTGGGGACCTGCTTCTAGTCCAGCTTTCACTGAATTGAGGCACATTTCTGTGAGGTCCTATGAAGGTTATAGTTGCCTAAATATTCTTGTAATAACTCCTAACATTTCTGCCTTTTTGGATACCTTTAACGTTCGTTATGAAACATTTCAGGACACTTCAAGTGCGGGTTTTGTCTTTTTCTCTTAGGGCTTTTTTTAAGATATACCTTAATACCATCAAATCCAGTTACTCCAGAGTAACTCAGGGCCAGGGCAGTAATTCTCCCAGTATTTTGTGAATTGTTAGTGCCAAGGGATATGCACCAGATGTGGGTATAAAGCTGGCCAGGGTCACTTAAACAAAGCTTAGCAGCCCCTGGAGAAGGGTGCTAACTGGGGTGTCCGTGGAAGTCCCTTGACTCTCTTCTAGGCAACTTTTGTTGGGCTCTGCCACACTTAGATGAGGTCTTAAAGGCATAACTGAGCTGGGGAAGTAGAAGAAAACTCGTGTAGGGAGAAGACATGGTGTTGAGCAGAGGAAATGCATCTTTGGTAACTAGAGTTAGAAGCAGATCTCAGTACATGGAGTCGCCTGGGGAGCCAAGGGCCTCTGAGGATAGAGGATCTGTGCAATGGATTACAGGGATCTCGGGTTAGATTTTTGCCTTGAATTACACATGTAGCTTCTTTATCTTCCCTCCCTCTTCCTTCAATAACAGAAGACAAAAAGGAAAAGAGCATGCAAGTAAGCAATTTGGGGAAGGTACTTTACTAAGTAAAACCCTACAAGATGGAATCTAATAAGTAATTATTTAAAGATATGGACGTTCGGACATTTGGTGAGAGCAAACAATGATTAATTGTGTGAACGAGCTATGGCACAGGTTATTGAAAGATTGCAAGAATCTCAAGCTAGATTTGAAGGTTTGGTTTCTTTTAGGGCCCAGCACAATTCACGGCTGTGAGGAAGGATTGGTAAAGCTTAAAGGGACATGTTTTGCTTATGGTTGTTTTCTTTTTCCTTTCCCTTGGGCTAATCAATCTCAGTGGTGAAATAAAAGGAGGATTTGGAAATAAAACCATGAATTGTTATGGAAATTATTTGTTTGGCTACGCTCTGCAATTATGTTTGAAATATTATTTATTTTTTGGAGACGTCTTGCAAGGAAAAGATCTGAGTACTGACTTGCACTTTTTGTCTGGTGATACTACCCCAAATATTTAATTGAGTCTGCAGCTAAAATGAGATGAAACAATTGCAAATACACCGCACTTTTAAATCCTATATGTTTACAAAAATTAGCTGGTTAGTGCTTTGATGCTGTCGGGTTGCCCACACCCGACCGGCGTCTAGCTGGAGACATCCCCGGTAAGTTCACCGGGCTGCAACCAGCAGGTTGACGTAGCCATCGAATATGATAGGGCTCGCTGTCAGGTGGATAAGCGGCGTCAGTGGAGGAATAAGAGAGGGGTCTTTGTATGGGTTCCAGGAGGTTTATTCCAGTGGAGGGTCCAGGGACAAAGACAGGGGACAATGGAGGGTCCAGGGGTTATATACGGGGGCAAAAAGGGGTGGAGAGAAGGGGAACAACCAATGGGGAAAGAGAACATGGGAGGAGCCAACTGGGGAATGACCAATGGGGACAATTTAGGGGAGGGGAACACAGGAAACAACCAATGGGGCATCAAAGAAGACCGAATAATCTGGAAACATACATATTTAACAAGGGGAAGTACATAAACATGAAGACATACATAAAACTGGGTGGAAATGTCATCAACCAATAAACCAAAAACATGTAAACTAGATACGACTGGGGACCTGGGAACTCACTGTAACTCAGATGTAGGGATTAGACTGCAGTGCCTCCGGTCCCTGTCCACCACTCCTCTGCCTCCAACGTGGCTTTAGCCACGTGCCCTGCAACAGTGCTTAATTTCATCTCCTTATTTTATAGAGGTTGTTTTTTGTGATCCAACAACTATCCTAACTAGATAGGGAAGGCAAATTCCCTGGAAATGCTGTTTGTTTTCCAGTATGAATGCGAAAAACGTCTCTTTTAATTTGCTGTGCCAAGAAAAAGTTGAACGTACTTTTTTCAGCAAAGGCAGTTTACCTCATTGTCTAACTGTAACTTAAACAAAAGCAGGATTGGAGTCCATTTTTCCTAATTCAATGCTACCTTGCAAGTTTGAATGTAATGCTAGCTTAAACTGTTAAAATTGTAGGGGGTGTAAAACAGTTACTTGCAGTATGCCTAATTTAGGCACTTGCTTGACACCTAAACTTTATCCACCTTCCAATTGCTTCATTAACCTGAATGAAGCATTTATAACCTAAATAGCTCCCACAGGTTCTTAGGCCCTTTGAAAAGCCTCCTGGGAGAACTTTCATCTCTTTACCTCAGGCTCTTAGCTGAGCAGACACACTTGCCCTTTCAGGAAATGAAACCATTAGTTCCCTTTATTTTAAACATAGCAGAGGCATACACAATTACTTTAGAATAATATGAATCTGATTAATTGTTGTGAAGTTGAGCAATGCTGACAGATGGGGATGGGCAAAATTGTCCGTGAATTCATAATCAGGGGGAAAATGGTTACAAATCTAGTGGTTCTCCAGATGATTTGTAAAAAATATAGACTAATCTAATCAGTTCCAATGAAATCACAGTCCACTTGAGATTGCTTTCACATCTTCTTATTAGAAGTACTTTTAAGGGGGAGCATTACATCAATGATAATTGCTTGTCGTTCAGAAAATGCTAAGCTGCAACAACAGACCATGAACTCGTGAGTATTCTGTACTCAGAACACTTGTAAGATAATCCCATGGGCTCCATTGTTAAATTTGACTTCAGTTATTATTTAACTTCATCTGATGTTTTGTAGGAGAGCTTGACAAAGCATAATAATAACAACAGTTATAATTTTTTATTATTATTAGTCTCGTGTCTGGCTGTTAGTCTTCAGTGTATTTTGTATCATGTTCATATATTACACATAGTATTTAATCACCTGTTTTGCTAATATTCAAGGATCAAGATAACTTAAGTGAAACTGGCTGTTTTGTTTTGATCTTTAGAGCTCACTATTGGCAGCAACAAATGCCCTTCTGCTGTATTATGTTAAATCTTATGTTTCAAGGGAACAAAAGGAAGTGAACAAAATAAAATTTTTTCTTAAACCAAAAGCCAGTGTAAATCAATACTTTCACTTGTTACGTGACAACTGATGCACAGCAGACCCAGTGGATGTTATCTTCATCATGGCCTACATTTAGTAGTGACATAGACAGAAAAGGATGTTCATTATTGCACTTAATGGCAAAGGAATCAATGCAGCATGTACATCATATGCAGGAAAGGTGCTATAGAGCTTAAGGCTGTCCTATACAGCTTCTTCCCAAATGCAAAGTCAGGAGCACTGCTCTCTGGCCACCGTAGGAAAACACATTGCATCTGCAATACTTCTCTATAGAGCAGCAACAGATGAACTCTGGGAGTCAGTGCTTCTCCAGCAGTCAGAATGGCACTGGGGTGCCCCAAAGGCAGACTTGGAAGAAAACTGGCGGGGTTCAAAGTAACATGTTTATTTTAAGCATATGGATGTTGGAACATAAGCCTTTGTTACTCCCCCATATACCTTGGAGCCATCATAATTTGGCATCTTTCCCACGGAATGAGTATGTTCACTCTATAAAATGCGTAATGTCCTGTGTCAGAGACTATCATCATTTGCACACAAGCAGAAGTGAATGGAGAAGTGTGTGAATGTAGACACAGTGTAGAATGTAAAGGCACAGCCTGTGTTTCCTACAATTGCTGAGGGATTTGCATTGGGTGAGTAATGCAGAAACCTGGATGCCAGGCTCTGAATACTGTATCTAAGGAAGATTTGAAATAGCAACAGACATTAACACAATCACTGTACTAGACAGGCATATTAGTTCACTGAACTTCTATCTTCATTAAATTTGTCGTTCATTATTTACACTTCTGACAGGGAAGTGTGGATGTATGCAGCCTGCTTTTGTTAAGTGTTTTTGTATATTAATTTTTGCTAAATAGCTACTACTATTTTAAAATATTTATTTAAAAAGTAGTTCATGTCATTTTCGGGTTTGTTCAAATGAGTCAGCTCAGACATTTTAGAGCTGCTCCCAAATTATTTCAAATGTCCACTTATAAGTAATTAAAAGTAAGCCAGAAACTAAATTACTTAAGTTTTTAGGGAATACAAATATAGAAGGCCTGAGCAAGGTGTTAGTAATTTATTTGGAATTCTGTGCAACTTCTGTGTGTTTTAATGAATTGATCCTTTTCTCTTTTGATATGAGGGTCTGAGAAAATCAAAGACCAAATGTGTATGTAATGATTTTACAGCACATAGCAATAAAATGAGATTCAAGCTACATCACAAGATTCTGGAAAAATATAATGAATACTTCAAAAGCAACTTGGCTGAAAATTATAGCATATGAGCTGTCTTTTAAAACAATGGTATATGAAATGTTCCTTGGGTCTATTTTGTGTTGTTCCTTATATTGCAGAAGGAAAACAAATGTCATAGAAACTGCTGGGGTTTATTTTGCAGGACTGGGACAAGAGGAACCATACCGAATTTCAGCTGTTGCAGTCCTGGAAAACTCAAGGACTGTCTTTCTGGTTTAGGGTTTGATTTAGTCTTTGTCTCTGAGATGTCTAGGATAGAGAATGTGAATTATGCAGAAGACAACCCCATTTAATAGTATAAAATGCAGTTTCCCTGTTTGAATTTGCACATAAAGTTCTTCCATTTTCTCAATGGAGACTGCAGTCTGCTTGTGCTTATGTTTCTGGACGTGTCTGATGTCAGAAGGAGAAACAGGAGATACTTTTCTTTCCTGTTTACCTTAACTATGGCCTGCTAATACGAAGTCAGGGAAGAGCCTGCAATACACTGAGTTGCTTTCTTCTACTGGTCTCGTAAGAATCTTACTTGCAACTAACCAATATAAGGTTTAAAACAGTTTTTATAGCATGTTATAATACCTTGGGTTTACTATGTTTTCAACAACTTGTGAAACTTAAAAATAATTTGGATAGACTGGGGATCCCTAATATTCAGGGCCTATTTTAATAGCTCAGTGAGGATATGTATCAAATCATCTTTGCTTTTACCTATCAGACTGGTAGCTTTCTCTGCCATCTCCAAATTAAAAAAAAACAAACAACCTTTTCAGAATGAAGAGACACTGCTTTGCTAAAGGTATAGGACAGGAGGTGGCAAGAGCTGTGGGAGTATCAGCATGCAGAAGATTAAGTCTCTTGTGGATAAAGAAAGCAACCACCATATGGGGCAGTTGTTTTCTGCAGTGAAAATACGCTTCTAATGTTTTTCATTGTGAGTATTCGCTGATGTTGTTGCATTTACCAGCTTCTCTTTGACAGCCCATAGAAACAACTCCAAGACTGATGACTTTCATCATCTGAGTCTGCTTCACTGGCATTTCATAATGAACCTCACTCCATGTGGTGCTGCTTTAGATATTCAACACAACACAAACTCAAGTCTCATGCTACTTGTTGTATCTGCTTTAAGATACAAGGTTGTTTTAACACCATGATTCTTGAATATAATTCTTTATGTTGGCATTAGGGTTTGGGTTTCTTTTAGAATTTTTCCTTTGCAGATTTCAGCCTTTTGAGTTCATATTTTTCAGTTTTATCCCACACTTAAAATTGCCAAGTTTTTTTAGCCTGTTTTATCAAGAAAATGAGCCAGGTGTTACCTATTGTCTATCTGTGCCTGTCCTTCCTAATAATTTGGGTGCTTGAGTCAATTTCAACCCAAAATAACAAAGGGAAGTGTGAAGTTATAAAAACATAGAGAAAATAGCTTTCTGAAAAGAGTAGATTTTTTCTTTCAGTGTGAGGAATGTCTTTGTAGTGATCTGACACTTAGTTAGACATCAACAGATCCTTGTGGGATCTTGGGGATTTAAATGGAGGTCTAAATCCACAAGAAGACAATTCTCATTGATCCTTCTGAAAACCAAAATAAAATCTTCCATAATGTTTATTTCCCTTATGTTATTGATTGTTTTTATTTTGGGCTTTAGATGAAAGCTTAATGTGACTGCCATTAGTCCAAAGTAAAAAAATCACTGCTAGCATTTGTAATGTAAATATTGATAGTAGGTGACACAAACAACTGGTGGATAAAAAGTGCACATGAAGGCTGGAAATTCCATTGATGTCCCAATGGAATTCCTGGCATTTACCATTGCACCCTGTCTATGAGCTCAGTGTCATGAGCCTCCAGGTCTGATGGATGTAAGTTTTGAGCAAAACGGAAGATGAATAGGAAATTTCATAAGACACAAACATGACCACAAATCCTTTGTGTGGGAAGTGAAGGAGTCGAGAGGTATCCTGAAGAGGTGGCTGTCAAGAGAGGTAAGGTCAGCACAGTGAGGATTAAAGGGGAATACCAAAGTTATTAAATGCTGACATAGGATGATGGTCTCCCACTGTCACATCAATGTGGAGATATTTGTGGGTAATTAATGTCAAAGCCAGGCAGAGATGTTTGTGTTTGAAGGAGATATTGATCCCCTGGCACAGTACCAGCATATAATGGCTCTATTTCCCTTATACCAATTGATTGGGGCACTATCAATTATTTTATCTGATGGATGTTGGTGCAGTAGAGTGACAGTTCATTGCTATAAAATCATTGAGTTTCTTGGTATAACATTGATCACTTCAGCTGGTTTATACTTCCTCTAGATCATAGCCAGCCATGGTGTGCCACTTATAAAAGATTCAATTTTTATTTTCTGAGGATTAAAGTAATAATTCTAGGAAAAAAGAATATGTATCTTAACACTTGATGGCAGGAAGCACTTGTGCCTCTAGAACTTCCTCATTTTTACTTCTGTTTCTATACAGAGGAGCATAAAAGATGAAATTTTACTCTTGCATTTGGTGCAATGCAGAGGAAAGTGTGGATTCCCTCAGGAAAAGCAGAGTCCAGCCTAAGTTGAATCCATAGAAAAATTTTGACATAGGGTCACGAGAGTCCAACACCCTTGTAAATCTGAACTGCCGAAATGATTGATGAGAACTCTTGCAAATACAACAGTAAGCCTGAGCAACACTGGATAAAGCAAAGTCTGGAAGAACTGACCTGTCAGCCACTCTCCTTGGATGGTGAGGTACAAGTTGATTTCGATTAGATGTGTTCTCCTGAGGTCATCAGGAGATGGATGGGCTTTTAAGGAGATGTGAAGTTCATTGGTCCTTTTCTTGTGAGAAGTACACCTTCTGGAAATGAGATCTAGAGAGCAGGTCTCCCACTCAGATGTTTATGACAGATTCTGAATATACAGAGATTTGGAGGGGGGCATTGTTGTGGGGATTCTTTTGTTTGTATGTTTGTTTGCTTTGTATGAGGGGGTTGGTTATCTGTTTTTTATATGATAGGTATGCTTGAGGGGGTTGGTTATTTGTTTTTTATATGGTAGGTATGCTTTTGGAAGACTTCTAGGCCGAGTCAACCTGTGATAAATAAGGTCTTCACACCACTCAATCTTACAGCTACCTATTGGCAAATAATCAGATTTTGTATTGTTATCTTTTTCTCAGACACAGGCTAGGTCAGTCACTCACAGTGGTCAGAGACTCTCCCATCCTTTCTTCCATCACTGAGCCTGTTGGGCTCTTTCTAATGCTCCTCCCTCCTGTGTTGTTAAAAAAAATAGAAAAAACCATGGAAAATGAAAAAGTAAATTACCAATTCTACTGAGATCACAGCCTGGGATGTTCTCAGAAGTTATTCTTTAACTTTCTTTCATGTGTTAACTAAGATACTACTTACTAAGTCTTATATATTTTCATCCTTTTCCTTCAGACCAGATCACGGAACTTCCCATGTATCAGTTTTAGCAAAAGTTTCTCCTCCATATGAATAAGTGAATCCTAAATCTAAGCCTGTATAATTTCACTTGGATTGCTACCAATTAGTCCTACACATTTAAGAAAGACCTCCAAAAGTACTATAATAAATGCAGGGCTCAAAATATATCCAACTGTTGTCTGTGCAAGAGTGCTTCATCTTCTTTAGACTTTAGAACAGACTTAATCAAAACTGAATATGCAGAGGGAAAAAAAACCAGCACATAAAGCAATGCATTAATGCTGTTCTTCAAACACTGTTGCCAAAGACTTCCTGACACTTGTCTGTTTCAATATATGTACAGTAACCAAGTTTTTATGTGAATAGTCTCTTTGACTTTATATACTTGCTCTTCAAATTAATTAGAAGACATTCCTGTGGAAACGTTTGCAAGATATACTCTGTCTTGAGATAGATTATTGCTAGTAGAACAGGAGAAGTATTTCTCACCTTCTCTCTTCCTTGTTTTATCATTAAAATGGTTTGTTTTGATGTTTCAGGTCCCTGACCACAAGTGCCTACGCATGCCATGTGGTGTTTCTTCTTTTAAACTGTGTCAAGCAATGCTCTACCTTTTTCTGTGAATAATTCTGTTGTGCCTGCTAGTAGAGCAGTAGACTTTTTTTTTTTATTTTTCAATCTCTTAGGCAGGAGTGTTTGAGTCATAAGAATGGTTTGAATCCAGTAAATACACAAAAAACTATTTTATAAAGTGGAGGAAGAATGTTTAAAAAGAAAAAGCAACCAAACGCGCGCGCGCACACATACCACCTCCCTCAAACTGCTTCCTTTATCCACCCCCATTGAATTCCCACCACAAAATCTGTGCTCAGGACTCTCTGGGTTTCTTTTTGTTCATGTTTAATCTTGTGTTTAGCCTAAGTACTCTTTCACATGACTTGGACAGTACTTGGGCTACTTTAATAAAAAAACACCCCTTATATGTGCCAGTGCTGCTGCACTTTTGAACCAGACCAACCAGCTACCTCTTGTGCATATGTAGCATCTAATGGAGTCTAACCTGCACATAACTGAGACTTTCTGTTTGGGCTGTGATAGCAGCTGACTGTCACAAAATGTTACCTGTTACCCATTGCTGCCTTCAGAGCACGTACAAAATTGCTGGTACCAGTACTGATGTGATTCAAGAGTCTGTGGTTTCTTCTGCACTTGGCTTTAGATGGTATTCATGCTAAAACATAATTGCTTGAATCTCTTGGGAGAGGAAGAGATTCCAGCCCAAGCACTGAGGCTCGGGATCAGTGTCAGGAGCCCTGCCAGCAGGTTTCTGCTGTGGAAGTAAGCACAGTGCAATGGAGATCCAGTGCCTCGACTTCTAGTCATCCTGAGTATTAAGTAAATATTTAGCTTTTGAACAATATTTGCTCATGTGCCTCTACTTGAAAACAGGTAAAATGGAAGGAAGATCACACACAGCCATGTCTCCATCTACCTCTCTGAAAGAATTCTAGTTCTTCCCAATCAGTTCCAGGAAGGGGTCATTCCAGGATAGTGGTAGCTATTTGCTTTTATAATACTATGCACAGGTAAAATGCTAATTTTTATGTTATTCTGAAAGAGGCAAAGTTTGTTAAGAGAAGTGAATTTTTTTGGGCTAATGGGGGGAAGGGTTTTTACAAAATAATATGACAAGCTTTTAGCACAAAGCTTGCTGCATTTCTCTAATTGTATCAGAAACAGAAAGGAAATGCTCCCAAGTGTGCAAGCTCTTCCTTAAGCCTGGAAGTTGGTTGCTCATCCTTGACAACCACCAGTTGGTCTAGTACAGTTGCCCCACTGCTCTTCCTCTGTTTGCATATCAGACATCTGACATCTGTTCCTGCAGGTTGGAAGATACCACCTTGAGAGGTCAATAATGAGAGAGAAAGGCACACTCACATACACATACGTCACCTGTTGCATCCAGCTTTGGAGTCCCAGCACAGGAAGGACATGGACCTATTGGAGTGTGTCCAGAGGGGGCCACCAAGACAATTAGAGGGGTGGAGCAGCTCTCTTATGAGGAAAGGCTGGGAGAATTGGGTCTGTTCAGCCTGGAGAAGAGAAGGCTCTGGGATGACCTAATTGTAGTCTTCAGTACCTGAAGGGAGCTACAAGAAAGATGGAGAGGGACTATAAGGGAATGAGGTGACAGAACAAGGGAGAACATATTCAAAACTAAAAGAGAGTATGTTTAGTTTAGATATTAGGAAGAAATTCTTTACTGTGAAGGTGATAAAATAACTGTAACAGGTTCCCCAGAGAAGTTGTGGATGCCTCATCCCTGAGAGTGTTCAAGGCCAGGTTTGATGGGGCTCTGAGCAACCTGGTCTAGTGAAATGTATCCCTGCCCATGTCAGGGGGTTAAAACTAGATGATCTTTAACGTCCTTCCAAATCAAGCCATTCTATGCTAGGATTATTTTGATGAAGCTTGAGTCATTAATGCCCGACTCATTCTTATCAGCACAGTTTACCAAATTGCAGGCAGCTTCTCTGCAATGCAAAATGAATCATGCAAAATGGGGATCAGAACCATTCATAATAAAAACTGACCTAGAAGATACTTCAAAGAAATAAACTTCTCTCACGATATAAATAGTCCTTTTTTTTTTTTGGTCTCATCAATATATCTGTCATATATATCTATCATATATATCATGGAGATGTTGGTGTATAATAAGATAAGGAGATTTATCACATAAGCATGCATTGGACTACTCTGCTTAGTTCTGCCATTGGATCAGAGTTAGTTTGCTTACCTCATGGCTCTTCTGGACATGTTCATATTAGGCAGGTGTTCTTTTACACTCTGTTAAAACGCAATTTTCCTATTTCTGGCTTTTTTTCCCAAATAGCGAAATTTGGGTAACTCCTAGCTTAGTTTGACAAGAGTTTTAGGGCAACTGAAGACCTGTAGTGACCCTCAGCAGCGACGTTCAGCATGGGGAAGGTGAAGGTTTGTAGGCAGTGAACAATATATTCACAGCACAATTAAAGAATCTTGTTTGTGGCAGATTCAGTACTAGATGTGTCAGCACCATCATTATGGGGTGCATGGTTGGGATTTACATTTCCCTGCATTTATGTAATTTAGGGATTTACTAAAAAATAAAGCACCAACTTTCAAAAACTGGTGCTTAAATGAGAGGTGACTATTAAGACTCTCTGTGATGATTTATCGCAGAGATAATCTCTTTAACAGGAAAATATCAGTCAACTATTCAGTAATAGTAAGTAATCTATTTAATAAGAAGAACTATTGTGCCTCATTTTTATCTGCCTGTTCATTTTTCTATCAGTGGGAGTCTAAGGTGGAGCTGACTTTTACACCATCTTGCTGGAGTGTTGGAGAGCTGATTTGTTTGAATAGCTAAGTGTTCTGCCTCCTATCAAGGCTAAATTGAATGATGAGCGCCCAGGACAAAGTTGTTTCTGAGATACTGGTATATTTACCATGACAAGTGATCATGTATTAGACCGTCTGAACAATCACTCTCAGAGGAAGAAAGGAAAGCTATTCTAGACTCAAAGAAACTGAGTTGTGGTGCATGATTCTTGTCTTAGCAAGAAAAACTTGAATCAGTTCCGTCCCAGTTGATGTATTCTGGTCCACAGCTGATGAGCAAAACCTACTGAAGAAAATGCTATTTTTGGTCCACCTCTACATTGCATAGGAGGTGTGAGCTTTGTTGCCAAAGCTTAGAGGGTATTGTAGTGTTTACCCAAAATTCCAGCCACTTCAACTAAAAGCACAAAGTTAGAAAATTTAGTATACTGACACTTTGAAAGGTCATCACGTGAGAAAAGTAGCTGGAACTGGGAAAGGAGAAAAAGTAATAATGCAATATTTGTAATAGTTATGAGACTGTCAGAAAGAGTGTGTGAGTGCAGGGCAGATTCCTTAGTTTACTTTCCATTTTTGTACATTTAATAGTGCACACAATTATTGTTCATTAAGATGGCAATGTCATAATGATTGTCAAAATGTTCTGAATTGTCCCCGAGTTCCCTAATGCTTATTGTGACTGATGATGTAACACCATCATTAGTGCAGTTTAGTTTCCAGTAAAGTATTACAAAGGTCTAAATAAAAAGGATTTCTGGCATCGTGCGGATGAGTTACTTCTTTTTCTTGAAACATACACATTTTTTTGTGTATGCCTTTTATGGTCAGTACATTTTCTTACTGTAGATTCAGTAAATCAACATTAGACAAATTAAGGTAGAACAAATGAATGCAGCAGTTCCATAATACCCAGGCACCGAGGGGCAGCTGCCCTGGGTTTAATGATGTAAATGCAGAAAACAGCACTACTGCAGAAGTGAAAATGAGGGGTTAGAACTGGATCACTGCAGGTAGACACAGCATATATTCCCATTCATGGATTTATTGAACTACAGTCTTTTACTAATTACTGTTCCTTTCATGCATGAGAGGGTTTGAAACCTTTTCATTTCCAGCCTAAATATGTTCAGAAATAGTTTAAATCTGTAAATCTTTGTGCCAGATTTGTTCTTTATTCAACAGGTCTTCTCTTTCTTTTTCTCTCCTCTCCCCCATATATTTATATTATTTCATTTCAGCCCTTGTCATGCTAAACTAAACAAAAATAGACATTTCAGTCCATTTCAATACCATTCTCCGCTTGCTGACCATTTTAGGAGCCCTTCTTTTTGTGTTCTCATTTAAGTCCCTATATCTTGCATACAGGTGCCCAGAATTGCAGGTGTTAGTTGGTGTATTATCAGTGTAATCACATCATTTTTATACTTCATTACCCATGATATAAATTTCTCACTGATCATGTTTTAGGATTACTGTTGCTTTTCTTAGGACTTTAGTCATAATGGTGGCTCTGTATATAAATTGTCTTTTTTCCACTGTTTTTTTTTTACAACTGATGAGTCTCAGATTAGACCAGAAATCCTTTTTATTACTCAAAATCTTTTCAGTGCCATACCATTCTGATTTCCCCGGGTCTCAAAGTCCTTCCTTTACGACAGTCTGATCTTCTCTTATGATACCATCAGCAGTGCCACCAGTTTTGGGCTCCAGAAAATTTTGTAGAGTAACTCTTAGATTTTTGCATCAAAGTCATTAACAAAAATCTGGAGTCTGAGACTGACTTTTGAGAAATTCTAGCAGTATTGCTCTTAGCTTGATACCTCCCCTTTCCTTTCTGTTATTTCTGTATGTGATCTGCACCTCACCCACCAGACTGATTCTTATATCAAATCCTATTTTGTCCAGATGAATTACTGATTTTCTGCCTGGCACAAAGAGTTGTATCAAAATGTTTTTCTTAAATCAAATCAGATGCAGGAGAACTAAATCGTCTCCTGTGCTTATAAAGCCCACCACATTTCACCCATGAGAAACAAGGGTTATTTTGTCAAAGATTAGATGAATCAGACTTGATCCCTTCCTGGTAAGCCTGTGCAATATTTATTCCAGTCTCTATTCACCTCAATATGCTCTTACTTACTTTCAAAATTTGTTCTGAAGCTGTGCCTGCTATTGAGATCAGCCATGACAATAACCAATTTCACCTTTCCCTCCTCTCTTTGTTAAGTATAAGCCTTGTCTTTGCTTTTGTATTTCTCTTGCGTGACAAAGTTATTAAAAATCTGCCTTGCTTGCAAGGCCTCCTGTAGGTCAGAGGGAATGGACTTCACCAGAGAAAGGGTGTTTTATGGTGAAGGAAGGGGCACAATTTAAGAAAGAGGATGTTTGATATAAATCAGATTCTCTTGCAAATTATATAGCAGTAAGTGTGGCACATAACTGGGGTTCTTTCGTGTGGGTAGCTGTGAAAACTGAAGTTTCTGTGAGACCTGAAGCCTTTATACGGGCGTGAGGGAACCATGGCTATTTACAAGTTTAAACACCAAACTGGGATACTGAAGTCTCAGCGTGACAGGAGCAAGGTCCTCTGCTGCCCATTCTCTGGGCCCAGGGGAGGCCAGGCCAGGCACCACTGCAGGGTTGTGGCACAGAAATGTGGCACTGCCCAGGTGGCTTTATGTCCCCAACTGCGTGTCCGAGTTGCTCCTTTTGGGAGGTGGCAGAAATCCCTCTTCTGCTGGTGTGGGCATCCGCTGGAGCATAGCTTCAGCTAGAATGACACTTGTGCTGTCAAAACCCACTGATAGCTTGGACTTACATCTTGAAAACCTTAACTGTGCTGATTTTACTTTCAGAGAAATTTCCCTCATGTCATTCAGGCATGAGAAGAAAAACAAGAAGGCTGTAAGTTTTAGCTTCCTGTTAAATCTGCTAGAGAGAAGTGGAACCCCTTGCATCTCATTGTTTGAGGAGGTGTTGACCTCTGAAATATAAATGGGTAACACAAGGAGAAATCAGTTGAGTCTCTTTTGAAATGGTTCCAGTTTAAGCTGGAAGTCATCTGCTGTAGTGGGGGAGTGGGATTGGTGCTAATGCTACGTTTGGGCAGCAAGAGGTAGAAATGAGGAGAAAGAAGAGAAAAGAGAAGAGAAGAGAGGAGAAGAGAGAAGAGAAGAGAAGAGAAGAGAAGAGAAGAGAAGAGAAGAGAAGTAATGTGCTCTGACCCTGTGACAGCCAGATACACACAAATACATGGAGCAGTTTGGCTGCAAGTTTTCTCCAGCAGGAGCAGAAATATTTGCAATGAGCAGGTTTTAGTTCTCCAGGCTCAACAACTTGCAACTGGGGATAGAGTGTTTCTATTCGCAATTGAGCCATTCCTCTGAGCTCCCAAGAGCAATGAACTTCCTAAGTTTGTGCCAGTTCACGCTCAGGAGAGTATTTCCAGATATTGAACCAGGTTGGGTTCCAGTTTAAAAATAATCCAAATACAATCCCTAAACCAAAACCACAGAGGTTCAGAATTCAATTCGGTTCAGACTCTCTGTAATTCCTTGCTGGGAAAAACTCCTGGCTGCTGAATTTTAATCTAATATAGGAAAAGTTTCTACTACTTTTGACAAGTTTAAATGAGAAGGAGTTGACACTTTTTTTTCTAAAAACATGAGTCTAGTTCTTCTTTTGCCTTAGTAATTTTGAAACCAACATATCCAACCTGCCCTATTGGCAATGGAGAAATTTAGCTATTTCTTCAAAAACCCATTTGAAATCTCAATTATTTCTTGATGGTTCGTTTGGAAATATTATTTCTCTGACTTTTCACAGCAGATTGGGAAACACTTTCCTTTCCCAGATGTATTCCTTCACAGTTTTTGAATTGATGCTAATCACCTCTACATACAGATGTCACAGATGGTCAGATTCAGTCAACAAAAACTTGAAAAATGCTTTCTTAGGGCATGATGGTATTTTTTTCATATTAATATATGTTGTTTAGCTTGTGTTATGAATGAGTTTATTTTAATAAAAGTGAGGGTAGTATACTTGCCTCATATGCAATGTCTCTTGAGGCATGAGTGGGATAATGCTTTGTAAAAAAACAGCCAAGCAATAATCCTAAATTTTGAGAACTAATTTTAAACTGAAATGCAGAAACAAAGAGTGGTCTTATATATACAAGGTGACTTTCATTTTCCTGTCTGAAATTGCTAAGCGTCTGCAATGGGAGTAATAGGAGAGAATTTCTAAGAAGGTGAGCTTAGATCCTTTTTCAAATACAGCCAGAGTGAACAGAGAAAATTCAGCTGAAGGGTTTTGCCTACTTCTTTTTTGTTTATTTGTTTGTTTGTTTGTTTGTTCTGAGAAATCATTATTTTCATCTTTCTGTGTCTCTGTTTTGTGATCCTCATGCATACAGACATATTTCTGGAGTGAGTGATAGTACACTTCAGCAAATAAGACCCTCAAGGAAAAATTAGGCAATTACTCATGGTCAGGGTGGAATAAAGTGATTGAAAAGATATAAATGTATTCAGGAACCTCAAGGCATGATGTAAAAATTACTTTTTTCAATTCTTGTAGTCTACAAGGACAAATAATGGATTTACAATACAAAAGAGAATATATATATCAAATAACAATGACAACAGCAAAACTAGAGACTACACAAGTAATGGAACAAGCTGCCAGGGAATGCTCTGCTGTTATTAACACCTGAGACATTATACTGCGGACTAAATTTCGTCCTTGTTGTCCTGATTCTGATATTTTACAAAGATGTGACCTCAGCAAGTCTTAATGTGTAGTCTGGGTCTCTTTCCTCTCCCAGTCTTCTGTGTATTCACTTGGTTTATACTCAAGGGCTTTTTATCTCCCAGCATCATGAGGAGACAACCTGCACTACTTCACTTATCCTGAACTAGGTGATTCTCTAAGCTTCTTCAGAAACTATAAGGTTTGGAGTTATAATGAATTATATCCATTAGTATACAATGCAAATGCCCTAGGATATAGGGCAGGAATTAATTTTAAAATGTTTGCACTCTAAAACACCTTTAAGCAAGTGACCTGTTTTTCCAGACTAAAATGCAATGTTTTAAACTACTATTTTTTATAATGGTATGACTGAAATGCTGGTTTAATGTTTCAGCCTATAAAGAAGGGCAATAACATAAAGTAGGGCAATATTACAGCCTAATTAAACATTTCTAAAACATAACTTTTGATTACAGTAGTTCTACCTATCCAAAACTATGCTCTGTCAGCTGTAATATCAATGTACAGCTTAGTTCATATTGGTCTATGAAGTGAAAAACAGCAGTGGAGTAACTTATGAGCTGAATGTGCCACTTGGAAATGTATTATTTAAATAGCTTCTCTTCTTAAGCCTGTGGCCTAATTAACTTGATTTTTCATTTGCCTTTCAAGAGGTCAAGCTTGACATTTGAAGAGTTAGTGTTAACTACTGTCCTTCTAGAGGTTGATTAATGTTCACAAAGCCATTTGAAGATGCTTGGCACTTAGTGTGTTATGGTGATGATCTTGGATAAAAACATTAACAAGCACTGAGGTTCAGCATTTCCTGAGCAGCTTGCACCCTGCCACATCACTGTTTTCCCGTTTTCTGAGTAGCAATTACTCAGTTTGGTCTGTATTAAAAAGAGTATGCTTCAGCAGTTTTATTTTTGTTCTGTCAGTCTGACTTTGGGACTCTAGCCCAGAGAGTTAAAAACATAGTTTATAGATTAAGAAAATTTGTAGGGGGAGAAAATAATTTAGGTGGTTGCAGTTAGATAAATAAGGTGCAGCTTTCACTGTGAGTTAATGCCCTTTGCCTCAGCAAGTCCATCTGGGTTCCAGGAAGGATTGGGAGTGGGAAGATTTGCCCACAGATTTCCACACAGATCACCATGTTGTCGCTGCCACACTTAGAGCTGCTGGTTGCCTGTGGCAGACCAAGAATGGAATAGAGAGTGGGCTGTAGACATGCTCGGGAGTGTTCCCAGCCTGGGGCTTATTGCACCGGATTTCGCTTGTGCAGAGTTGTGTCCAGTGTCCAGTTTCTTCTTTCTCACATTTAATTTTCACAAAGTGGGGGGAAAAGATGTTATTTGGCAATTTAGAGCGTGCATGTATAAATATGCATACTTTAAAGGAGCTACAGTTTGAAGAGATGCAGAAGGGGAGGGAGGAGAGGTGTTACTGCTAAGGTGGGTTGTCCTACATGGAGCTGTAGTAGTGGTGGCACTGCACATATTTTCAAGGAAGTCAAGGGCAGATACCATTAGGTGTGCATCTCCTGATTCTTGAGCAAGCAATGTAGTTTCAGCATAGCTCGGAACAGATCTGACATGAAAGATGAGGTGCCGTTGCACTAGGATGTGTGATTCGGTGAACTCCCTCACCTTAATCCCAGACAGTCTTTTTATTTATTGATATTGATGTAATTTCCTCCTGTGTCTCAGTCTGTTACCTTGTTTGGCATTTTGAGTATATCTGGGATTGATTCAAAGCAAGTGGTTGAATTTAGAGCGCTTTTGTCCTGTTCAGTTTTCTGTGATGGCACAGGAGCTGGGTGTGTTTAGCTCGCTTTCTAGGTAACTGGACCTTTGTCCAGTTTTTACATTTTGGAAGCTGGCCTGACAGATTAGGCAGAGGTAGCAGGCAGCCAGCCTGCCTCATCCCCTACCATGGGGGCACTGAAGGCAGCCTAACAGCCTGTCATAAAAGTGCAGCAGAGGAGGCATCTCATATACAGACACCTCTGATGGTGAGTACAGATGGTTTGTGCCAGGTCTGCCTGGGTAATTCAGTTGCAACCTTTTTTCTAATAGAGGAATACCTTGGTACCAGGAGAAAGATTATTTTCCTTCCTGACTTGACTGTTGATTTGTTGGCTTCTCCATCTGCTCATTTGGTTTTTTTCCTTGTAGTTGTCCTGCTGTTGCTCACTTGGAAGATCAAATACCCCCCAAAAGAATGTTCTTTACTCTAGTTGTCTTACACAAGGATATAGCAGTATAGTTTTAAAGATCTGATTTTAATGAGGGGGTCCATGTCTGGAAAAAGGGAATGGGAGCTGCTTAGGTAGAAAGGGGGAGCCTAAAAACATCCACAGACTTCCCAGGTTACTGTTTGCAGTGTTTTTCCTGCAGGTTTCCATTGGCTCCTTTAAGTTTTGCTTAAGGATGGAGCCTTAGCCAGCTTACTTAAAGCAGAATTAATTTTCACTGACAGTTCCTCCTCTCTTGTGAATCAAAACAGCATGGTCTGTATTTCAAAAGGTAACCAGAGTATATTCTGGATGAAGTATCTCACAGAAGGTCTTTGGAGAGGCCTGAGTTATAACCTGTAATACAGTCTGTGTAACTTCCTAATAAAGAAAATGAGTAATTAGAGGTAAGCGTTTGCTTTTTAGCAAGAATCCCTTCAGGAGGAGAAGCAATATGCTGGTGCTCTCTAAACCAGTCAGAGCAGGACATGAAAAGTCAGCAATTCTGCCATGAAAGGCAGTTTCTCATTGTAATGCTTGTGGGAGGTGACATCAAGGAGATGCACAAGCAGAGGCAGAGCAAGTGCCCGATTCTTCTGCACCCAGGAACTTCTGATCCCAACCCTCAGAGTTCTGTGTCTGAGGTGCTGCAACAGTTATTAGAAAATGTGCCAGAATGTAGCATTTAGCAGTAAACTTTGCCAATGAGTACTGTAGGGCTAAAAAGGATGTTTGCACAGTGTTAAGTGATTGCCTTTACACCACTCTTTATAAATGCTGCATATATATACCTCCCCCATTGCCACTGGCATTCTTCCTGATTTGTCTGGAGATGAGATTAAGTCTAGTTTCTCTGAGGGCTTGGGAGAGAAAGGGTACAACAGGTAAAGGAACAGGGTATCAACATGGAACAGATGTGAGAAGATGCTTCCCTTCATAGGTCTGAGCTTAGCTGGCCTTCTGTCAGTGCCACTTCCTGTGTCTGCTGGACTTCAAGTAGACAATCTGTGGGCCTAAAAATTGTCAGAAATGCTTTTTTATATGGTGGTTTGGTTGGTATTTTTTAAGCTTTCATGTAGCCATCATTGTGTGCTTTGCAAGATGTCAGGAACCTGATAGGAACCTGACAGAGAAGCAGTGTTAATGTTTCTAAGAAGGTTTTGTACAATATGTTTATTTGTTAAACAACCTTCTGTAGATTTTTCTTGATATGTCTACTTCCCTCTTAATCTTTATGTTTGCTAGAAGTGACCATAAAGACTTCATATGCCCCAAGCAAATTTGTCACGTTAATCAACTAACATTCTGATGATTTTGAAGGTCTTTTCCAACCTGGATAATGCTATGATTCTATATTGTTGTTCAGGGATACTGTAAATATGCCAGAGCATAATTAGATATGTGCTTGTGAACCTATGTCCTTTTCTTCCCAAAAGACTATTTATTTTTAGTATGATGAATACAAGCTCTTGTTTTTTCATATAATTTCCACTCTCAAGGACTTTTCTTCTAGAAGTGCACGACTAATTCATATGAAGTGCTCCTTCACTTCTGAAAATGATATTCCAATTTATCCATCAGGTTTTAAAACTACATTTTCTTATTGTTATTGATTACTGCTTTTTTTAATACTGGAAGTAGTGGTGGAATCAGGAGGGAAGCAGAGCACTTTCCTGTTGCCCAGCAGTGTGCTGTGACAGATTGCAGAGGCAGTTCAGCTTTATTTATAATTGGCACCTGTTTTGTCACCAACAAAAATAGGCTGCTCTTGAACGAGATGGGGAACTCTTACCAGCATGATGATTTTTGTAATCTTTCTCATTTCCTAGTTGCATATAAGAGCCTTTTTTTTCATTCTCTTTGTACTTTGGTTTTCTGTTTGCATTTCCAAACTACAGTGTTCGGTCTTCAGGTCTGTTCTAAACAGGAGAGGTGCAGTAAAATCTCTGTATTTACTGAGAGTTGGAAAGGGAGTTATCTTTACACAGTCAGCCTGCCTGTGTGGACACCACTGGCTGCATTGGTTTCTTTCAGTTCACCATCACCTTTGGACGTGGTAGAGTGAGTCTGCCGCCTACTTATTGCCACCTCTGAACTGCTAGATCTGTTGGTAATGACGAGTGCAGGGCTTTATTGACTTGTGCTGCAATAGTCAGGGTTCCTCTTTCACCACTTTTATTTGGGACAGTGGGAGAGGTGGATTTTTAAAGAGTGGCTCCTTTACTTAATGATATATTGGGGAGAGGATACGCTTTTCTGACATAGCAGCAATCATTAAAGCAAATCTGGGGAAGTTACTGAAGAGCTTGGGGCTGCATATGCCATGAACATCCTAGTCCTGAAGCTTCATGGAATCCTTGTTTGTCATTGCATATTAAAATTTATTCTCAGCCTTGAGAAAGCTTGCAGACCGTAGGATGCCTTTTATGTGTGCTTTTATTTCCAGCTTCCCTCTATAGCTCCGTTAAAGATCTCACAGGTTCAGAGACATGGTATTGCCTTAAGTTCTTAGGAGTTTGAGTTGATGGCTTTTGCTGCATGCTTAGCAATTTCTTATAGTTTCTATTCTGACTAAATATGTGATCAGGTAAGGTAAAATGTTGAAGCTCTCTTGTAGCCCTGTGTTGCTAGGCAATTTTGGTGGCTTTTGTTCTAATACCAGTTGAGTCTTCTAAAAAGAACTGTTCCCTAGGAAAGAAAATTACACGATTGGCAGCAATATTACTACTTCATTACTGCACTGCCACTGCCAGTGACCTTCCTTGCTTTAAATTACACTCTTTCCCTATCATGTGCCAGAAAGGTAGCCAAAGGTTCAAATTATTGCCAGCAGACCACAGGGAACAGCAGTATAGAAGACTTGGCAATCACTGTATTTCTGCAGTATTAGGTGCTCTTTTTCTTATATGTTCTTGTATTACTGAGAGAATTTTTGATTGCATGTATAAAAATGATCATGGCAGTAGTTATTTTTACTGTATTGCATCTTCAGGGAGATGCAGAAATTACAGTGCTTCTCCTCCTGAGAGCTAGTGAGAATTAGTTGCTCTTTGGTCCTTCTCTTATTGGCAAATAATAATCCCAGAGGAGGCCATGCCAAGAGGAGATGATATTTCCAAGGTCCGTATGGCACCCTTCATTTGTGGATCTTGCTGCACTTCTGAAAGTGCCATGGTTCTTTCCACCCGCCTCCTCTCTGATGAAATATTATCATCTCCATTCTGTGAAATTCAGGAAAACAACTGAAGGGATAAATGACTCACACTGAATTAAGCAGCAGCTCAGGAAGAGAAAGCACTTTTTTCTCTTTGAAATTTGGATCACATGGCTCCCAGGTACCTTTCAGACAGAGAGATGTTTTTGAACCCCTCTCTCCCTGGGACTTTGCAAACCAGTTTCCCAGGGGTCTGCATCACTGCTTCCCTCACCTCAAAATTGTTCCAGTGCAGTTTCAGGATGCTTTTCTTGATGAGTTTCAGGGTGCACAGGACCTGTTAATACTACTCCCAGCACAGAGGCTGACTCCTCACCACAGGTGCCTGCCTGCCTCTCTGTGTGACAGAATTTTTGCCAGGTGACCGTGTTTAGATGGCTGACTGAATAATATGATTGATTTAAGCTGCCTGCTTTTGAAATATTTGAGAATACACAGCAACCTTATCACTTTTATTTACTATCTACTTAATCAGATCTATTCAAGTTCTATTTTGTAGACCAATTGGCTGACATCCTTGAATGAAGTGTCTCATTTGTGATTGTCTTTCATATGCATTCCCAATTTCATGGGTCCAAGCCTTAAATTTTCAGAAAAATGACTGTTTAACTCACCTCTTCTTGATCCCCCAAAGCATCATGAATGGATTTTGTAAATAAAGGATTGGGTGGTTCCTAATTTCAAACATTCCCTTCGTGGTAGATATGCCTTTCATACCAGTACAACCTTTTTCATTTCTTGAATTCAAGAACTTCACAATGGAGGTCAGAATGACCACATGCCATTTTAAAAGACACTGTGGGGGATGAGTAGTATCAACACAGCAGTTTAGCAGAGTCAAAAAGAAAGCAGAGTTTTCTTAAGATCAAGAGCAGTACCTTGCCTACAGAGGTGTATTACTATGTGTCTGCCTGCTGTTTTAGCTTTTGGGGCAGGCAGATCTTATCTCTGTGTTACTCCCAAGTATTCCACAAAACAATCTAAGATAAGAAATTGTATTAATCTTTTCTTTCCCTTACAGGTGGAAAGTAGTTATAGATAGCTACCTGTAGTCTACTTTTTAACCTGGGGGGAAAATGCAGTGAGCCCTTACAATCAGCCAGTTTCTGTTGAACCTGTGGCCTTTTGTTCATTCTGTTTTGTACAGTGAGGTGACACAGCAGCCTGCTGTCTGGTCTGGTGCACTGGTCCTTTCCTGGAGTCTGTCTTGCATGGAGAAATCCCTGTTGTCCAGATTCAGTTCCCCACAGCAACCTTGAAATTTAAATCTCTGCTGTACTTCAAGTAAAACACTTATTGAAACATCATCACATAATCTGTGCCCTTTCAAGACAGGCTTATGCAAACATGCAAATTCCTAGCTGTTCTTGACATGGCTAAAAGAAATTCAACCTTGATGATATTCTGTCTCCTGGGAATACGTGTTTAGAGATAGGGTACAAAAAAAAGGTACAACTCTTTTCTTCTTTCTCACTTTTTTTTCCCCTGTTGTTTTCTACTAATCCACAGAGGAACAACGTAATATGTCAAATCTGTTTACTCCTCAGACAGTCTGTGATGCTTGAATGTCTTTATTATAATTTAGGAAACAACTGACAGAGAAAATTTTGTTGGGTAGATACTAAAAATACACACTGTAGCAACCACATAAACTCCCAGGTACAAATTATCTCTTTTTTTTGCCAGTGCAGTTTATGATGAGAAATGAACTAAGCTTCTCTCTCAAAGTTCCAGCTATAGATCAGCTGGAAACTTGAGGGACTACTTGTATCCTGAGAGGTGGCATATTGATCTACAGCTCCAAGAATTGTGCCAAGAATGCAAAATCAACAAGATCTTCACCTGATTTATGTAGGCTAGACATCTGTGGCTTGCCTTTCGAAGGTGATCTCTCAGAGGCGTAATTAAAACTTGATGGTGAATAATCATGATGATTTGTGTCCCCACATTGCAGCCGTGTGGATGTTTTTGTGTGGTTGTAAATGTGGTTGGTCCCTGCTTGAGAAAAGGATGGTTAGGAAGTGCTGGGCTTAAGGGCCAGAATTTTGCACACAGCTCTTATGCAGAAGGTCTCCAAATTTTTCTAAGACTAGACCTCTGTTTCAGTTTAGAACGAGTCAAATTGCAATTTAGTGAAAAAATAAATTCAATAAGGTTTTAATTAGTAAAACAGAGCAGCCTCTAAATTTGCTCACTGTGCAGAGAGAGGCAGTGCTCTGATATTGGAGATGCTGACTTGGGACTGGAGAGAGTGGGCAAAGACAGCAGTTTGTAACTCAGTCTTACTTTGGTTTCAACACAATAGCAACAACAGCATCGCCTTTTCCTTCATCCTCCTCTCGCCTGTCAAAAGGAGAAGGAAAGTATTGGGACAAGGGTTATCCTTCATTAGATATTTAAACACCGAGCAGGGCATAGATTTAACTAGAGCTGCAGCCTGAAGATTTTTCCATTGAATTCTATTACTTTGTATTAATATGGATAGAATTTTTGAGGCATAAAAAAAGCTACTGCTGAAGCAGACTGGATTTCTTTCTTTTCTCTGCTATCTGGATGATGTTGGGAATTTTGGAGAAGCTGTTTATCATTTGGTTTTGAATTATTCCTAGGACTTATTTTGTGCTTTAAGGCATTTATCCTGCTGTCTAACAGGCCCACCTTTCTCCATTTATATCAGTAACAGTCATTTTTACTCTTTCATTTTGAGACTGAAAGACATAAAACACTGTACATTGCCTACTAATAAAATAAGGTGGGGAGAGGTGGCATCTCTAATTCTGCATGCAGAACAGTCAGCATAGTAGATACAGTTTGAGGCTGATTATCATAAGGAGCATGAGTTAGAACCAATGATCAATTTTCTGAGAATCCCTAGCCTTTCCATTAATTTTGATTTATTGATTTTTATGAGCAGGAGCAGTGAGAAGCTCAGGCTTTGAGGAGGATAAGAAAGGCCAGTGCATGTCAAGGGTTATTGCCTTTTTTCGTGCTGTGATTTATACAGTGAAGGTACTGGCTGCATTCTTCTTCTTGGTGTTATTTTATTTCTACTCATCATTATAGTATTTCATGACTTAAAGACAAGTGCCCTCTGAGAATCTGTTCTGTTGTGTCTCTGACATTATTACAGGCTGAAGGTCTGATTATTGGAAGTGCTGAGCCCTTGCAGCTCCCGTGGAATGAATGGAAGCTGAAGGTGCTCTGAAAAGCATGCCTGAAGCATTTTATTCTTTTAAAGGGATTGAGTTGTTCCTCATAAGTATAGGTCCCTGCTTTGAATAATTCCCCCTTGACTGCAAATCCTTTGAAGTAAATGGAGTTTACTTGATTAGAATTAAACCTGTGCTCCAAATTTAACTCCCATCCTTGCCATGTAGCTCAAGAATTGATTAGACCTTAGTAAATCTGATGTTAAAATTAAGCTTCAAAATTACAATTAAGCTTCAGAGTTTTGCTTTATAATTGGAATACTGCATGCTGGAAAAGATCAGAAACTTTTTTTTTTTTTTTTTTTTGAGGGCTCAGGTGGTTCTAAACACAATTCATGTTCCTACAGAAGAGCTGCTGGTGCAGCAGAGGTAACTAAACACACGGAAAGGACAGTTTGGTGGCTAGAAGAGGTACCAAGACCAAGTGTCTGCAGCTGGTGCAGAGAGTCAGCCTGCTGTGTTCACATCCTCCTGCACAAAGTCTTAATTCTGGTTTGTCCAGTTCCAGTGAGAGAAAGTGGATGTCAGACAGTGATTCAGCCTTGGGAAAATGTGATTTATCCCAGTGCTTGATAATTCCGCTGTTCCTGCACAGGAGGACATTTGTCTAAGTAGTGGCTGTGTGATCCTGGAGTAAGGGAAGATGGTGCTGTTTAGGCGTATGAGTGACTGCGGGAAATGTTCAAAGGAGAACTCATGAAGGGGTGAAAGCTGAAGCGGAGAGATTTGGGGACTAGGTATATAAAGAAAGCTTATTCAGCTTGACTTTTTTTTCTTTGTCTTTTTAAGAACATAGATATGCAACCTACTGAAGTGGTCTTGCAAGTCATGGCAGAGTTTGAAGATTCTTTTCAGTCCTTGGCTAAAGGTCCTTCTCTACTCAGGTTGCTCAGATGTGCCCAGAGGTCAGCATTGCTTCCATCCTTAGTTTTTGAAAATTCATTCTTTGTTCAAGGATAATCACAGCACACTCCTTCTCTTCCATTTTGGGATCGTTACTACAGTATTCCTTGATTTTTTTTTCCTTAAAGCCAGTATTTGATTAAAAGTTAAGGAAGTTTGGGGATTGTTTTTTGGTTTTGTTTGGTTGGTTTTTATTATGTCTGTCTTAGATAAGGGATACATTATAGAAGATCCATTGCTTTTGTTTCTGGTTATTTTCAAAGAACAAATGTAATCAGTTACATTCTCATTGCTATATCTGTCAACCTTTTTCTTGTTACCTCTGTACAATATGGTAGATCATCTGCTGTGTCAGCAGAGCTTCACATTTCAGTGTGTACATTGATCTAATCCTATTTTGTGAGTGATGGGCCCTGGTGTTTGGTTCTCAGCAGGCAAGATAAACCATGCTGTTAGCAGTGGGGAAGGTTCTTGTTTTGCTGAGGAGAATTGTGCTTTTTCCCTTTGTCTCTCTGTCCCAGAGTGAGCAGAAAAACTTGGCACAAACAAAAGACATAGAGAGAATATTCAGGCAAACAGGTAGCTGCTTCCTCTTCTTGCTGTCGGTCTCCCAAAGACAGGGTTTATTCTGTGTTTTGTTGTCTTTAAGACTGTAGACCAAGGCTGGCTTTTCAAAATAGTGTTTTGACATCCTTTGCTGCAAGAACTGGGATTTCACTCAAATACACTACTTTCTAAATTTTGTGGCTGATTGTATTTTACATTTATTTTTTGAAGCTCCTGCCTGTACATGTTTTATTCCACCCCCCCTTGTTTTTCTGTTTTTAGCCAGTGAGACCTGCAACGATTTCCATCCCATGTTCTTCACCCATGACAGATCGTTTGAGGAGTTCTTCTGTATCTGCATTCAGCTTTTGAACAAGACATGGAAGGAAATGAGGGCAACTTCAGAGGACTTTAACAAGGCAAGAAAAAGGGTGGGGTGGGAGTAACGGGGCAGAATGGTGAAACAAGGCCATATATTCTTCCCTAGAGGCACAAGGATTTACTAATTCCCATTCTGCTGAAAGCCTAGAGATTTATCTCTTTGGATGCTTTGCACATTGGAATGCCAGCATTTACAAAGTGGTGGATAGAGGGTGGGAGATGTAAGGAGGTTCAAAGACCTTTTTCAGTCATGTTGCACGGCAGACTATGAGACTAAAATCCTGGCTTGAGGGGAAATTCTGCCTTTTTATGTTAGCAATATTATGCTGAAGTGCTGCAGCCTCCAAGGTTGTAAATAATGCAGAGAGAGTACTGCAGTGATAATTCTGTGCATCCCTTTCATTTCATGTGAGCACTAAAGTGATAAAATTTTCAAGAGTGGACACAATCATGACACAGTGCTGTGCAGTTTAGCCTGCTAAAACAAAAGCAAAACCCGAAAAACTCCAAACCAAATAAACAAAACCCAAGCCAACAAACAAAAATCCAACCTAAAACCAAACACCCCCCCCCTCCCAAACCCCCAAAATAACAACAACAACAAACAAAACCAAAAAAACCAAAACCACCAAACCCTGTGAAAACCAGTGAAGCAAAAATTCAACCAAAAAAGCTCCTCAGTAAGAATTCTGGAAGCTTCAGCTAATCTGCTGACCCTCAGCAAAGCTATAAAGAACAGGTCTGTCTTAGTGGTCCCTAGACATCTGATTTTTATCTAATTTAGCATGAGGCTGAACAGTACCTCTGTCATTTTCTAAGAATGACAAACTCATGCTTTTGTGGCCAGCTGGCATCCTTATCCTTGGTGGGATCCTCTGACTAGATCTTGAGCCTCTCCCTGGGAGATGTTGGTTATAGAACTGTTGGCTGGGAATGAAAAGTGAGACTGCTGCTCTGTGTCAGCTTGTGCCTTACAAGTGCTCTGAAGTCACCAGACTCAAATGTTATGTGAGAGCTACTAGGAATGATCATGCCTGACTTCTAATTGGAACTGTCTATTATTGAAGTGGTCCCAATGTCCATTTTCTACTGCAGAGTTAAGGTGAATTCTTAGGTCACAGTGAGGAATGACCTTCCTTGAGTTCTTCCAGGCAAGTGAGTTGGCAGCAGTACCAGAGCCCCGGCTAAAGAGAAAGGAAGTCCAAAATGCATGCTGTCATAGCCAGATGACCTAGAGGCTTGCTCTTACATGGAATTTCTGATGTGCTTCTCCTACCTAATGATCCAGGAACACAGAAGGAGCAAGAGCAAGATAATTCACTGAACAGTATAGAGTTGCTAAAATCAAGAGCTTAAAAAGCAACTTTATAAAGTTGCTTTTATAAAGTCCATAATATGTGGTTGTTTTAAATAAATGTATTAACAGCTGCCTATTACTTAGAGGCCTTCTGTCTCAGTAGAAGATGGATTTGTCTACATAATTTCCCACAATTTGAGTTGAAATATACTTAGTAATCCTAGGGAATTCAGAACAAGAATGGTTCCATTTCTTGCACCAGCCCAGGTCACCCTAAAAAGAAAACAAAGTAATTTACTTTGCAGTGTTATGCATTGTTGTGGAGGTTCAGAGAAGATCAGGGAGTTTTTTCTCTGATCTGACTGGTTTGCTACTTGTGTTTTCTGTTTCTGGTAATCCTGTGACTTCACCTATCAGTTCTGACAAGTCCAGCAAGACTGGCACTATGTCTTACTGCATGTGTCATTGAAGACATGGGCCATTCTTAACTCCATGGGGCAAATCTGAAACATTTGCCATTGGGCTACCAGGGTTTGTGTCTGGTGGCAGCACTGTGCTGCACGATCCTGAACCCAGGATCTCTGCCTGCAGAAATCATTCTTGATTTTGTAACTGTTTCTGTAAAGGGGAGGGAATGCTAAACTCTTGCGTCTCTCATTTCTAACACTTCTCTAATTATGTTCTGCTTATCTAAATCCTTTCTTAGAGTCATAAGGAGATTTTTGTGCTCTTATCCACTTCAAATGACATGTGGTGGTGATGTGCATTACTCAGCTGATAAACGTCTGAAGGGATCTGTGAGTGAAGCAAACTGTGTTGTTGTGTGGGCTTGTGAAGCACTCGAGGGTTTGTGGGGGCTGATACATTATATAGTGGTACCCAAGGTTTACCCATCTGGCTGGTAGGTGGCAGCTGCCAGTGCAGCCGATGGCTTTACCAAACTAAACACCATCATTTTTCATCCTTACCTGGCAGGAGGCTTTGGTGATCACAACACGTTAGTATTCTGCCTGCATCTTCCCTGCGTGCTAAGAGTACCCATTTCTATGCAGTCACTTTTGAAAACTTGGCAGGCAAGGGCACGTGGGCCCGGGGAGCATTCAGCCCGTCCTTTCAGAAGTGAACAGGAAGAGAGCAGACCTCACAAGACGCAGTAATTTACTTGTGTGGAAAAAAAAAAATCTTCCATCTTCTCTTTGTGTTACTATTTTTCAGTTTCAATAACTTGATTGTCATGGTAGTGTATGAAACACCACTTTGTTATGGTTTACTATCCACCTGCCTGATGGGATCATTCATTTTATTCCTTTCTCCTTCCCTTCCTTCCCTAAAACCTCCAAAACAAAATTGGATGCTCTTGGTATATTGATTGGTAACTCTTGAGACCTGGAGATTCTGCTAAAAAATATAGACTGCTGCTTTGATGTTTAATCATAATTGAAGAAAAGGAGCTTCTTAGTTTAATTCCAAACTTTTGATTAATCACGGTAGCTTGTGCATTGAGGGTCTGTAGGAGGTCTGTGTGCACATACAGAGAACTACTTCCTCCTCTCTTGAATTGGGGAATGACAGGCGCTAAAAGAGGCGAGGTGATTGAATTTCCCCTCAGGTTTTAGTGCCTGCTCTCAAGGGTCCTTTAAGCCACATATTAAGACTTCCTTTTGATGACAAAATGGCATACTGTGCCATCATGGTTCTTCAGTTTATGTTGTGGAGATTCCGTTTAGGTTTGTTCATTTTTAAAGTTTCAAAAATAATTAAACCAGCACTTTCCTCATGGTTGGAAGAATTTTATGGTGTTTTAGTGAAACATTTATGATCTCATGCTTTATCCAATTCATATTCATTAAAAGAGACACGTTTTGTCAAGTCTTGCATGAGAAAAAGTCCTTTGATCTCTATGGTGATAGTATGATACTGTCAGACCTAAAACCTTTTTTTCAGTCTCTCTATATACTAGTAGATGTCTGAATAGAATAATTCAGACAGGCAGCTAAGCTTATATTATGCCTTTGTAACATTTTAAGACATACATAATTCATGTTTTGTGAGTTTCCTAAAGAAATTAAGATGCAGTTGTATAGATAGACATGCAAGTGGCAACAATTCCATTTGAAACCTTTTTGTTTTTATTTGAGCCTACAGATGATCAAAGGACACTTTACAAGTTTCTCTGAAGTCATTTGTGAGCAGACAGCATGGTTTATGGCTTTGAAAATATAATCTAGTCTCCAAGCTTTACATAGTTCTACATGTTTTATTAAAGCAGAAGAAAGCATTGTGTATTGATTTCTGGAGTCAGTGCTGACTGTAGGAAAGCTGGCCTGAGTTATCTCACATCCAGCATCTAGAAACCTTCAGCAGCACCCTGCCCATTTAAATAGATGCCCATCAGTCAGATTCCCCTCACACAGGGACCACCTACACTCTGCTCAGGGTAATCAGGCTCTGCTGCCACACAGACTGAGACGTACTTAAATTGGTTTGGGGTTTACTGTTTATTTTTAACACGATGGTAGGTGGAATTCAAAGCACCTGCCCGACAGTAAAATTCCTCCCATGGGGCCAAATGAAAGCATACCCCCAAAGGAAAATTTTTTGTTGATCCCCACTAGATGTACTTTAGTAAATGCACCTGGGTTCTCCTAAAGTGGATTTACATTGAGATTGCTATCTCTTTAATGATCTTCTCGTAAAGTACACATGTTGTTTCTTGGGATACAAGGAGACAGCAAGTAGGACATTGTGTAGGGGACAAGATTATCCTCTTAACTCTGGTTTCCAGAGATTTCAGTCGGCTGTTTTTCATAGGTTTGAAGTTCACATGCTAAGAGGAGGAAGGGTGAGCAAATGGATTATTTTAATTGCAGCCATAGCTTGTCTTCTTAAACCTGCAGAACACAATGAGCAATTTGCTACTTCTGTACCCAGTGTAGTGCCATCTTAAAAAAAGCACGTTAAGAATAAAAATAACTGCTTCCAGTCCCAGTGTGGAAAGAAAAAGACAAAATTTTTTGACTTGGCTAGCAGACTGTTGAAGCTGCATTGTAGAGAATGGGCACAATGTGGCTGCTTTTATTAGTATATTAGTGTAGTCTTTTGCTTTTAGATGACCAAAAATTACTACTCATAACAAGATGCAGATTATCATTCCAACATGGCTAAAGTTAAATAGAAGGAGCCAATACTGAAAAAAATTGTAAGTACTGTGATGTATGGTGCTTGCAAACAAAATCCACAAAGTTCACTAAAACTACAGGTTTGAGAAATAGGAAAGTGGGACGAGGCTGGCTAATGATGCTGCCAATGCATTTTTCTCATTACTTAGAGATTCAGTTAATTTGCCCTCTGGACATGTGTTTGAGATCATCATAGTATAAAACATGAGCTTTTAAATGTTTTGTGAAAACATATTTTGTAATAAGAATATATAATATAGAAGAAGAAAATATTCTGTAGTAGGAAAAATATTCTCAGGAACCTCAAAAAACTGGTTTCAGCATTCAGCTAGCATCCATTTCACAGTGGCAGACCTGGTAACCCGAGGAACTGCCCTTGTGGTATCTGGCTATTTCAGGGACACGCCAAGCTGCAGCACCGGATCCCCCTGCAGCAGGGAGGTCTGCTCAGCAAGATGATAAAACATGTCACTGACAGGGACACACATAACAAACTGCCTTTGTGGTGATCAGAAGAGCAGACATTGTTCACAGCGGCAACAGATGCAAACAATAAATGCCCTACGTGAGTCCTGTAATTAAATAGAAAAGCAAACACGGAGGCATTTGATAACCACAAAAGATGTTTATGGCTCATGCTCAGACTCTACGAACATTTTTCCTTGCTTGCTGACAAGATAACAGAAAAGGTAACCAAGCATAACATAAAAATGAAAAATACCATTTCCTTCCTGGGTAGAGGTTTGCAAATGCCATGCCACAGGTTTCTCAGCTTCTCCAGTGTTGTCATGCTTTCAGCAGCCGTAGGGATGAATAATTGTGTAAGGCTAGGTTCAGAATATGACTAAGTGTTCAAGGACAGGCTCTTAAGGAGCAAACTTGTGTGAGCGGTGGTTTGTGTGAAAACGTGTGTGGTGGGCCAAACCCACCATCAGATAATGTGAGTTGCCCATGAGGAAGCAAAGGCCTAGGGGGTCATTTTGAAAGGGTCAGAGCAGCGATGTGGCAGAGGAGCTGTCACCAGCTTTGCTGGGTCCGCTGCAAACTGGACATACTCGAGGAGCAGACTGCGTATAGATCCTGTCCGAAATGCCCCCCTGGCCACAACCTTGTTGTCCTAATTCTAGTCCTTGCCATGGCAGCTCTGTGCCTGACCTGAAAGTGACAGGGCTTTGCCTCACTCCTGTGGGAGCAGCAGGTCCCCAGCATGCTCAAGTGATCCCCTCTAGTGGCACTAACAATATTCTGCACTTTTCTGCTCCTTGCAGGCTTGACCAAGTCTTGATAAACCACACTTCACAGGAAGGAGGCGGAGGCACCCAGAGCTGAAGTGCTTGGCAGAGAAGCAGCTGCAGGGTCAAAATCAGAACCAGGATGTCTGGCCACTTGCTCCAGCCTCCTCCATGACCCTGCCACAAATGCCACAGCAGCTCCAGCCCCAAAGGGGTGCTTTCCTCTCTCTGTGCCCCTCTTTCCCCCCATCCTGCTGCACAGGGAGGCTTGGAGAAGGATGGCAAATGGTAGCTTCAGAAAGTGAAAGAACGATTACCTCAAACAGGAGAAAAAATAATTCAGAAAAACTTGAAAGTAAAATCCTTTGGTCAGTCTGTAAACCTGTCTGTCACCTTCTTTTCAATTCAATGAAAGAAGAAGGGAAAGGGATGATGAATAACTCTTCACAGATGCCCTCCAAAAGCATCATTGTTTTCTTATGGGTCTGAAGCAGATGAATTTAACTTCTTTTGGGAGAAGCTTTGGAAGGCTGTTCTGTTTGCATTTTACCGTTGGGAAATGCCGGGCTAGTGGAATGATTGCACCTCTCTGTTAGCTTTATTGCACCTTCCCTTGAGAACGCTTTGTTTATATCAGTCAGGGATATTGCAAATAAATTATTCTCGCATAGAATGAATTCAGTACTCCCCAGGCTGGGGCAGATTAGCACAAATTAAATCCCACATTTTCACACCTGAGGCCAGTAGCACTTTATTAACTTTTATTGGAAACAGATAATTGCTATAAATATATTGTATCAGTAATTGTGCAATGCATGAATTTATAAAAATTTGTAGCAATTAACATTTTGCAAGTCTGCTGCATAGATTACAGAGAAAATGAGACTTTTTAATTGAAGAAATTACTCCCTTCAAGTACAATAGGAATCTTTTAGAAAGCATAATTTGGCTGCAGAAAGATTGTCGGGTCTGTTCCATTAAAAACCTCTTCCTTGAGAATGGTCTGTTTTAAGCAGTGCAATTGAATGTGATGCAGACAGCCTGTTTAAGACCTTTCCCTAGCATTTGGTCAGTGTTCCCTCTATGCTTTTTGTGGCCTAGATATTCCAAATGTATGCCTTCATCAGCTGCTCATTTAGGAATGGCTCTGTTTAGTCTCCTTTGTCTCTGTGCATTTATCTCCACCTGTCAGATCTCCAAATGTGTCCCATAGCACTCATCTGCTGCTCCTGGCTGCAAGAACCTGAGATGAGGTGTTTAAGATGCTGAAGATGCCTCTTTCCACTTACTGAGGCATTGGTCTGTAAAAATGTGATTTAAGTATTCCTACCCCAAAAATCGGGGCTGTCAAGCTCAAAAGAACTGCACAACACTATCACATTTTTTAATCTAGATGGTTTCTTGCTTTAGAAAAATTTTCAGTCTGAACTAGCATTGTCAAGAATGCAAATATATTTTAAAAAATTAATTTTTGAAAAGTACTTAGACTGCATAATGAAGCAGTCTGATTTGTCCTTTTTCTGCACTTTGTAGCTATTAACTATTATTCTAGTTCAAAGACTTTTTTCATTTAAAATAGGATCTTTACTATTTTCTGTCTTTGCCACAAGGCTTTGGAAGTCTTAAGTAGTAGGGTCAGATCTAGTTATAGATGAACGATCCTTCTCCAGTGATCACATACACAATGATTTCATGGAGGGCATAGCCTTAAAAGGAATAGCATTTTCAAGCTTGATTTCTCTCCATTTGTATGCCAGGATGGGTGGACCAACAAAGAGATGGTTTCTTCAAGCCAAAAGCAGGGAAAGGAAAGGATGTCTCAACAAAACATCTGTTGTTTAAAACAACAAAATAGGAAAAGAGTATTTTAGTGTAATCCATTCCTTGGCCAGCAGCTTGTCTTGTCCTTTCCCCAGTGATGAAAGACTCTGTTGGTTTCAGCAGTAGAATCGCTTATTTGTGGAAAACCTAGCCATCATTGGCAGAAGGGATTTTATCCCCCAGATTTCAGGTGAAGTCTGCATGTTATTGTAGAACACGTACAGGTCTGTGTAACATGCCGGAGATGATAATTTTTAAAACTGCTGGTACTTCATACTTTCAAAGCACTCTTCATTTTCATCTCTGTGGGTGCTGATCAAACCAATAAACTTCTCAGCCTTCAAAAATATGATTGAGTGGAAAGCCTGATAACCAGAGGAGAAACACTGAGTGTAGGTTGTCTGTGCTAACCGCTCTTTTTCTACTCCACGGAAACCTTTTGCACTGGAAAAAAAATGCCTCACTTGCATGTAGAGCATGTTAGTCGTGAAGGGAAATGATATAACCTAACTGGAACTGTCACCAAAACAGCATATTTTGTGATATTGCCCCTGTCATTCCTGTCTAAAAGTGTGGATAATAATCAGATCCCAGGAACCGCTCTTGTCTCTGTATTTTTATTTATTCTTTCTAGGATATGTTTTTGTAGTACAGTTAAATCAGAGGTGCATGGCATATGGCTTTTTGCTGCATGAATTGCTGCTGATGTGAATGTCAGTGGGCATATAATACCAGATTTTCATTTTGTGAATCACAATGCATGGAATTCAGCCTGAGAGTTCCCCAGACTATAGACCTTATTATAGGCAAATAAAAAAGGGAAGGAAGGGGGGAGAGGTGATGTCTTGGATATTTTGTTTCAGTTGAAATGAGGTTATCGTGATGAATGATGCAGCTGACAATGAGATTTTTATAGCCTCTCTTGGAGTAGCAGAAGAGCTTGTATTATTGTTGGTTTGCTTTAAGTAATTGTAATCTAAATAGCACCGTGGTTGAAAAGAGCAGCAGAAATCTTTCATACGTGTCTCGTAAGCAAAGCCAGGGTGCTTATTTGTTTTTGTCTCATCTGTCCTTACACAAATGTCCTTCATTGTTTGCAGCTTACATCTCGCGTATTGTCTTGATTGAATATGTCAGTCACCATTAAAGAGGCGTTTGCCAGTCAGTCGCTGCTGCTGCCTGTCTCTATTTTTAGCACATGAGGTAACTGGCCAGCATCTGACAAGCTGAGCCTGCTACCCGATGCACCAGTGTAAATTAAGGTTGGCTGTGATAGAGGCAGATGGGAGGGAGGGCTGGTGGAAGGCGGTGGGAGAGGAGGAGAGGAGAGGTGTGTGGGTGCAGATGGGCTCTCCTCTCCTCTGCCCACACCAGCTGTCTCAATCCATATCCATACCATGCACACTGGGCCAACACAGGTACCTGCCTCTGCTGGCTCTCCCTAGGTTACCTTTATTAGGTGATCACAGGTTAAACTGGGCCTTGGTGTGCTAATGTGAACTGTCCTCAAGTTCCCACACACTGGATGAGAGGGAACATGGAGGAGGTGAGGGGTTTAGCATGTACTTTCTGAAGGAAGTGTTAGGTTTTGCCCCACAGAGTATTTGGCCTTGAGACCACAGCAGAGGCAGTTGTTATTTGGGATGGTGGTGAAGCTGAGACATGTCAGCTTGGGTTCTCCCACTTTTCCACTGAGAGCTAAATAGCTTCCTGGGGAATGGTGGGTGTTGTGTGTGCCTCTGAAAGTGGTAAGGCTCTTTTTTCTTTGCCCTTTGCCCTCTTCACTGTGGATTTGAATAGTATGCAAAAAAGTTGTGGATTTATTGATGACTAAAATACAATTTATTGAGAGGCTCCATCCCAGTTCTTCAAGTTACCTTCATATGTTGGTCATGGTAAGCAGAGAAGCAAGGCCCCCAGTAATACTGACAGTAAAATTCCCCAGAAAGCTGAGGAAAATCACCTTAAAAGCAGAGCACAGGAAGGGAGACAGATTTGATACCATGAAAGTATATTAACCCAAACACCAGGGAGAGGTGAAGGAACAAATACCAGAATCCTTGATAAAGACATTTGTGTAGATGATTAAAGATGTTGCCATGTCAGCTGAAGATATTTGTATCATGGCCATGGAACTGAAATGCTCAAGAACCAATCCTTCCATCAGGAATGTCAAGTCTGCTTCTAGAAGACTTCTGTGAAAGCATCTGGAGAAACAGCTTCCACACACATGCTTTGTATTTTATGGTAGTTTTTTTCTCTGGAGACATGTCTTCAGATTTCAAGCATCAGTTTTCTGTCTTAGGAAACTGACTGATCTTAGTTGTGTTGCTGATAAGAGAACCTCAGCAGCAAGAACTTAAAAATTGCAGTTCTATCCGTTTTGCTTGAATAGTACATGCTGCCTAGAACTTTTTGTTGTACTTAACCAAGAGCCCAAAGGAAACCACAGATCTCATCATATCATTGTTACATTGTCAACCTCTTCAAAAGCAATTGACCAGCCCTTCATAGTGAAAATAACATCTCTAAAGTCAGCAAGTGGAAAAATGAAACATCCTTGTTTTTGTAAAATAGATGTGTGAGATAAAGAATGTAATCTCATAGCTGTCAAGATTTTCAGATTCCTTCCAAGAACTCATTTTTATGTAAGCTAGGGATCTGGATATTGTTGAAGGACTGTTTCCTTGCCTAGGGATCTGGAAGTTGTTAAAGGGCTGTTTTCTTCCCAGTGATTTTCTTTTTTGGTCTGATTGTCGTATAACTGATACTTCTGCATTTTAAGGCCTATATGTGATTTTTTTAAAAGCTAGTGACTCAATGTAGCAATCTTACTGAATTTCTCTCTCTGTTTTAAGTGAAGTTTCCTTTAGCTTCTCTCCCTGTTCAGTACTCGAATCTCCAACAGGATTTATTCCCCCAGACTTTCTTTCTGCCTGTCCTCTGTCCTTGGAACAATGGCATGGCTCATAGTACTTCCACCTGCCTTAAGGAGGGTGTTAATGGCTTTTCTCACTTTCTAGCTGGGGACACCCGCTGACTGCTTTGGACAGCCATATCTGTCAAGACATCAGAAAAGACCCTTTCAGGTCATAGACTATTGGAAGCCAGTTTTTGGAGCCAGGATGGGTGTTACTGGCAGCTATGTATTTTCAGCAGTAGTAGAAATCTGAAGGCCACCGTTAAAATTGTAAAGTACAAAATTACATGCATACATCTGTTTCTTATTCCTAAAAATTGATCTGTATGGACAAAGAAGTCTTACCTCAGACGCAGTGGTATAAATACAACATTTAATAATGATGGCAGAGAACAGGATATTCTTTTATCTAGCCTAATTTCACACACAGTAGGCTTCAAAGTTTAATTTACTTAGATAAAAGAACTGTCTTCACCAATCTGGGAGATGAACCTCAGGTAAAAGGTATTGCATGTGTGCAGCTTGAAAGTGGATTCAGTTATATACACGGCCTAAATGGCCCTTTGCTGTGTAAAATCTTTAAAGTATCAGACAAAATCTTTAAACTAGTGGTTCTACTTGAGGAGAAAAGAAAGAAAATACCTCCATAAAACTTATTTACCTTTGCATGGGTTAAGGGTGTTTTATTGCCTTGTTGCTTTTGAGCTCCAGAGAACAGGATGTTTCATAGCTGCTCAATTTGCTTTAGTTGTTATAATTTGAAAGAGTTTGATGATTCTAATTTCCTTCTCTATGCTTCTTGATCTTAGTACTAGAGTAACACTTCAGTGTCTTGTATTGATTTTTATGATGGCCAGAGTTTTGATATTAATTTCTGCACATATTTTCTTTGATACTAAAAGTGAAGGATGGGTGATCGCCAAAGCAAATTGAGGACTCAGAAAGGCTAATTTCATGTTTTACAAGTATCATTGTAGGTGCTTGCTTGTGGGATGGTCGCTGGGTTGACGAGTACCATGAATCACCAGTGCACCCTTGTGTGATGTGGACTAACTGCACGCTGGGTTGCATTAGCTAAAGTACAGCTAGCATGGCAGAGGAAGGGATTGTTTCCCCCAGACTGGCCTTTATGAGGCAGCAGCTGGAAGACTGTGTCCAGTTTTGTACCCTAGAAATTGGACAAAACTGATAAAATGGAGCTAGTCCAGCAAAGGGCCACCAAGGTGATTAAGCAGGATGGAGCATGTGGTGTTCAAGGGAGAATGTGAAGGAACCAGATTAGTTCATCCAGGAAAACGCTGGATCCAGGGTGGATCCTGCTGTACCTTCTGCCATTGTTTGAACAAAAAGGATGAGGAGAAGATGCATACCCTTCTCAGAAGTACACAGAGAAAGAAGAAAAGAGAAGTTGCAATGAAGGAAACTGTTAGGAGGTAAGGATAAAATACTCCCAGCTACTGATACTGGTGCAGCACTTGAACCAGTTGCACAGAGAGATTATGAAATCTTTATCCTTGGAGAAACCCAAAACTTGCCCAGAATTGCCCTGAGGAACCTGACTTAAGTATGAAGTTAGCTCTGCTGTGTCGGCAGGACCTGATGCCTAGAACTAACAACCTGAATTATTTCGTAGCTTTATGTGTAAAAATTACTTTCTTATGCAGTAGGTTATCTTTTCCAAATGGGAAGAAATAGTAATTCATATCATTAATCATAATTGAAACAAACTCAGATGGAGCATCAGCCAATCTCATAAATTTTTTCTAATGTTAAATAAAGTGTAAAAGATCCTTGTGATGGATTCCGTAGCCACATCAAGAAGTCAGGCTTTCCCCATTAACTGCAGTGATCCCTTTAAAGCAGTTTTAACTTGTCTTAGCTCTGACAGCTGAACTGCTATTACTCAAGGGCATTCAAGCTCCTTCAGAAATGTGATGTTGAAAGCACTTCTTCAAAATTTTCTTGCCAACCTTTACAAAAGTCTGTTTTACTAAATGTTTACCACTGGCTATACTACAGCTCAGCTGACATGGTAACTTCTCTAACCACAGTAACTTGTTGGCACATTTGAACACTAGTATATAAACTAGGGCCTGCATGTAGAAGTTGCAGAGCCATGTTTGGCTACTAGTGGATTGGTTTTGGGAGGCTTGTTGTTTTGTGGCTGGCTGTTGGGTTTTTTGGGGTTTTTATAAGTGCTGGTCTTGTACACAAACCTTTGCTTTTGCTAAAGCTCTGTTGCTCACAGGTTCTAGCTTCAGGTGCAAGCTGTGATTTCACCATCCTGGGAAGTCTCAGGTATTTCTTTCAAGCACAGGTTTATAACCAAAGGAGAACACCATTTAAATCGACAGAACATACAAAGGGTGAAAAAGGAGAACAGAGAGGTGATGTTAAGTGACTTTTAGTAGGATAACGAGAATACATAAATGATGTCTTCCCGCATGCTGCCTGAAAAGTTAATGGTAGAGATGGGAACTTAGCTCACACCCCCCTTGTCAGTGCTTTGATGACAGGACAACTATATCTTGGTTTCCTTTCTCATATCCTGACACACAATTCTGTTAGCAAGGAGAGGTTTTTTTCCTCTATGGTGGAAAGCTTCTACCACATTTAAGCAAAATATTTACCCCTTGTTTACATCTTTTCAAGGTTAAAGTAATGAAGTGGTTAGATGCAGCATTTGCCACACTTTTGGTGTAAATGGCTGAAATGAAACTGTGTGGCAATTTGAGACAGTAATGAGAAGGATGAGGATAAACTGAAGAGATGGCATTCATACTGTCTTTTTGTGCACCATCTCTCATGCACAGTTAGAAGCAGTAAAAATTTGAGAGCAATTATGAGAGAACCAGAGCTTCCAGAGATTTTTTTTCCTCTCTCTTCAAATGACCAGAAAGACTGCAGTCATAAATGACAAATTTAATAATCAACCAGTATTTACCAGTATGTGTGTATGTGAGCACAGCATCTGCAATGCTCACCGTGATTACCAAGGCAAACTAGGGCACACTGTGCCCACAGTTAGCCCAGCAGTGCAGCTGGCTTTGGGTGAGTGGGCTTCTGTGGCTGCCACAGGTGTTACAGATTCTCTGTATTGGGCAGAAAGTAAGGCAGGACCTTGAATACAGAAACCTGTATGTTCGTGGTGCCTGGCTCCAGCACAAAGCAGCAGTGCTGTTATTGCCGAGGAGACACTATGCCTCGGCCTTTCTGGAAAAAAGTTCCCCGCTCTCCAGATGTGAAAATTAGTTTCGGGCTAACACAGAAATATTGAGCACCACTAGGCAGGACAACAGCTCAGATGTGGAAGGCAGCCAGACCTCACTGCGGGCTGTGGCTAGGGTGGAAAGGTTGTCGACAGCGACAGCATTAAAAAGAGTTATAAAAAAGCTTCCAAAAGCTTCCAAAAGCTTCGCATCCTACAAAGCAAAGCTACTCTGATTAAATTGACAATTTAAAATAAAAGGGCTGCAGAGAAACCAAGAAAAACAGCAAATCCCTTCTTTCTGTTTTTCTAGATAGTACAAAGTGTTATTTAAAAAAAAAAAAAGGATGTTAAAAATCTATTTATAAATTAAAAGAAGAAAAGCAGGCAAAAAATTGTGCAAGCAGCATTAAGCTGCAAAAATTTTCCTTGGACACATTGCAGTACCTTTTCAAAGCAGCATATGGGGTTTATTCTGGTGACTCTAATTTTAACATGAATGGGAGTCACGTGGAATACTCCTGGCATACTGCTTTGAAAATATATCCCTGCATGATTAAGGAAGACTGAAATCTTTTTAAACATCTATTTTTATTTTTTTAAAACCAATTCTGAAATGTTTTTAAAGGAAAGCATTAATGGAATGAATATGGTCCAACCCTGAACAAAGCAGTAGTGTAACAGGTAGAAATACTATTGGCTTAGCACTGTAGATATGTTTGTGTTTCAGAGGCTGGGTAATGAAGAGTGAGGAAAACTTGGAGTTTGTACCCACTGTTGCATCTGCCTCTGCACTGCTTGACCTTTATGAATTTGTCTCTTCACTTGGAAGATGAAGTAATCATTCCACCTACCATGTCCAAAGAGCAGAGGGTTCAGCGAAGGGAGTACCAGGCGGGATTTGTCTCTGCGATGGCAAGCATTGCCATGCTGCAGTATTGACAGCATCTTTAGCTCATGGATGGTTGACACTGGAGAAATATGTACTCTGAAGATCAATTAGAGAGAGACTCATTAGCGGGAAGGAAGTTCTGAGCAGATGCAACAGCCCTGACAAAGTGAGCCAGAACACTGATAGAGCTGGGCCTGGTGTGTGGGCTGAATGTGAAGCAGGGTTGCTGGAGGGAGGTTCAGAGAGTCCTTTCTGACAGCCGGTCCTTCCTACCCATCTTCAGAGAAAGCAGTCTTAACAGCTTCTTGAAATGTTTTGAAAAGGATAAGACAGAAAATGTCCATAAAACCATACTGATGAATACAGACATGAGCACAGTGAGGAGTATGGACTGGTGTCCTTCCAAAGATGCCGAGAAAGAGGGAAAAGTTACTTTTCCTTTTCTAATACTTTTTCCTTTTTTTTTTCCCTCTGTTTTTAAACTGAGAATTCAAGGTTTATTTTTATAACTTTAGTTTTGTGTGGGCTGCTGCTTCAGTGCTTGAGGATCTCCTGTGATTGTTTGCAATACCTTATTGCTTGTCGTACTAATATTTATCTATCTTGACATCAGAGACACTCATGCGAAAAAAGAAATTGCCTGCTTTTTATTCTTTTCACGAACTCTTCGCCAGTGATATCATGATGCTGAGCTCACCTGTCCTTCTTGTCTATTGACTTTGAGTGGGGTTTCTCCGGTCATTCCAACAGAGTTGCCACTTTCCAGACTTAAACATGAGATGAAACAGGCAGCATAAGGAAAGTGTATTTATGCCAGCCTTATTTAAGCAAGCGGCTTCATTTAAGCAAGCCTATTTATATAGCAAGGTTATTTATACTACATTTGGCTGTGAATGGGCGTGTGTGGGCACGCTTCTGTTGTGCATGCGACACGTGTTTGGGGTATGTATATTTGGCTGCACATTTCCATGTACACAGATTGAAAAAGTGGCTGTTAGTGTCTTTGAGAAGGGGATGTTTGCAAAGCCCAGCTCAGGGAGACTCTGAAATCCTCAGGAACGGATGCCTGCTGCCAGAGGCTGACACAGAATAGAAGCCTCAGTAGCTCGTTTTGTGTGCTCCGAATTACCTTATGAGGGTGTGGATGGAGGATATTGCCCTTTCTAGCTGAAGCTAAGTGTTCACTCAGTAAATTGCTCCTATTAGAGCACACTTGCAATAACTCCATGGTAAACAGCCCTAACTGTTCATTCAGCTTATGTGAGCATTCATGTGACTTTCATTCCTGCATGAGGTGGAAGCAGACAGAACACGTTCTTCTCAGGAAAATTTGTTGTGTGCTTGCTGGACCTGGAAACTGGACTCGTGTTTTCTGTTCTTCTCATTAACTGTAGTCTTGGCAATCCCTTTCTGCACCACCAGAGCCTTCCCACACTTGCCCTTCCCTGCAAGCCTGGAATGCAAAAGCAGTGCTAAGGGGATGCGATAAACATGGATTTGCCCTCATCAACAGCTATTAAAATAATAGTCTGGAGGTCATTCAGCAGCAGCTGGGAAGGTGAACCAAGGCAAAGATAACTCTGTAATTGAGTTGTTTTCAGTATACTCTTTCTAAACATCATCAACTACTATTGTCAGTCTGGCCTTAAAGGTGCACAATCACAGCAGTACAGTTCCTCTTAAGGCTGCTGGGTGTCTGATTGTTACTCTTAAATAACACACAGCAGAATCTTTTGAAATTAAAATGCACACATAGAAAATACTCCTCAATAAAAATCCCATTTCTTTTTCCAGAATGCTGAGGCAAGTAAATACTGGGTTTTTAGAAATCCAGAGATGTTTGCTAGCATCATCCATTGTGACAGCCTTAAGGGTCTGTTGGATAAAACCCAAAGCCCCTGCTTCAGGTCTCACACTACTAATCTCTTCTCCATTAGCAAGGGAGAGCATGAGTTTTGTGTGAACAGATTTAATCTTCCTGTGCAGCAGATGTGCTGACACATGGGTTTCTCTAGTCAGTGGGGTAAATAATCTTCTGTTTAAGTAGTTCCTAAGTACCTATTTATGTAATTAACATATTAAAAAAAATCATGCATCATTATTTAAACAGTGAACCATGACAGCATCAGACTGAGTTCAGATAACTGAGACAGATGATTTTTTTCCTTTATTTTGTCCATCCTATTGTTTGGTTTTGTTAAAATCAGAAAAGCTAAAGAAATCAATCTGTTGCCATTTCACATGATCAAGTAGAGATTTAACTACCATCTTCCAGAAGAAGAAAACTGCAGTGCACTAATGAATAAGATGGAGGGGAGCATGCATGCATGAAAGAGAGGCAAGACCAAGCACCTACAGGGCATAATTTGCTTCAGCAGGGTTAATACGGTGTACATTCCACAGTGCCCATCCTAGAGAGACCCAAGCATTAAATGGAAGTCTTAAAACTGGACTGAAGATAAACCCAGCTTCTATTGCTTGTTTGTCAGCCTGTGCAAAGCATGAGCTGGAGAAGTAGCTAAAGATGGAAGGTGAAATTGAAATTGTTCTGTCCTGGCCATGTGTACTCCAGACAGTGATTGAATGACAGAACTGAGATTACAATGACATGACTGAAAATGCTCTCAGTATGTTGCAAAGGGTTTTCATACAAAATTATTATATGCATTTGAACAATGTGAGCAGAGGAAGGAGCAGGGAAAATCCTAACCCCAACAGTGGATGAAGAATATGTGATAGATTTGGCAGATAATGCTCATATGGTCTGAATGTACTGAAAATTTTAAAACTCACAAGGTGATTTCTGAGCCTCTTGCAGTTGTGTATTTAAGACTGCTATGTGAGGAATCCTGAAGCCGATGATGTGTACTGTGAAACCTTCTGCTGTCTACTGTCTGGATTTATTATAATTGATTTGAAATTCTTCAGTGCCCTCTCATGCTATATGGCTGCAATATATGTTTGAAATGGCAAGACTTAAAGGTTGCAGACAGCTGCAGGGGCTTGTGTATTTTAAGAGCTTTCTTAATATGATAGCTATCCAAAGACAAACTAACTATGATTGTATATGACACTGCCGCCAAACCTAAACATCACTTGAGGTTGTTTGTCTGCTGTACCCAGTGTCAAGGTTAGAAATAATTTGCTTTTTTTTCCTTGTGCGTGTATCAAAATCTATGCAACTCCAGATTTGTTCACTGTGACAGAACAGTCTTCCTCTAAGCAAGCCAGTTTCTTCCTTTTTCAGACTAGGTTTCTTATGTGCAGTTGTGGTGCCTTTCTTCTTTCTGTTTAGTTGTTTTAGGGGTTTCTTTTCCTAAGATGTGGATATTTTGGTTCTGTATCAAAGGCAAGGCATTTTAGATCTTCTTGTAGTTAACACTGGAGGTGGAAATGGAGCCTACAGTCATGTTGTCTCTACTAGGAAGTCTCCTTTCACTACTCAGACTGCATGTAATCATTTAGCAATAGGAAAACTGAGAACTATTCATGTCAGTTCCTGTAGCCAATTTCAGGATCGTTTGTAGGCTGTCTTTGGCTTAGCTGAAGAGCTTCAGTTGTCAGAGATGATGAAGAAGAATTGCAAATTCAACACCCCTAGACAGTCATCATCCAGACTACTGTTGTGTATGTCCAGGACTGTTGTATGAAATTCTATAAAGCTCTGATTTCATTTGTATAAGACAAATGGGGACTTTCTTTAATGCACATATTTGTATCTTGAAGTCTTTTAACATGTGTGTGCATCGTCAGAATGGGGGCAACCTACCCGGTGGTGCAGCAGGAGACTTGAATGCTCCCTGTGGTCAAAGCACAGGGGAAGGTAGTGAACACTGAACATGCTCATTGGTGCTTGGATGGTGGAAATGGTTTGCAGAATGAAAGGTTCTGTGGTTCTGTAATTCGTATAGACCTTCTGGGTGCTATGGTGGCAGATCACCTCTGAAGGTCATGTCTAATCTGATTTGCAAAGCTGTGTTCCTGACTGTTTTCAGCAGCTTATATATCACTTGTGTGTTCCTAGTCAAATAAGCTTTGTGGTTTGTAGTAAACCTGTCTTAAATGGCAGAAAGGATAGATGTCTCTTTATGCTCTGGCCCAGCATTTTCATTTTAATTTGTGTTTATGTGTTACTATGCAAAAACTTCTTTCTGATGCAGTAGTATTAGAAAAAAAACCCCCAAACCCTCAAACCTGCTCATTTGAAATGAAGTGTAGGGGCCTCCCGACAAAAGAGTTATGAAGTTTTCTGATACTAAGATTTGGGAAAAACCAAACTAAATGTCAAATATGGCCTTGGAAGTCTCTGAAATACTTGTTTGTATTATCTACAGATAGGTCCTAATTGACACTTCCAGAATACAGGTGTGAAAGGGAAATGTGTCAGTCTTCCTGGAATAAATCAATAGGACTAGCTGTTCCTGGTGCAAATCAGGTGCTTCTACAAATGGACTTTTGAAAGGGCTTGAAAGTTTGCTCAGAATTATCAGGTAATTTATGGCACTGAAAGAGGAGTCACTGGAGCCAACCAGCGACTCTGTGACTTGGGAACTGTTAGCAGGTTAACCATCTTCCCCTTTAGGTATCTAGGCTAAAAAAAGAAAAACCCACCATCTAGAAGGATGAGTAAGCATTATATCATCACTGATTGTTCCTCAGCTCCCACACACAAACAGGTCTTAGCCCATGACAGCATACTGGCAGGAGCTGCTGTCGGATTGACAAGTAGCAGCTTTGGTGTGAAGCCTTCCTGGAAATCTTTTATCCTTTTGGTTGAACAGCATCATTTTATCCTCCTATCTTAGAAGATTTTTTTCACAAATCTTATTTATTATGCTGCTTTGAAATGCCTGGATTTTTCTAGGCTTGAATTTTTGATCTCACTTTAAAGCTTTCTCAGGTATCTGTGTCCTGTCCTGCTTTAGATTGCAGTGAAATTCTTAGTGTGTTTATTCTCACAACACAACCTTGTGAGGAAAAGAAATGCAATTTGCAGCGGAGATTACTAAAAAAAGAAAATGACAAAGGTGAGATTTCATAACCTTAGATCTGGTGGCTTGCTGTCGTCAGAAGCAGAGATCTCTGTCACTTCTGCTCCTTTCCTATGAAAGAAAAGACCTTAAAAATGGGTCTTCTGAGTTCTTGACTGGTTGCCCTAATCTGGGACACAATCTTCTCCCTGTCAGCATATGAAATGCAGATGGGAGTTTTGGAAACTGGGCCAAGGGAAAGTTTCTCCAGATACATCAAAGTTGCACTGCTAATCATTTTTTTTTTTTATTCCAGTGGGGCTTTTTTAAACAAAGCACAGCCTCATGAAGAGTTTTGAACTCTGTGTATCACATAACAGAAAGGAACAATGTATTTCATAAGGAACCTCTTCAATTGAATATTGGCTTGAAAAAAAATTAAGTGTAGAGACCTCCCAGGGATGTACCATTTCGTTTTTTGTTGTACAGTAGCATTTAAATATTTACTGTTGCTTTTCATTATTATTTTAAGCTCTACATATTGACAGTGATTCCAGTCCATGACATGGCAATAACAGCTAGCAAAACCAGCCTTGGAACTGCTGAAGTGTTTCACCATTCACAGACAGAGCATGCTCCACACTCTCAGACCACCGTCTCCCCAGTGTGATTTAGGTGGAAGGGGAAGTGGGAGAGGGATGGAACTGGACAGATTGCTTTTTTCCACAGCAAGTTCTGTCAGTGAATCTAGGCTTTTTAATTAGCCCTCGTTCCTTTAAAATGCACACTGAATATCTTTCCACAGTTTAATATTTCAAAACTGGAAGAATGACCGCAAAAGCTGGCAAGCTCAGGATAATCCTTGTAGTGATGGTGCTGCTCCAAAGGCAAATGAAAAGCTGGAAGTACAGCACTGCCAGAAGTGAACCCCTATGGCATCCTCAGCCATTATAAATACAGCTCTCTCAGAAGCTCACTTCTGTGTCAAGAATTGTAGTTGAGTCACAGATGCCCTGAAAAGCCAAATCTCTGGTGTAGCTCTCTGTTATGGCCTTGCTTTTGAGCACTAGACCAAGAGGCTTGGAAGACCTTCCTGGACTCTGGATTAGACAGAGGTAGAAAACATTTAACAAGGAGTGGCCTTTATTGTACAAGGAGATTAATCTACCTGCAAGGCTCTGTCATGGTGCATTTCAAAATTCTTCTATTTACCATGGCAAATGGAGTGGATTTCTGTTATTAGTGCAATATAGAAATGTTGAGGTTTTTTAAGAAGAGCTTTCATTTTTTTATTCTTCTTCTTTTAGTTAAATAAATGCAAGTGAGGGTTCCTGGAAAAGGAAGGTATCCTCATTTTTTTCCATCTGAAATTCTTTCTTCACACCATAATAATAGTATTTCAAACCAAGACAGTGTCTCGTGGTCTGTCTGAGGTTATCTTTTTAATATAAATGCATGAACTTGACTTTTCTCCTCATCTTGCAGTTTCAGTAACAGAAACATGGAAAGAATGAAAGATTTTTTTTCAGTTGTCCCAGAAAAAGTCTGAGGAGCAGCCAGAAAATACCCCCAACTGCCAAACTGTTCCTTTGCTGACTGCATTGTTGGCTTGGGAATCTTGTCTCTCTCCAGTGTTTTTTCTTTTCTTCTAATCATCTCTCCTTCCTTATACTGTCAGAAGTCAGGACAGAGTTTTTGTCAATGACTAGCAACCCTTTTGTGCATAAAGATTTCCTAGTGATGTGTTTCATCAGGCCCTGAACAGGACAGGAAATATCCAGTGTAGAATTAGTTGCTTGAAGATTCAGGTCACTGTGGGTGCCAGATGCATTTTTGGAAGTTTCCTAATAGCTGTCTCAGATTTTCACCTTGTTTTGGAGACATATAATATATGGAACTGGAAAACAAAATACAGTATTTTGGCAGTAGTGTTGTCTTCTGCTGGTCAGTTAATTAAAGTTGAAATGTGCATAAGGTGTATTATTTGTTAGAGCAAGTCCAAAGAGGGAGCCAAGAAGATGATCAGGGGACTGGAGCACCTCTCTTCTGAAAACAGGCTTGACAGTGTTGTAGTTGTTCAGCCTGGAGAAGGGAAGGCGCCTGGGAGATTTTGGAGCACTTTCCTTAGCTGGAGAGGGACTTTTTACAAGGGCATGGAGTAACAAGGCAAGGGCTAATGTCCTTAAAGTGAAAGAGGGTTGGTTTAGATTAGATATTAGGAAGAAATTCTTTACTGTGAGGCAGTAATGAGGCACTGGGACAGATTGCCAGAGAAGCTGTGGATGCCCCATCCCTGGCAGTGTTCAAGGCCAGGTTGGATGGGACTTCAAGCAACCAGCACTCGCAAACGATATCCCTGCCCATGGCAGGGGGGTTGGATCTAGATGGTCTTTAACTATTCTGTGATTCTGTGATGTGGATACACAGCGAGTGTACCTCCTTGGCATATGCATGCACACAAGTGAATATGGGGTATGTGCACACACATACGTGTGTCGTGGCATGTTTGCACAGGGAGAAAGTCAACACGTACACAGCTCTGTCTGCGTGTACTTTCCCAGCATGTATGAAAAGAGAGAGCAAACTCACAATCAAATAAGCAGCGAGAGCAGAGGGAAAAAAGATGAGATTGCAGTTGATTATGAGCCTGGCAGCAGATGTGCTACACAAATCCAGCCCGCTGCATCCAGGCTGTTTCCATGGCGATGGAGCGAGTAATTGTGGAGCTCCGGCGCGCTCCCCCGCGGCCCCCGCCAAGGTGGACGCGGGTGCGGGGTCCCCATCCGCGCTGCCTCTGGGTGAGCGCCGGGCTCTGGGACAAAACGAGCGGGCGGGGAGGGGGAGCCCCGGCGACGGGGATGTCTGATCTATTCATCCCCGCCGTGCGATGGCAGGACGCGAGGGAAGCGGCGCTCTTCCTCGGAAATACGGTCTCCCGAGATGCTAAATAAGCGGGCAGGAGTTTCCCTGCCGCGGGAGTGGGCTGCCATTGGCTGCCGCCGCCCGCCCGTGCCAATGGGAGCCCGCCGGGCGCCCGGCACATAAGCGGAGCTACGCGCTGAGCGCGGGCAGCGCGGCGGGCAGAGGTGCGCGGCCGCGGGGCAGCGCCTCTCACATGGCTGCGCCGGGCGCGGGTCTCCGCGGAGAGCCTCGCCACCGGCCGTCTGCCGCTGCCCGTGCGCACGGTGCCGCCCGCGGGAAGCAGCATTAAGTCATTCGCTCGCTGCCGTGTGGGAGGTGAATTTGTCGTCGGGAACGATGGAGCTACGAGATTTCTGTAAGTAAATCCGTGTACTTTATCCTGCTATTTCAGCCTGGGCATGGAGCGATTAATGGTGTCGAGGAATGGCAAAAGCAAATTAGCAACAACTGTAAATAGCGTGAAGGATTCCTCGGTTTTGTTTCGCGTGTGGCGAGATGTGTTCTTCCAAATGGTTTCAGGCGTCGGACAAACTAGTTAGCTGTTTGCATTGCCTTGGGCGTTTTTTTAGCCTAATTAAGGTTAGTCTGTGGAAGGATGCTGTACTCTTCGGGGTATTTCAGATCACCCCTGCGTTTGAAAAGGAAAGCAGACCACATGGAGCAGAAGATCGCAGGCACAAAAGTCTGAGGTGCCCACACGTAGTCACCAGCGTTTGTGGTGTCCGTATAATAATAACAGGTGTGTTATTACAGTGGTTTGTCAAATGCCAGTTCAGACCCTGAGCCAAGAAAACACGAGTTGCTCATCATTCATCACTCTGTCCAGCACACAAAGTCATTGCTTTTCTTACCCTTCATGTTCCTTTTCTCTTTTTTTCAAATTGGTTTCTTCTTCTTCGAAGGCTTTTTAAAATGCATTTAATTCAAAAGATTTCCTGTTTGTTTATGAAGGCTGTGAATACGTGAAAAGTGTGGAGAGTTTCCTTTTTCACCATTGTGGGGCATGTGTTAGAAGTTGATTCCTTTGCCTGTTGGGACACTGCTTTTGATTCTGTAAAGCAGAAACAGTATATTAAGAAAGGGGAGGGAAGTGTGTGTGCAAATCTGTCCCTCTGTAACCCTCTGGGGTTACTTCAGTTACACCAGCCATGAATTCAGCTCAGCATTGTTCATGTTTTATCATGACAAGGAGCTTTGCTGCATGGAGCTCACAGTTGTCTCTGCTTAACCCTCTCAGAGACTGTAATCATCTTATCTGGTTTGTGAAAATAAATAGGAGAAACAACAGAAATAGGAAGAAAAAGATTTAGAAACAACTTTTTTTGTATCTTCACCCTGTGCATGAGCTAGTCAAGTGTATCAGGAATTTTATAGTAACCAAACTAGGTGCAAACATCTTATGAAGCTGGCTGCATTTTAGGGATCCATTTTTGGTGTCTTGTGTTCGTTTTAGAACTTAACACACAGCTTCATTTCCCAGCATTGGGAGCTGCTGAGAAGTCACATTGCTGCCTGGGAATCTCAGGCTGAGGGTGAAAATTTTTTTAGATATGGTTTAAAAGCTGGTCAGCTTTGCTTTTGCCTTGCAAGTTGTGGCAGGAAGGTGTGTACGTGGAGCTTATCCCTCCAGTTAAAGGAATCAGCGTTGCCTCAGAGCTGATGCCAAAAAAAGAATTGTCAGTGTTTTCAAGAGCTGCTGAATCAATATAGATTTAAAAAAATACAGAATGTAGAATTCCGTGCATAGATACAGGAAGAGTGTCTGTTGGTGAAAGCTGTGCAAAGCTCCTCTGTGTAGTTTGGAGTGTTTAACCCAATGTATCACAAATGCAGGAGGGTCCCCTTATTAAGCTTGAGTTATTGCTTTTTGTGAAGATACAGATATAAGTCACTCTTTCCTGTGTTTCCCAGGGGTGTTTGGGTTGCCTTTTATTGAAATGATGGCCCCAGGCATCCTATGGCACTGGGCTTAGAAAAAAATGCATTTTTCTAAGGTATGCAAAAAAGAGATAACTGTTAGCTCTTATTGCAATACTTATTTTTGTTCAGCAGTGATGAAAGTGCCAAGAATGAATTTTGTTTTTGATGAAGACGTAATTTTGCTGCTATATCATCTTCCCCAGGGTCTTGTATCATTCATTTGTATTTACTTAGCACTGGTGTAGCTGAAAATCCCATCGCGTACGGCAGTCTAGGCAAAGAGATGTGTCCGCTCCCCATCTTGAAGGTGGGTGCTTTGATCTAGGCTGAGATATTCCGTAAAAATCTGTGAAAAAGCTTGGACCCTTGCACACCTGGGCATGGGTTGTTCCTGGCTCCAGGCTGGTCATTTTGAACACCTTTGGGATGCATCAAAATCAAGCTTAATTGCCCCTCTGAGGGTTTTTAATTCCATCCCTACTGCCTTCTGCTTTATTTTCTGGTTGCTGATGTGAAAGCCTAGGAGAACATTGTCTTTTAAGGTCACTGCAACTCTTAAGATGATACTTTAATTCTTCTTAGCACTCCAGGGATATAGTTCAAACAACATAAACCTCTCAAGTTTAGTCACCAGTGTTAGGCAAATGCTGTATGTGATAGAGTTCCTCTCTCTCCCATAACCTTGTTTGAAGGGATTTTTTTGCTTGTCTATCCCTGTGCATTAGCAGATAAAAGGAGGGGACCAGGGAGGGAGGGAGAGAGGGAGACAGCCTATAACTGCAAAGTACTGGATCAGTCTGTCTGAGGGCTTCAAACCACAGTGGTGCCTGAGGTGGAAAAACTCGTGTTGCAGTCAAAGCCGTGCTTGCATTAGATTTTTGACCTGATGGTGCAGAGAACAGTTGCTCGTCGTTAGTGCTTGGGGATGATCTATGTGGGAGAGGCATTTCAGATTCCCAGGCTATAAGAGTTCCAGCAACAGAGGAGTGAGTAGGCTTCAGTGAGAGCTGTGGCATGCTGGCAGCAGTTGGGAGGATGCAGAAGCTGAAAAAAATGCTATCTTGGGCTAGCTTTAATTGGTTGCATTGGAAAACGCTTGGTTTGATGGGCTCATATGTCTTCTAAAATGCTTGGTGCCAGACCAAATTGGCATAGCTCCATTGACTTACACGAGATGCCACCAGGCATTGATCTGATCTTCAGTCTTATGCTTCTATTTTTCTTGGAAGAGAGAGATTTTCACAAAGGCAGCAGGTTATTTTTTTCTTTCTATTTGCCTCAATGACAGTTATATTGAAAACCTAAGTGGAATAGGCATTCCACAAGTTTTGTTTTGCTTCTGTGGGCTTTAAGCTTAATGGGTTATCCTTTATCTGCTTGTAGAGCCTCATACCCATATGTTAGTCTATACTGGAAGCATAGAGCAGAAATTCTGATCTGAGTTTTATATATGTCCAGAGATATCAAATTTGAATATTTCATTACTTTCCTGGATCTTAGCTCTCCTTCAGTTACAAAAACCCTGGTGATCATTCTTGTTCTTGATAAACAGGTGCTAGAGCCACCAGTCTTCAGTTTTGCCTCAGTTGTATTTGGTTTTCACCCCATTATTCAAGTGAGTAGGTACAAACTTTTATACACAGGTGTAAAAAGGTGGCTCGATATTTTCACATCCAAATGAATTGAAGACAGTTGTAACTCCAAATGAGACTAACCACACAAATATCAACAGTTCCTTATTCTTGTGTCTACAAAAAAAGAAAACATTTTTAGGAAAAGTTTCTCCATGCTAAGACTTGGCTTACATGGAACATCATGCCATGGAAAGCTCTTACTCCCTGTTCAGTGCGTGCACACTCACATCTCAAATGGCACACCACACAACAAAGCAACACCAAGCACAGAATAAAAATGGAACAGCAGTAAAACAAAGACTTGTGACTCGTGAAAAGCCCATTGATTTGCTTGACATCCATTTTGTTCAACATTGTGCAGTGCTAATCTGAAAATTCCTGTGCGTCACGAAAACTTTTCAGAACAATAAGAACTGTCAATTCCAGCAGATTTTACAGACCTGTCATTATTCTTCTTGTCTTGAAGCACTAAGCGGCATATAGAGAGATTTTTGGCAGGAGTTCAGGACTACTCTCATAAAGAGGAATCGTGTGCCACTGCCTCCTGTATGTTATCGTTTCAAGCTAGAGTTCAGCCTAGCACAGGCTCCTGGAAGCATGTCTTTCCCCATCCAAGTGTGCTGTTTTATGGATCTCACTTATTTTGTCTCTCCAAAAATCCACAACTACAAACCACTGCTTTTTACTGTTCTCAGATGCAAAAATGTAAAAGAAAAAAAACTATACATTCTTCCTACATTTTGACTTGTTATCTTCCAGAAAAGTGCAATACTTCAATGAAATCCCAACCCCCCTCCACCTGCTTCTCCTTCAGAAAGGAAAAGTGGGGATAGAAGCACTGATGGCCGCAAGCAGAAGTTTTTACTAACTCCTTTTCTCTTGAGATTGTATTGCTGGTACTTGCTTCTCTTGGAGCATGTGTTAAGAGAAAGATCACACACCCTACATTCCCCATCATTAGGAACTACAGCCCCCCTCAGAAACATGCCTCTGTAGGAGAAGCATAATGATGGGAAGAAACATTGACTTTGTGTCAGAGAGACTCAATTTTAAGTTCTTTATCGGAGGCCATGTAACTTTACAGTGTTTTGTCTTCCATACTTACACTTCCCAGCATAGCATCATCTGCACACATAGCTCACCCACATTAAATAAAGTTCAGTACAGAGAGGGTCATGACATTCACTCTGAATATGAAAATATTCAGTTATGCATCCTTGGTTTTGGTAACTTGCAGAATCCATACGTGTTGCAATAAACCAGCATTTTCAAAAGTCTGCAGAGCACAGATCCATTTTTTGTGGACTTCACAAAATTCTAGCAGGTTTTGCTACTTAAGAATTCAGTGGTTTCAAAAAAGCATGTGAAAATCAGACCTCAGAGGACACGCAAGACCTTCATCTAAACTAGAACTTTGATTAGCTCTATCTTGGGCGTTTTAAACTTCTCTGTAATGCACAAAAGCAATCTTGTAATGGGGTGAAAAAGCAGATCTTCTTACTAATGCTAGCCCACTGTCAAATTAATGCATCAAATAATATGCTCTTATCCTGAATCACTGGACTGCTTTTATCAGAGCTTTTGATGTGGCAAAAAAAGTGCTTGTTCCATAGCTACAAACCCAACTCTCTTAGTCTTCCCTTCTCTTTGAACTTCAATTTTCTTCAGATTTGGAACATCATGATACAGAGAGCGGCATTCACAGCTAGGTGTTTCAAGACTCACATCCAGAGGCATATTAGAAGCCACACAAAGGGATTTTCTTTAAGTGAGGTTTTCAAATATATGTAACCTTCTGGCTTGACCTCTGGATCCACTCCCAGTCTGCATTTCAAGAAAAAGAATCTACCCACATACAGTTATCTTCAGTAAGATCAAAGCTGTCATTGTATTCTGACACCCGTGAGAATGAAATGGATATATAAAAAAAAGTGGGGGAAATTGTGAAAAGATTTGAATGAGTTCACATTTATGAAAGACATGAACCCACGGATCTTGGAAGCGAGGGGAAGACTTCCAGGATAGCTGCAGAACATTTCTTTATTTGTTAGCTTCACCAAGTTAATTAAACAGACTTGAAAACATACACAAGAATAGATTTCCTAGATCCCTACAAATATAGCTCTGCAAGTGCTTTGCCATGAAAGTTAATAAGGTTCTAACTTTAGACTGGGGTTTCTGCCTGGTGCCTAACAGAAGCCACTGCAAAGGATGGTGTTATTTCATTTTACCTTTGCAGCCCCTCATTAAAGTGTGGTGTCTTTCCCAGTTTCTACCATTTTTCTGGCAAAGGTGTAAGTTGTCATAGATTTATCCCAGCTCCGGTAGATACGTCCTGAAGGACTGGAGAGTAAGTGTCTGCAGACTGAGAAATGCAGCTCTGTTTGTGTGCTCGTGTTTCTTGCTGTCCTGTGTGAAAGGAAGGCTTTGCAGAGCTTGTCCTTCCTCCGTGTGGATGGATCATCAGCAGAAGGCGCAGCAGAGTCAAGGTGTGTGTTCTGCTGTGTTGCTCCCTTGCCTCAGCACAAGCAGCCATAGCAGAGCCCCTGGCTTTCAGCCAGCTGGGATGTGCCAGAACGTGCTGGAGCTAAAGCTTTGAATGCCCTACAAGGGAAGCGTGTCCCAGTTTTTGGCAGCACCACAAGGTTATCGCCTCTGCCTCAGAAAATTCAGCACGGTGCTGAGGAGCGCTGTGTATGGAAGATCCTTGTCCTGCAAGAAAACTACTTCACAATTCCTGTGTTCAACACAAGGGGTTAAAATGTTTCTGTGGCCCTAGCCATAGGGAAGGACTACAGATCAACCAGGCTTCCCTCCTGATCTTCACTGTGCCCTCACAAGGGACCTTCTCCTCTCCCCCTCCCCATACTCACCTTTTGGAGGCTGGAATTAAGCCACTTGGCCAACAGAAGCTCCTCTCGGCTTTCAGAAGGGGGAGCCTCCCTGATGTGAGACTCTTTGTTGTCTGTTTAAGCTCTCAGAGTCATGCTTAGGAATAGCTACAGCTGCAAAGAGATACAGAATGTCCGTGAAACCTCTCACTTTTACACCACCAGTTGCTTTGGTGCATAGAGTAAATAAGAAAAGGCTTGAGTTAGGAACACCTCTGATGCTTTGCAACTGCAGTGAGGAGCTGGGTTATATTTATATGTTAATAGTTGGTCTTGAATTTTTCTGCCTTTGAATGCTACTGCAACCCAGTTAAATATTTAATAGAAGAGTGGAAAGTCTATTCACAGCAGTTTCGCAAGTAAATTCCTTTGTTCTCACTTCCCAACTTACCTTTTAAAATCCCCAATTCAAATTATCACCCTATCTCAAACAGCAACACAGTGTTTTGCCATTATGCTTAGAATGTCCCAAGTTCCCTTTTCAATGGCAAGTGGAATTATGCTCATTTCTAATGGTACTGAAAAGGTACAAGTGAGTCTTAAAATAAGTTCTGCTTTTTCATGCATGAAATTATGTATCAGTTCACCTCTGCATGCAGGATTTCCATCATTCAAAAGTCATGGGCATCTACTCCAGAATGAACTTTGCACCAATCCTAATAACAATTTTCGTTGTTAAGGGTTCTAGCCCAGTGAATTTCAAGGCTTTGAACTTGTATTACATATTTAAGGTATAAGCGAGAAACTTCTGACTAAGAATGTCTTTGGTGGAGTAAATATCAAGCGTTTCAGGCATACAGTTCTGACCACTATCGTTTATCATTGACCTGGTAAGATAAACAATTGCTGGATTGTGTCAGATTTTTTGGTTTATAAAGGACTTTCTGTCAGGTTTCAACAAAGAATAAAAGAGACGCCTTTCTAATTTTGTTAACTGTTACTGGATTTTGTAATGTGATTTGTAATGTGAAAAGTGTAGGAAAGCCCCCCAGCTAATTCTGTGATCTTAAACTTAAACACCAGAGCTCAGTTGCTGATTGTTCCAGAAGTTTGCCTGAACTATGATTTAAAGGCTTTATTGCACCAAAATCCCAGAGGTTATTGCAGTTTGCAGCAGATAATCACACTGTGTGGTTCTTGGGATTGTGAAGAAATGTGCGCATTTCGTCATGATCTCCTGCACAGGCAGACACCTGGGCCTGAATCCAGATCCTTTCAGATCATGCCCTTGATCTGGTGTTCTCATCATTACTGCTGACAAACCATTTAACCTAGCAAGGGTAGGTATTGTGTATCTCTGATGCCACAGCCCATTTGGAGCATCTACATGTCACCAGTGCCACAGATCACCCATGAAAGGTGAACCCGGCAGGTTGTGGGGCACTTTTGGGGCAGAGTACAGCGGTCCTGCTTCACAATTCTTGTCACCTCAGCACTATTCATCACTTGTATGAACATCATGGTCAGGGTGCAAACTCAGGAGCTGCTTAAAAGGAGCACCAGTCCAGAAGGCAAAACCTTGGCCATGTTGAAACAAGTGCTAGAACTCCCATCAGTTTTAGGCTGGTCCCCAGAATTAAAGGGTTGAATTCCTCCTGGGCTGAAGTGGTCAAATTGTACCATCAAGTCAGTCAAAAGGCGTCTCCTCCTATAGAAAATGAGAGATGTCAGAGAGCTCTGTGTGAGTCAGTCACAAAACAAGTAACAAGTTTGATTACTGATAGACAAAAAAGAATGTTCTACCAGGGATAACAGCTTGTTACTTGCTTTGCTCTCGGGATGCAGGGAGAAAGGAAGAGAAAGTGTTTACTTGTAGCCAAGTCGGCTGCTACAGTCCAGCAGCACAGTCAATCAAATTTTTTCATCCTTCCAAGTCATTCTGTAATATCACTGATTTATCTTGCTGCCGTGCAATTGTCCCCTGTTGATAATTCCAGTTTTGTCAAGAGATGACAGAGATTTTGGAGAAAACCTGCAAGCTACTCCTACCAGCGGCAAACAGTAGGAGAGCAAAGTAAGATTTCTTCCTTTTCATTGATGCCATAAATAGTCCGTGCTAACCTTAACAGCCCTGAAGACATAGGGAACCTTTTTTTCTAAAAAAAGAATCCATTATTTTTAAAACTACACTGACTCAGCAGAAGTAGACGTGTGTGTTTTAGATCATGATAGGTTGACAATCAAGCTCTGCTGTGAATGCTTAGCTCTTCAATTCTGGCTGTAATGTTTCACACTTATTTTAACTCTGCAGTGTACTGGCAGAAGTCTTGGTGTAATGTCCAGAAAGGATACTGCTTAGTTACTGTATATATTTTAAAAGAAAGGTCTTATTTACAGTTTTTACAATTTAGTTCTCTGTTTCTTCAATTTTTTCCCATGTACATGAGAAACAGAGGAGATAATTAAAAAAAATGCATTTAATTTATGTCTAAGAATGAGTTTCTTAATAACAAATTTTGTAGTTCTCTGTTATGCTAAGCAGAATCAATCACAGGAGCCATTATATGGACTTGAGTGGTATTACTCCAATATGCAAGTGCTATCCAAACATGATCTGAGCTACTTTGAAAAGTGTAAGAGGTTTCTTAGGAAAGCTGAGTCCCTTGGTCTTGCAGACAGGAGGGTTTTTTCAATATGGCATTAGTATGCATGTGTCCAATTAGAAATTAACGGGAAATCCAGATTTATGTAGTAGGAGGAGATAACTAGGATGCTTTCCATTACTGATGCGAGAAGAGAAATTGTTGTCTCTGTGTTTATAACACTCTATAAGTGTTATAAATAATCTGGGCATACATCACCTTTTAGTTTGCTCTGTAGTCCTACAAGACTTTTTACTAATACAACTCACAGGATCTTCACTGGAAATGTAATTCTCTGCATAAGATGCAGATCTCCATATTTCCAGGTTAATTTTAATTTTTCATGTGATTCCAGGCAGATTTAAAAGGTATCTCCAAAAAAAGTGGTTTAATACACATGCTGTACTGTCAAATGTTTAAGTGAAAAAAGGCTGCAAAACAACATAAAGATATTACCTACTAATCAAGTTATTTTCATGCTGTTATCAGTCTTGAGAAGGAGTTCTGAAAATACCATGAAGTACGAGTTTGAAAAGAAAGAAAGAGAGCAGATTTCCACTATTTTATGCATATTTTGGGGCTTGATAGAAAAGAAGATTAAACTATGTGTGTTTGACAGCAGCATTTGATCACCTGAGATTCTGTCTGCTCTGCTCTTAATCCTGTGGTATATCAGGATCCTTAACCACCAATTTCTAAAGATGATAATCCAACCCCCTGCAGTCAGTTGTGTTCCTCTCATCAAGAGCCACACTGGAGTTACTGGTCTTTCAATAGAAACTGGCTTAACCTAGCAGGAGGTTAGATTTTGTTGGATTTTCTTCTAAAAGAGTTAGGCTGGTCTATTAGTTGGTTTCAGTGTAATGCTTAGATGTCATTCTTTTATTTGGGTCTTTTGAGGGTGGCTTTACTTCAGTTATGATGAAAACCACCCCTGCTTAGAAATCTCACCTCTGGCAAAATTTCAGTTAGCATCATGAAAAAGAGCTTTCCTGTACAGGCTGTTCACTTTTGCTCACTGATTTGGCAGTCCACTGTCTTCCTTAGTGCTTTGCTTTAATATGGCTTGTCTTGCCACAGGATAAATAGGAGAGAATACCTCATGGTAACCACCAAAAGTTTCATACAGATATCGGCATGATCCGACTATGACACCTCCAGTGCAGATATCCTACCCTAAATGTTCTAGATCGCTATTAGGGAGAACGATAATGGGAGCCAATTCTCAGGCATGTTGCTCTGCAACCCCTTCCTCATCCAGGAGCTGCTAATGAGCCTTCAGAATTAGGTGAATCTCTTTTAAAATACTAAATCATAGCACTTTACATTCCTTTCTAGTTTATTTTAGGAAATCGGTCCTAAAATAAAGGACTTCAGAAGCAAAAGTAGCAGGATGATGCTATAAAAAAGCCAGTGGTCCTGTTTGCAGCCGAGCAAGGATCAGGAGTCAGGCTGAAGATGTTTATAGATGCCATCTACTAGCTTTCCATTGACATCAGGAGCACTCAGATTTGCTTCAGCTTAAAACTGGAGAGGCATAATAAATTCTCTGTTGGCCAAATTGATCACTTAGAAGCTACACTCCAAGCATATCACGGGAACAAGCTGGAGATGTACATGACACCAGCTTGCAAGTTTCCTATTACATACAGGCCAATTTGATACATCTCTTCTGGAAATCTTTGGTATACTTAAAGCTAGGAAAGCTAGTAAAGGGACTTGTCTCTAAAGCTCTGGAAAAATGAATTAAAGTTGCTCTGAGTTTTACCAAAGCAGAATAATAGCCAGAAAGTACTCAGCAAAATGCAAGGGAGGAAAGCAGGGTACAGGTCCTTGCAGCCTCTGAGGGCAAAGAAGAGTGAACAGTGGGGAAAGGCACAACAGTAAGCCAAGATTTGTTCAGGCTGGCAGTGCGTTGTGAAGGGAGGAGAGAACATTCATGCCATATCAGAGTGGAAACACTAAGACCAACCTTGAGCAAGAAAATATTATTTGTATTTGGCAGGCATCCTGTCTCTGAGAAGTGGGGAAGGAGAAAGTCCTGTCTCATGGCGTGGTTGATGACTACATCAAACCGACACAAACTGCTTCAGTCCTTCCATCCACCACAGATTTGTTGTACCACCTCGAACCAAGCAAGGGAACTTCCCTCTTGGTCCCTGGCTTTCTGCCTCTGTCACCTGTGAGCAGTAGCACTGTCCTGACTTAACGGGATATTGCAGGTATAAAGTGTACTGAAGGTTGAATGCTGTGATTCAGAACAAGCAAAAATAGGCTTGAGCCCTTAGGTTTAAGATTTCCCTCCAAACGAGCTGCTATAAAGTTCACAGATATAAACCCATTTTATTAGCCAAGGATGCTTTTGTAGTTAAAATACCGCAATTCTAGTTTCTTAAAGGAGATATGAAATTTCCTTTAACACAAGTGGTTTTGTAGGGAAGCAGGAGTAACCAGTGCTATGTGCTAACCCTGAAATTGTGTCTTGTGTTCTGTCAATGTATTTCTGGCTCACTACATCCAAATGAGGGCTGTCTTTCTTCAGAACTCAATTTTACCACTGTTTGAGCCAAATTTGGGTCGGAAAGAGCTAAAATTTGGGTAAGCATACCATATAAAATAAAAATAAATGATAGTCCATAGCTGGACACTGTCAAGGTTTAAACTAGACCAGTGATGCCAGTTGTTTGTTGAGCATTGTTAGGTCAAACAGAAGTTCCAGGTCACGAGCTGCTTCGCTGTTACCTGGTTGGGGTGTCCCCTACCATGACCAGGGCCAGTGTCTCCTCCTTCTGTGCATATCTCCTTTCTCGGGGCAAGGTGCAGGCCTGCTGTGTGATAGGAAGATGTGCAAGTTGGCTTATTGGGGAGGAAGCAATGAGGGAACCCTGAAGAAAAGGAGAGAGGGGGAAGAAGAGAGAATAGGCCATATTGTTTTGGAGACCATAGGTAGGTAATCTTCAATTAGGTATCTATTACAGAGGTATTTTCCACCTTGTTTCTACAAGTGCTGGGATTGGAAAAAGTATTTGAGTAACTTCTATATCATTTACATTTTCCAGTGCTTCCACTTACATTGGGATGCTTTAGTTCATCAAAACAAATAAAAGACAATGTGGCATCTTAACCATGCTGACCAAAAACCAGTCACCTTAAAGGAAGAAAAGATTGGAAGTATAAATAGCTACCAAAAATATGTCCCTGATCTTAAAAAATGCTGAGTCCTAGGCTGTTTCTGCTGTTAATGGTTTGTCTCTCCACTCCTTTTTTTCTTTTTCTAGCTTGATAGTGGCAGCCCATACAATTACGAGCGGCTGCACAATTTTACACCTAAGGTACACAGTCACATTTAGAATCTGACAGTGTTCTCCTTCTGGAACAGGAACACTGCTTGCAGCCCACAACTGAAACAATTAGCTTCATTTAAAAAAAAAATTGTTCTCTGGCTTACAGATACATTTTAAGAATTAGTTAAAAGGGAGCAAAAGAAACAGTTTCAAGTAGACAGGTGAACAAGCCTCAGTACTTCACCAGATCTTAGGGTTTTGAGAATATAAATGATTTAAATTAAAAGCCATTTGAGAATATATAATAGAAGAAAGGGCTCTGACAACAGCAGATGGAGCAGAATAGAAATGGTGATGTTACTCTATGTATGTGCTTGTACTAAAAACAGCAGCTGTAAGGAGGAATTTGAACTAAACTCCATCAACATGTATTCTTATAGCTCGTTTTAATGGGTTATTCTGTTCCTCTCCCAGTTTCTCTTCACCCTTTTCTAAGGGTTAAATTAATCCCTTGTGCAGCTCAGCTGAGGATAATGAAGTTGTCCCAGGGTATGAATGTACCCTTTGGGTTTGACCTACAGAAGGCTGAGCCTCTATTCCTCACTATGTTTTCAGGCAGTTTTATTTATGTTGGATTAATTAAAAACACCTTCCTTATTCCCCAGGTTTATGTGCTCTCCTGTACAGAATAAAGGAGGTTCCAGTGTTTGGCATCTCTCAGCCCATCCGTGCTGATGCAGAGACAGTAGAAAACTCTGCTAATGAGGGGATCCTAATGACCCTGATCATGTTTGTGAGCAAAAAGGCTCATGTTCTGATAGAACTGGCGTGGGCATGGTTTATGATGTGAGGAACAGTTTGGATTCCTTTTTGGAGCCATAGGCATGGCTTGCATTTGGCCAGTAAGGCAGAGCCTTTTTTGCTGTAGGTGATGCGAGGCATCAAACCATGTGGTCATCTGGAATTTGATACAGGGTAGGCAGACTGAAATGCCTCTTCTAGTTCCTATGTATTATATTTTTAAAAGCTCTCGAAACAGATGCTTTTATTTTTAACATTTTCAATACATCAGTGTCCACAAATAGCACCAGTTTGGGGTCCAAAACCAGGCTTTTTATCCAGTGTGAGAGACAAACTGAAATCTGGTCCAAAGTCACCCCATTATTCTGAGAGTTTTGGCTGCAGAAAAATTTCCTCCCTCTCCCTCCCTCTCCCTCTCTCTCCCTCTTTTTTTTTTTCTTTCTTTCTTTCACACTTTTCTAGCTCTCTTCTATTGTTTTCTCACATCCTTCTTTCTATATGCCAGTGTGCAGATAACACATAGTGGCCAAATGGAGGCTGGTACTTTGCTCTGAGGCATCAAAATAAACTTGAGAGAGAAAGAGAAGTTGCCATCATGAGTTCACAGCAAGAAAGCATCTGGTTTCTATGCCGTAGTGCCACGAAAGCTAGGTGGAACCAGCCAAATCCACCTCTCCCATCCCCTTTTTCTTCTTTAGCCTTCTGAATTGTCTGTAAATTGCTGCTTAAGCTGGATTTAAAATAGCCCACATATATTAGTTTATTCCTTCACAAATCAGGAGACTTGCACATCTGTCTTAGCATAAGCATTTCATTTCAGTGTTCAGTAGAGCAAAGACGGGGGTTTTTTGTCGTGGATAACAGCGGATGGCTTCTGACAACTTGGAAATCTCTAGAGGTATAGAGAGCACCACTGCACTGAAATTTGAGAAATGTTAAGCTTTCCTTCTGGTCAAAACCAACCTGTGAACACCAAGAGGGATTTACAGACGGTGTTTAACAGATGCCAGTGATGTTTCTGATGGCCAGGCTGTGTTGTGTGCTACATGTAAATGTTTGATTACTTGGCTAACATCTGTCAAGATGGTATTTTCAGACAAAAGAAAGAGTGGTGCCTAAGACTTCTTTCAAGGTCTGTAGTTGTGTTGGATTTGTTTTGCACTGATTCTAGAGAATGCTGATTAGTATAAATCATCTTGCATTCCAACACTTGACCAAGGCCTATAATCATGTCACTACTTCATCTGTGTCTGATTGAGAAGTCTCCAGATTAAGCAGAGTACTTACGGTGAGAAGTCCCCTCTTTGCCAGCTGGGAGTTTGAAACCAGCTGCATTCCAAAATTTGAAAGAGAGAAAGAATCCATGAACTGCTTTGTAAAATGGTCTCTTTCTCATTACCCTAATCACACAAGTATGCTGAGGGCTGAAATCAGCTTTTTTGCTTTTTTTCTTTTAAATCAGACTCACGAGGGAAAGACTAATGAACACTGAACTGAAAGGGATCACTTGGGTCATCCTGGTCCCATTCCTGGAATTCGGTAATAGACATTAGAGCAGAGGACACCATTTAACTTCTATTCCATCTATCTTGCTGCATGCTTCAGGACACAACATTTCCCGATGCCCTCTAAGCCATGTAGATCCTTTCGGAGAACTAAGTGCCTGTATAATGTGCCATAGTATAAATCAAGGCGATTGCTTATCTCAGGATTTCATTTCTTAAATGAAATAGTATCTGAAAGTTGCATTTCTTTGATTAAGTTCTTAGGTAATTCAGGGGAAAGCAAAAGTTTTCACTTTCCCTCCTGGATCTTGTAGCCCAGAGTGGCAGTGGTTTACATCCTGAGTGGGAGCAACATGTGCATGAGAGATACTAATACTATCTATAGCATTAGTTTCCTCTGTTTATTCTCTTAGATGTGGTAGTTGCCAGTCTTCAGTGCTGGGGGGTAAGACAAAAGGAGAATGAACACATGGAAGGATTAAATTATGTGTCCAAGGTCATACAAAGGCACTTGTGGCAATCAGCAATTAGATATATGCAACCTAAATGTTAGTACAGTGCATAAATTAAAGGGATGGTCACCTTTCAGATGGTTTTTTTTGGTATTTAAAGTGAGAAATGAACCTTCAGACTGTGGTCCTTGTCAAGTTTTTAACTAACGTTTAGTCAAGTAGTGCAAATTGGTAATACTGTGCTATCTGTAGTTAAGGAGAATTTCTGGGTATTCATGGACATGTTGAGCTCCAGTCTAGTACTTAGATTCAGCCACTGCTTTCCCACTGCAATTTTCATGACGTTTCTCTTCTTTTGATGGGGTGTTCTTATTGCTGTGAGACCTGTCAGAGCTTAACAAAAGAGGCATGGCTTCATCAGCAAAGACTCGGGATAGGGGCACTGTTTGCTTTCTGGTAGGACAGGACAAACATTTATCTAATCAACATGGAGCAATAGCACAGTGGTCGCTAGACTACGTCTGGGAAAGCACAATAGAAGCCGTGATATTACAAATATAAAACTTGGTTAATAATGAAGTGCAGTGAAAAGTACCATGTTCTGGCTATGGATAAATCTGAGTGCAGGAGAACTCTGAGCCCTGGAGGTTCCATAGTGTGCTTCAGATATGTATGATAAGGAAAAGAATTATGCAGTTGTGGATATAGTGCACATATAACAAAAGCATTTGTCACTAGTAGATTGAATTTGTGAGATCCTGAGAATTATCAGCTCTCAAAAAATTTAATGTTAATTGCTAGTGTAGGAGACAGGACTAGAAAATTCTCACACACACACCCCCCCCACAAAAAAAAAGAAAAAAAAAGAAAAATCTAGGAGACTTTTGTTTTGGAGGAAAGTCCGTGTTAAAAATTGGACTTTTCATAATTGGGCATCTCTGCTTTGTCTATAACATCCTTGCTTTGTACACCAGATGAAAGTCACATCTGTGGCTCCATTTGTCTGACAAGCAGTTTTCCTGCAGGCTCTCTAATACTTACCCTGGGGGGAGTTTGTGGACCTTATCTAAGAGGAAGAATTATTTTTTGTGGCTTTGACATGCTCTTTAAATAATATTCAAAAAACATCTGAAACCACATTATATAAAAGAGGAACCTTTTTGTGAGTCTCTGTGAAGAAAACAAGAATGAGAAATTTCCCTGTTCCATTTTCTGGCTCTACGCTGTTTCTTAGCCAAAGGCTAGGAAGCTGTTTAAGTCGTAGGGCTCAGTAATTAATATTAAAACAAACAAAAGCAAATCTAAAAGATTTTCTGCTTCTCTTCAGTGTCCTTATTCACCTGTTCCCCACATCTTTCAGATGGCTTTCAGACAGGCTTGTATTTAAAGCACTGTCCTATTTCCACTGCTATTTGCTGTACAGATCACAGAATCCATTCCTCATCTGACAGAATAATTTAATCTTTAATTCTCTGAACCACTTATTGAAGAATGCTACTTTAAGCCCTGCTCTGCTTTAAGTCCTGCCCTGCTTGCTCCAGCCCTGTCCTGCAAGGATGTACAGATTGCTGGCCAGTGGTGTGGCCAGGTGCTGACCCATTGGGCGATGGTATCTCGCTTAGAGCTAAACCCCGGGTGCTCTCAGGAGCTGGCTTTGCACCCTGAGCCTCTGGGTGATTTACAGCAGCAAATACACTCTTTCATTGAAATGGAAAATGATACCGATTTACGACTCTGGGTTTGATTGCAATTTTCAATAGGACTTTAATTACGAAGAGCTCTTATTTTCAGAAAACTGACGATTGAAAGCTCTGTGAGGCCAGTCCTAGTTAGTGACAGCCTTAGAATAGCTGCCCAAAGGTACTGGCAGAAGCCATCCCCAGTACCTCACCTGTACCCCAGTACCTGCCCTGGTAGTGCAGCCCAGTCTGACCTGAAGAAACTGGGACAGAAACCAGAAGTCTGTTCCTCCTTCTTGTCTCCTTCGGACATGCCTGTAGGTTGGTGATGTAAATGTCAGTCTGCAAGGAGTCAGGGTTGAGATCACCCATGCACTTCATTCTTAGCTTAGAATTTGACTTCACTTTTAAAGGCAAATACACTGAAATTTCACATTAAAACTTCTTTCCTGCTTGAAAATAATGGTTATGGTTACAACAGTAACAGCAGCAGCCAAACATTCCAAAAGAAAACCTTTTTGGTTTGCAGAGTGGGAATGATTGGGTTTTTTTGTAACATTAAATCTCAGCCTGGCCTTGGCAGGGAAATGCCATGCTGCTGCTGGAACAAGACAGAAAAATGGGCTCTTTAGGTTTGACATCCCTATAGTTCTCCTGCATTCTGGAGGATCCCCAAGGCCTTGTGGAAACCAGATGCATTCCTGCTGCAACAATTAACGTAACCAACCCTTGCAGGAAGGGAACGTTTATGGTGGGGGGAGACAGTACAGTATTTTGTTTGGAAAATTCCACTATTGACATGAAAAACAGCAGGGTAACAGCAAAGATAGATTGCAAATTTTGACAGCCCCGACAGGTAAATATTGGCTTTGTGCAAACAAGTTTCTATAAATAACCAGTCTGCTCCAGAAACTCCACAGATGGCAGCAGGGCTGCCGGGGTATTGATTTACCCACTGTGCTCAGTGCAGAAAAGCACAGCTGTCAGTTTTGCTGTTCTTCTCGTTCTGAGTGTTGCTGCTGCTCCTGCTGAGAGCTGCGTGCCTTGTTCACCATTTTTCTTTGGCAAGTGGAGATGAAGATTAAGAGCCCAAAAGAAATGATTTGAAAGAAAAACCTGCCAAAACAATGAAGAGTAAATGAACAAGAGCAAAAAGCAACAATAAAGAACGGTGTGTATATGTATTTGAAACACCAGCAAGAACCTGTCTTAGTCTGTATCAGGTAACTTAAGAGAGCTCACAGGAGTGGTTTATAGAGAGTGGTCCCAGAGACCACAGTGGGAGCTTGAAGGGCAGGAAAAGCTTATGAGGAGACAGTACAGAGTTTGTACATGATGAGTAGTAACAGGCTGAGGTTAGAATTGAGGAGTAGAACTGGTGCTGGGAGAACTGGCCTTATATGCAAATGGTGGTTCTGCCAAAAATCCCTAGCAGCTGGCGATGACTTATAAATAAATACCAGCCAAATAGGCAAACGCTTAAAATTGTCATGATTAGGTTTTGGGTTTGTATGACCCATTTGAGTGCAGTCTAAATCTCAGGATTATGATTTTCAGACAGTAGAGTCAGCCAGTGCAACCACTGTCTCATTAACAAAAATGTTGATTTGCAGGCATAATATCTAGAATTGCTTTTTAAAGGAACAGCTTAGAAAGACTTCATATCCTCAGTTCCATAAAAATGTTTGCCTGTGGTGCAGGTTTGCTCCAAGGACTCATCAGTAGCAGAACTGTGCATCTCCTGGGGCAGATACAGTGTACGTCATTTGAGGGCATTTTTCTGCTGGTTTTCTGTGTAATTTCCGTGTAGTTACACAATCAGCCCAGACAATGAAAGTGCCTCTGTGCTACATCTGCATCAGGGATTTTGCACAGAATTGCTGGGTGGCGCTTTTGGTTGTCATTTTGTCCCATTTGGTAGCTTTGGGGCTTTTTGTTTGATTTGTTCGATTCTGTGGTTGTTCAGGTTTGGGGTTTTTTTGGTTTTGATTTTTTGACACTTGCACAGAATCACAGAATAGTTTTAGGAAGGGACCTTAAAGAGCATCTAGGTACAACTACATACTAAAATGGCAAAAAAATTAATAAGTAGGTATCCAGACCAATTGACATAGATGGTTATGTTGGGATTTTTTAAATTTATTTGTTTGTTTGGTGGACTTTAGGTCATGCAAGCTGTGTTTCAGTTCCCATAAGCTGGCTATGAAGTCCAGAGCAAGAGAGCTGGCCCACAATTTTCAGCAGAGTTCCTGAGTGGTGCCTTTGAGTTAGTGGTGCCTTTGAATGCCCGCCTGGATGGAAGCCTAGGTTTGTTCAGTAGTCCTGCTTCTGCCTGAGTTTTAAATGATAACAGGAAAAGACAATTCGGTCAACGAAAATTATAAATCAAGAGTTATGTGCTTCCATAAATTTAAGGCTTGACATGATTCTATCTTGATTTTGGAAAAAAATGAGAGTTGCCAAATGAGATGGGATTTTTCTCAAGATAGACCAAGAATCTTTTAAAGGAGAATGTGAAAAAACAGGGCTGTGAAACAGACCATAGAATGTTTTAGATAATTGGCATTACTTTAACTAACGCTCAGAATACAAACATAATAACTCTATGCAGACTGGGTAATTTATAAGTAGTAGGGCATAAGAAATTGTCAAGAAGAGACTTCTGTCAGAGTTACAGAGCGTTGCTGGGCTGAAGGAGCTAGATGCCGGCCATTTCTAGAAAGTCTGCGTATCTATTGCCTTTATTTTTGTAAAGCGTTTTAAGTTTTGAGTAAGGTATCTCATGTGTATCATGTAGAAGTTACATTGTTCCATCCAAAGCGGTTCTTTCCTCATACTAAAATTCTGCCTCGGTACACTGAAGTAACAGACAGAAAGAATCTTGCCTTCGGACTTGTCTGTCAATTAATTGACAAATACAAGCACAGATCAAGAAGTATTTGGACAATGTTCTCAGGCACATGGGGTGGCTTTTGGGCCTGTCCTGTGCAAGGCTAGGAGCTGGACGCGATGATCTTTGAGGGTCCTTTTCAACTCGGGAGATTCTATGATTCTAGGTCAACAAGCTTGTTTTGCGTCCGTGTGTGTATGTGTGGCTGTTGCCCATTGTGGTTGTCGCTGAGCCCCACACAACTCACACTGACACCAAGGTACCTGTGTCCTACCCCCATTGCCACCAGCTTTTCCAGAGCTTTTTGAGTTTAGATGCTGAATTCTTTATCTTTGGCAGCTTGATGCATGTGATGAGGTATGCAAACTACCAACTGAGCTGAATATGATGTGCTAAAGGTTCCAATGCTGAATACATTTCAAGCTTTTTGTTAGATTTTTTCTCTCTCGTTATATAAATATGTTGTTTTACTATAAATACCTCATTTCAGGCTGTCTCTGAAAACAGAGTCCATTCTCTGTTTTGAAATATCATTTCTCATGTCAGAGATTTGACAGAGGAATAAAATACCTATTTGTGTCTACTTAGAGAAAGTGGGAGGGGGGAGGGCATCCTGTAAGAGCATAATGCAAAGTGATGCCAGTTGTCACTGCCTTACACTCATGACCTTGTACATCAGTGACCTGTGAGCTACCATTTCCTTGCTCTCTCATTTGAAGTACAGTTTGAGACATTTCCACTGTACTGTTATTGCTGTCTTTTTTCTTAAACCTGACCTGGGGGAAGAGAGGGAAGAGTTATGTATTCAAAGAAAACATCAAAGTACTCCCAGCAGCCAGTCAAAGCTTCAGCTGATACTAATTCTAATAACTCTGTGGCTGGTGATGTGGACTGTTTGCATGGGTAACCACCTGCCTGATACTTGCAGCCTTCTCTTTTGGTTTTTTTTTTTTAGTAGATGAGTTTGTGTTTTCTCATAGATGTTAATTGACAATACAGAGTCAGCAGTGTTGGATGCAATGTTATTGTAATAGCTATAACAGAGATTGTTTGGAATTACAACACTAAGGTTGATAGGAGCCTCCAAAACATTGGATAAAAACACTGAATAAAATTAAAAGGTAGAAATGAACCTCTATGCTCAGTGTAGTTACCTAAAGAATTTTAAAAGCCTGTCCACATATGCCTATGCTAGTGCAGAGCAGTTATTAGATTTTAAAATAATTTCATTTTTATTCAGCATTATGTTCCTTTTTCAAGTCACGAAAGTTGCTCCTAGTTTATGACTGTGAGGCCAGAGTAACCAAGAGAGGAAAAAAAAGGGATAATATTCATTGTGTATGATTTCAACTCAAACTCTCACAATTAAAGGGAATGTCTAAATTGCCAATTGAAAAATGTGCAAATGTCATGCATTGATAGTTGAAGCAAACATGTTGCATGAATTAATGTTTTAATTGCACTGTGTACTGAGTCTACATGTATGTACAGTATTGTAGATGAATTGACATTAACAACAGACCTGTGCATCCTCTGTAGTATTTTCTTGGGCCAGTGAATTTTCATCTCTCTGTCAAAACATGTCATGCATTACAGTAAGCTAATGTTTTCCTGGGTTAATCACTAATCTGCCTATGTATTGGTAAATGTTGCCATGGGCACAGCAACAGCAGAACTGAGAGATGAGCTTTCGCCTGGTTGGAGATGAAAAATGGCTATTTTTACTTTTTATACCCATTTGCTCAATCAGAAATGAGAATGAGAGGATATAGAAGCATGTTCCACTGCCTTTTTAAAATTTAATTACAGAAACATTTTTCATATGTACTTTGCAATATGCAGATAGTATTTACTATATGTTCATTACTTGGACAAAGCTCTTTTTTTGTTTGGCTTCATATTCACCAGATTGTTTTACAAAGTGCAGTATCCTACATATCATCAGCAAGTAGAAATCTTATCCCTTTTTTCATTCCAACATAAAAACTACCCATTTTGGATATTGCTGATTCCCATTATTTAACACTTAATTCCTTCCCTAAAGTACTCCATGCTACCACAATGCTGCATAATAAGTTACTTAGTTGTGCAGATTAAAATCCCAGACTGACTCTTGTCCCCTATTTGTGGCTTTTTTTTCTGAAAGAAAGAAGATTAAACTACGTAAATGGAACATGATTATGGTTTATTTTGTTAGCATGTGCAGAGATGAGTTGACCTACATTTCTTGTGTGTAGTGTGCTCTTGCCCTATATCTGGATAATGAATGACAGAAACATTGATATGGGTTGACTTCTTTTTCACATAGTTTATGGTTTTTTTTACATACGTAAGGAAAATACTGAGATACAAATCTTCAGTTGAATCCTGACAAAATCCCAAAGAAGAAAAACACCTCTTTCAACAGAAAAAAAAAGAAAATTTTTAGTCACAGTGATGGATCAAGTTATTTGGAAAGTACGCAAAGGGCATATATGGTGTCTGCTCTTAAGTCATCCTGGGTATTTGATATAGATGCTTATGGATGAGATTATGTGACTAGAAGTTGCATCCTACAGTCTCTTTGTGTTTCAAAAGGGGTTTTTTAATCAAATTTGGACAGTTAACAAATCATGCTCAGAAGCTTACTTTCTCTGGATGCTCCAGAAAGTCAAGCTAAGTCTTTATGCATCTACCTTCAGCCTCTTAGTTTTCTTCTGAAGACTCTGACCTCCAAGAAATGCCTGCAAAAAAAGACCTCCTTCATGATGGCCTTTCTCTCCCTGGCAGCAGTGCTGTTTTGATATGGTGAGGGAAATGTACATATGTGGCCTCAATTAATACTAATGCTCTTTGCAGTTCAATAAGTGGATATAAGCCTGTAGGACTCAGCACAATAGTTTGTCTCACTGAAAATTACTGCCAAGGTAAACAGATTTTTGGGAAAGCTTATCTAAACCAAGACAAACATCTGCTTGTTTTAAAGTAGTTTGTTACGCAGTTTGTCTAGGCACTTGTACTGGAAGCATAACGTGAAAAGAATTATTGAAGATATTTAATATTGAAACCAATATGATAGTTTAATTCCATTATCTCTTAGAAAGTCTGATGTTGATAGTGATACATAATTTAAAAAAAAAAGAGTGCCTTTCTAGGGGAGGAACTAGCAATGTCTCTTTCTCCTTCATCAATCTGTTTTCAAATGGCTGTCCAACCAATCTCTGAGATTTTAGTATTTCTAGAAACACCTACTGTGTATAACTTACTTTAAATTGGCACATATATCAACAGCATGAAAAAAATGTTCACAGCTCTGGGAAACTGAGCTAAAAGGTCACTTTTTCAACAAATCCATCAGCTGGGAAAAACAAACCTAGCTTTCCTTTGAATTTTTAATAGCTTTCCTTTCTCTGTGTGAAGTCTGGGGGGCAATATTCTGTAGTGTAAAGGCACCGTCTGAACAATCCAGTGAGTGTTTCACACAGATTGGCATGCATTTGGTTGTCTGCTTAAGTTTAGGTTTGTTTGAATTTGCATGTCATGGATTTGATAGCTATGTTCAGCTGCTCTACTTATTTTTATCCTGGGTGCAGCATTTGAAGGCTTTCAGGGAGGCATTTTTTTTCTACAAGAAGACAGTGACTTGAAGGCCTTCAATTAAAGATGGAAAACATTAGGAAAGGCAGTGGGAGAAATGTATTTGGATGGCAATATGGGGCCTCAGGAAACATTATTTAATAAAAAATTCAGATGAGAGGCATCTAATAGAAATTTTAGCATGCCTGGTAACCAATGTAAGTTATCACCCAGGTACAGAAAACTTTTGTCCCTTTGTTCTGTGAATATTTGCAGCTCAGGTTTTTTTTCTTTCCATTCTAAGTATAATGATTGCAGAACTCCTCAAACAGTAAATTGTATAGCCATACATAAGTCTCAAAGGCTTTCTTCTGTGCTGCTGCATGGAGAGGTCAACAGGTGACTGGGCATTTATTTCAGCTTTTCTTTTCCTCTTTTTTTAGAGTACAGCTTTTTTTCCGAGGCACTGAGGTGCTAGTACATGAATTTTTAGGACATCCTGAAAAACCTGCTGTTTTCAATAACTTCTCCAGATGGATGACTGCCATCAGCGTCCTCTGACCTCACTTTATCTCTTGATCATACTCTTTCTGAGGCGTGGGGGTGGTCTTTTAGATTTGTCTGTTGTCAGAAGCCAGGTCCTAACTTCTAGAGGGCTTTAACTACCAGGACCAGGATTTTAGATAGGTGAAACTTTATTTAAATCATGAGCTGAGGCAATTCAGCTGATTCTTGTGTACCAGCTTCTACGAGAAGCCAAATGAATGGTGCTCAGCTTTAGCATTCACTTCTTCCTGCTGCAGTCAGCAGACCTTACACTTCTGAAAGCAGAGATCATCCCCTTCCCTTTTATTTTTCGTACTACTTCTTTTTGAAGAATTAATTGGAAATGGAAAAATCATTGTCTTAATTTTCATAGTGGAACTTGGCATGCTTGAAATTTCATGGCAAGGGGGTGTGGAATTTTCACCAGGACATACCTTATTTCTGTGTTTTCTGTAATTGGTTGAAGCCTGAGAGAAACCTGGGTGGAGGTAACCCTTCATAACACTTTTGAGAGAAAAAAATACATATTTTTGGTTTTATTCAAAGTTCAAGTAGCAGTCACGAGTAAAGCCAGCAGGCAGGTTAAATTAATGTATTTCAAATAATAATTCTAAGTACTGTTTCCAGTTCTGCTTCACCCAGTTAAATTACTTTTACCCAAGATACTGATGGTATTATAATGGAAACAGGTTTATAATAGAAACAGTTGAAGATATTTTATTTTAAATACAGTTCACAGTATGGTACCTCATGTTCCTCTCCAGAGTGTCTAACTTCCTATTCACCAGGATATGTGATTTTTTTTGAGGGATGAGTAAATAATATGTTCAGAAGTCTCATGGCAGGGGATTTAAAGATTCTCTCATTTCACACAAGAATGACCACACATATAGATGTGCATGTGCACACTTTGCTTTCTCCCTTCCTACCAATTGTGAAAGTATTTCATTATTACAATTTTAAAAGCAGCTGCTTTCAGGGTATTTCTAATCACATCTGGACGAACCCCTGATTTTTCAGACATAACCTTTAATTAAAATTTAATTAGATTTTAAAGAATTGAATCCCCACCATATATTATGTCCTAATCTAAGCATAATCTAAGTATCATGAGCTGATTAAATTTTTATACAAATACACTATTAAAGATTGATCACCTTACTTTGGAAAATAATTATGAAAAAACAAATGCTGAAGTGATAATATAAATTCAGCAGATGGAAACCCATCAGAATTTAAGTGGTAAGTACGTAGACTTGGAGGGTAGTTTATATATTCCTAAAATGGACTGGGGAACAGGGTCTTTGGCATTTGACATCTGTTGCCTCTGACCTATTTCTGTGTGCTTTGAATTATAATTTTCATGCATGGAAAGAAACAGGTAGAAAGATACAGAGTACAGTGCTTTACAAAAGCTCGTTACGACCAGGGGAAACTGGTTAAGATGGAGCCCATGCACACTTTTATACAACTGATTATTTAGTTGCTGTGATTTTCTAGTGATTCAGTTAAATGGTTCCAGTTACTACTCTGAACTTTTAAACGTTATGCACTGATGCTACAATTTCTTGTTCCGCGTGGGAAGGTATTGAGTTGCTGCTACAGATCCCTTTTATAACTGCATACCTTCCCCCTCACTCATTTAACCTACTTATTATACCTCCTCTTCTTCAGGAACATGGCAGCCAACCATCCAGTCTATGGGTAACCAAGGTAGACAATGAAACATCTTTGCGATCACCTCAGAGAGAGGAGATGCTTTAAATATTATTCTGTCTGGTGGCCATCTGGTGGACAGACAGGTTCATTCAGTAGTAAACTCAAGAGAGATCACAGATTGTTGTCTCCTATAGTTATTCATAGAGTAACCTGATGGCTGTCATGTTCTTGAGGAAGAGGAACAAAAATTAGACTAACTGACAACCTGGCAACTGAAAGTTAACTGTAGGGAAGCTGCCACTGGCAGGCTGTCCACATGTAACGTTAGAAGAAAAATTTCCTACAATTATCTAGAACATGAGGAACTTTTCCATCAAGAATTGGCAGGGGAGACAGGTAACAGACTAAACAAACTCCATGGTACATGGCTTGCTCTGTACCATGGCTTTATGAGGTGAGAAGTCATTTTGAATTAATATTTTTCTGTGCTATTTATAAGTTTGTTGTGATGATTACTGCCTGAGTCATTCTTGCAGTAACATACTTCTGTGGGTTCTAGATCATCTATTCTTAACAGATTGCTCATACCCTTTAACAAAGCCTGGACCTCTTCCTTCACCTACAAAAAACAATAGCATTTATCTAAATCTCCAGGCTGGCAGATTAATTTTTGGTTGACTCTTTCATCTTGCTGAGGAGGAGGAAAATCTGGAATATGTGAAAAGGTCATTTTCTGCAATATAGTGAGGATTACTAGAAGCAATTATTTCAGAATCTGAATGCTTTTGGGAGATTTGCTGAAGTGCAGCAACCATCCACCACCTCTTTTCCAGGGCAGGAGGATAACAAGGCATGGGTTTCTGTATTGTAGTAGAAAAGTATGTACAAGTACTTGGAGAGTTGCTCATTCTGATAGTGCCCAAACCAACTAAGTGAAGAGGCCATTAAAAAAAAAAGATTTAAAAAGACCTCAAACAGCAACAAAATGTGATAGCAAAGAAAAAATGCACCACTGCACTTAAAACCACCCATTCTGTTAGTCAAGTGTTTCATATATGTGCTTTTCCTATAGTGTCATGAAGTGGTTATAAAACTTCAGGGTTGTAGAATTTTGCTGTGATGTAGCACAACTGGTCTTAGCTGAATGTGTCCCTATTAAGTTGAATATATGCTAATTCTGTCCCATTTAAACTGCAGACAGTGTTAGTGGCTGCACTACTAAATTGCTTTCCTAGGAGACATTCCATTAGATAAGTGATGCACCCAAAGTAGAATATAACGAATTACATTTTTACTTAAGCTGAATATGTTTTACATCTGTAATTGGGATAGAATTATGTCCACTGTGGATGACAAAAGACTTTTTGGGTTCTCAGTGAGCATGGAACTTATTAGCAAGTGATTTGTCCAGCTAACTTTTAAATAGCCTAGGCTATTTCTTCTATTTATATTGGAAGGTAATTCCACAGCCTGACACTATTTTTCTAATATTTAGCTGAAATATTACTTGCTCCTGTTTTCATTTATATCTTCCCAATTATTCTTCTCACAGGCTGTTTATGTGCCAAAAGCATTTAGGCACCAATCCATTCAAATAAACTCCTTTAATTTTTTTGGTAGTCTTACAAACAAGAATGGCTGGGTGAATCAGACTGCAAAATTTGCCCTTTTGATTGTAACAGACTTTAGTTGCTTGTTCCAGGTCATATGTTCCCTCTGTTCTATGGCAGCTCTTTATGCTGGCTGCATCCAGGAGGAGCACAGTCCCCTATTCTCATTTCAGTTATGAGAGCACTCATTGGGAGAAGAAAAAGAAAGCAGAAGGTCTTTTACCAAGGGGAAGGCTGCCCTTCAGCAGGATTTATTTAGTGGTCAGTGACGTATAAAATAGATCAGCATCTCAACTAACCTGGATATGAAAAACACTCCATTTCCCAGCAGGACAATCTTAGTTATAATTCAGTAACAGGGTGAATTGTAATCATGATGCATTTAGGGGCAGAGGTTTAGTTTCTCCAGAGTTGTTGGTGTGGTTTTGTTAGCTAACAGCCTAGAAATGTGCTGCCATGTTTCAGTTCAGGCTATGCAGCCGTGGGAAACTACACGAAGTCAGTACGTGGGGCTTAGAGACCAGAGAGCTGCAAGACAGAGCTCCTCCAAATTGCAATTAGGGAGTGTTTGCTAATCTGCTTCATCTGCCGGACGGAGCAGTGTGGAGCACTAGAGTGGGTATCAGGCTATGTAAAGGACTCTGAATAAAAGAGTCACTGTCTGTGAGGAAAGGTAAAAGTTTTGAAGCCACTTGTACCCTAATCACCAAGAAAGAAACAGCTATCAGCTACAGAACCAGCACGTGCTTTTCATTCATGCTGTCTGAAGAGGAGTCAAACAATTATTCCCAGGGATCCTAGAAAACAATAGAAAGCCATTGTATGCATTCCATGTCAATTGTAAACTCAATCCACAAAATCTTTTCAAGAGTAGAAAGAAACATAGTGACGTTTAGTTGACTTCTGGAATGTGACAGTAGGTATCTTCCCTAGTGAAACTGAAAGTAATACCAGTTTAGTAAGCAAGAATCCTTAAAGAAGATAAGTAAGAAAGATTTATTTGCATCTCATCTCCTGCCCATACTGAATTTTAATGTCTCATTGCCATTTGGGAATTGACCATTTGAAAGGCTAGTTGTTGGCTTTGAGAGGTGATTCAGTGGATGCAAAGCTGTACTCTGGTGACTGGTGGTTGACAGTGTGTGCTACAGTGTGAGCAAGAACAGTGGTTCGAGGCTTCTCCTCATCTTTTATCCCAAATGCACACTTTTTAATAGCTGTTATTCTGTAGTTTCCATATTTTCATAAATTGAGACCTATTCTCTTTAATATTTGTAATGAGTTCATGGTCAGAACAAGCAGAACTCCATACAGTTTCACCTTCTGAGAGATTCAACATCTGCTGGGCTCCAATTTCTCTACAAAAATGCAGCAGTTTCTATAATATCTCATGTGTAGGGCGAGATTCATATGAATTAATAAGTAAGGACCAAGAACTCTGTCTTAGAGGCAAAGAGAGCTGCTGCACAGCCTTGTGATTCCTCTTTCCTCATGAGTGTGTTGCATTGTATTGTTTGCCTGATCTAAACTACAAGTTTTTGCAGTGTGGAAGTATCTTGCTTGCTTACAAGGTGATCAGCACATGCATAAATAAACAAGGTAGTGCCTTGGAGAGTTCTCTCTCATGCGTTCTGTGTGGTTGGCAGAAACAGAAGTGTTGGATGATGGGGTAGGTAGAGAGGTTATGTACTCATTTTCCTGAAAAACTTATGGAGTAGACTTTGAGGTCTTAGATAAAATATATGGGTGAAAATTTTAAGGACTCAGTTACTTGGCAGTGCAGTACAGCATTCTTTTTTGGATTCCATCAACTGCAGAAATGGTCTTGGAAAGCTCAATTGAGAAAGAAGGGGTAAGATTATAGACAGTAGGTTTGATATCTGAAGAGTGAATATCACATTGCAAAACTAATATTAGAAAAAAAGACCAAACAAAAGACAACTAGAGTATGTATGACAAGGGTAGATGCAGAGATGGCCTATTTTAATGTGGCAGATTGGACATCATACTTACATCAGGAAATACAAATATGTATGCACTTTTCTTGTTTCTGGTCATTTTAAGCATTTCACGAATCATATCTGGGAATTTGCAAGAGCTTTTGTTGTTTCGTTGTCTTGTTCTTGTCAGAGCACCACAGTTCAAGCACATCATTATGCCATCAAGCTCAGGACCTAAATTCTTCCATGTGCAATTTCAAATGTGCTCTGCCACTCATGTTATTAATATTCTCTGTCTTGGCTCACACCACCACTTAATGCATTTGCAGATGGGTAGAGAAAAGTCGCAGCTAGCTCAGTTTTGAATTTTGAACTTCATTTTACAACCATTCAAAACCCCAGTAACTAGCCAACCTGAGAAAACATACCTTGCCACTTTGGTGGCAAAAACTAGGGAGGAGGGTGTTGCAGGGCAGCTTGAAGGAGACATAGGAGGCATATGTGAGCCTGCATTACTCTATCTCAGCACCTTACATCCACACAGACTGATCCAAGTGTTGGCAAAGGAGGATTTGCATGGGAAGAAGGGCTGCCTAAGGCAGCATCTGTATCTTCAATATGTTCCCACAGTAATACCACGCTTTCAGCATGAATGCACTCCCACCTATGGCTAAGACTTAAAACCATCTAAATTGGGCCCTGTATATTATATGTGCATTTGTTTAGGTATGCATTACTTCCTTTCTGATTATCATTTCTATAATTTGTACTGTAGGTAAATATCTGGGCATGTTTCCTACATTCACAATAAAAATCAATGACCTTCAGTAACCAACAGTACAACCTGTCATTTAATGTCTTTTTAAACAAAAACAAAAACCTCTGCACAATAATCACTTTTAAGTTGATTTCAGGTTAGTTATACTATTGTACATGGGGAAGGAAAGTCATATTATAAATAGGCCTATTGCAAAAATGTAACCACAAAATGATGCTACATTTCTCATAGAAAGTCAACTCAGTTCTTGCAGACAGTTATAACTATGAAGGAGGGAACTCTTCAGAAATTGCCTCATGAACAACTTGGGACATGGAGCCAGCTGTAAGATACAGTAGCTGTTGTCTTGACCTTGTCTAGTGGAAGAATATGTGTTCATTTGTAGATACATATGGATGAGAGATGGATCTTAAACAGAGAAAGAGGGAAATTTTAAGAGCATTAAATGTCTTCCCCAGTCCGTTAGCAAGAATGTGAGGTTTGTTCTATTCTGTTGTAATTTCCCCAATTTTCATGCATTTTTGCCAATTTGTGTCTGTTGAATAGAGCTGCTGAAGGCCCATTATAGGTTGTTAAGTGTTATTTCTAAAATCAAATTAATGGAGATATAAACACTGATAAAATAGTCTCCGTGATACCTCTCAGTGTCTTCCTGTCTGAGCCAGATGGTAGTCTGAGATGGTTCAGACTAGATGGTCTAATGGTTCTGTCTGAACTGAGAGGCTCTGAACCTTCCCTGTCAAATTACCAAGACTGAAGAAAAGTGAAATTGCAGCTGCTACATATAAGAATACATTAAAAATACAATACGCAAAAGAAGATGAAGTAAAAAGGTTTATTAGCCACTGCACTCTGTTTTTTCTCAAGCTAGAGAGCAAAATTTGGACACTCTCCTATAATAGAGATGGCCATTTGGCCACAGCAGTCTGCAATATTGGCCATAGCTGGACAGTAATAGTGGCTTCAAAAGGAGATGCTCACCTCATTCATCTGTCGGGAACAATCTCAGCTCAGACAAGGACAGGGGAAAAAAGAACTGTCATGACAAGCTATATTTGATGCAGCATTCCTCTTAAAAGCATAAAGATAAAACATAGTTTTGAGGCCTATTCCCTGGAGTTATCCCTCAGCATGGCTGCTCATAATGTAACAAAACCTCTACTAAATGGATCACATGTAACTTCTAGCTCATCCTAATGTAAGTTGGACAAAACTTTGTTGGAGTAAATTAATGCCATTATTTGTACTCAAAGGAGCTAAGCTTATTTACCCCAAAAAGGAATTTTGCCAGATGTATTATTGCAGTTGCAGCAGAAAACATTAGGAGGTTGGGCAGTCCTGCTCTAAAATTTCCATTAAGATTGCACTTTATTGCCCAGTGAATATCTGTCTGTGCTGTGGGTACTTCTTACTAATACGATTTTCCTTTACTCTCTACTCCTGCCTCTGTGCTTACGGCTAGGAATACTGCATAATGCTGGTTGGTTTATAACGTGTGTAATTGCTAGTGAGCATCAGGTTTTGAAACTTCTGGATTGGGAGCCAGTCCACTCCACTCAGGAGAGATTCCAGAACATGAAAGCAAGGGAACCAACCAGATTTAAGTGCTCCTGATATGTTTGTCAGTATGACTTTTACAATTATAAATATACAGACTTCTATGCTCTCTGTCATATTTAAAAAGTCACACTCACAAGTTCCAGATTGAGCTGTCTTTGAATGGAAGTATTTTGCTATGGCAGATATTTCTGGTGACCACAATAAAATCAGCATGGCTACCAAACACCTGAGATGTTAAATACTGCCATCACTGGGCAAAAATCCATGTGTGCTACTGGTTAAAGAAAGCGTAAAAGAACCTTTCATGGTGGTGGTTTGTGTTTCCCATTTTACCAAACTGCTGGGAACTACCAAAAATAACACAACATGATATGCCTGAAATAGCATCATTTATTTCACTGCTCTGACACATTTGAGGTTGCACAGAAAGATCCATGCGTTCCTTTCCTTTCTGAGGTACTCTTAACAGCTTTCTCACAGTGAAAATGGCTGTAAAATCCTTTTTGAATTAGAGTGCTCTGGACATGTCTGAAAACTACCTCATTTTCATTTAAATTATAGTTGTGTGGAAGATAATAGCAATTTAAGTATACCCTTTTTTAAAAAAGCAAAGACAGAGGCACAGCAAAATGGCAGATGAACGTTGTAAAAGCCCACAGGATGGGTTCTGTATTGACAGAAAAAAGCATCTCTATTCCCATTAGCAGCTGTGAGCAGCTCTGTAGCAAGTTGTGAATCCTGATCAATCTCATCTTCCTCACTTCAAAGAGCAAAAAAGCAGCAAAAACCTTTCCTTTCTGATCTGTGTGTGTACTGTGAACCTCTCTGCCCAGACCTGGGTTCTTTCTGGGAGGATTTAAGGGGATACTTCTTTTTGCTAATACTTTCTTAACACCCAAGGAAGAGCAAAAGAACTGTTTATCTTTTAACAGCAAGTAATTACTTAGTCCTCAGCTCGAAGTCAAGCAGAATTCATAACCAGTCTCACTGTGATCGTTTTGTGTACCAGCACCATGCAGGGAGTTTTCTGCAACCAAATCAGCCAGTTGTCACTCCCCAGGTCTCTTGCCAGAGAAAGTGGGGAAAAACCTTTTGATTAGCTCTTCCCTGAGTAGGTCTTCCTTGATTAATCTTATTTGAACATCATGTTTTAGAAAGAAAAAGTTGTTTAGAAAGAGGCAAGAGTATGCTTTAGAATTCATAACTGTCCTTTGTATCCTTTGCAGTGGGAGTTCAATTCACAAGAGGCCAGTATGAACCCAGATGATGTAGCAGTAGACAGAGTGCAGAAAGCATTGTGGGAGTCTTGATAATGATGAGGTTAATTTGTTATGGGACAAAAGGAGAAAAAAAATCATGCTGACCTAGCTAAGACAGTACTTATATGTATGTGTATTTGTGTGGCAGGGGACAGCAGTGGGAGGAAAGCTGAGGAGGAAGCAGGACAAAGTAAAACAAGATGGGTTTATCGGCTCTGAATTGTTCATCTGTATTCCATTCTTCACTGTGCTGCAGAGGAGGAGAGCATCTCTAGCACCGTGGTTGGGGAACAGAGCAAGAGAGGGGGAGGAAGGTGATACCTATCACAGGCATCAAAAGTGTTTAATTTTCCAGAGGCTCTGCTTAAACAAATGTTTCTGCTTCCTGGCAGCCCTTGCAGACATTTGTTGGGACAGAATAAATCAGGAGGTAATTTGTCTGCTGCGATGATCAGGGTTGGCTTGGTGGCACTGTCTTGATGGAGATTTTTTTTCTGAGTTTCCTGGGAGCAGCCGTATTTCCCAGACCTCTTTCTGTGCCCTAAGTAATGCTACCAGCTTTCCAAAGCATGGCAGTTTAGTATTGATGGACCTAGGCAGGGTAAACAATGCTCACAAGTAATGATGTATGACCATGGTTAAGTTTATTATGGAGCCCTGGTAATTACAAGGGAGAAGGTCGAAAGGAGTGAACGACCCTTGGGACTGACCTAAGGACTGCTTTCCTGCAGAACTAAATGGTGCTGAAAGAGGTTAGGCTGGGACCCATGAACGAATGGGGAAATTATTTCATTGCTGGTGCTGCCACACATAAATGGCAGCAGAAGGCACCAAGAGGCAAAGAAGAATAGATTTATGAATAGTGCACGGTGTCTGGGCATGAGCAAGGTGGGAACTGGGCAACCAGCACAGACATACCAGTACTTTATGTAGGTAAGGAAGTCTGTGTTTCACCTGCTTGCCAACCTAAGTTAGCTGAACTCACTTTGCCCTTAGTCCTTTCATCTCTTCTTCTCTCACATATTCTATGTAATTCTACCCTCTACTCTTGGTGTGTTGTGGGTATAAAAGTGGCTGTACAGCAAATAAGTGGTCTGTATGAGCTTGCAATGGCCCCACTGTCCAAGAGAGATGAAGGCACAGTTTAATTATGCAGGCCACTCATGGGAGTGATTATAAAATCTTAATACCACTCTGTGAAGGTCAGCAGTATTATAAAAATCTTATTTCTGCAGTGAATTAGGAAGTATAAAAATATGTTCCTGCAACTAAAAGGCAGTCTTCCTGATTAACCTTTTGTCCAAAAATCCAGGGCTCATAGGGAAAGAAAGATTAATTCTAACTGATGTAAAACAGCTACAAGAATGATTTAACATTCCCATTGGTGAAAATGCTGTCATTTTAACACCTTTTAACTCTGCTTGACTTGAGGTGTCAATTGCACTGTCAGCCCTTAAAGACAGGAATCTCACTCTTGCAATGTCCTTGACCTCCTTGTTTCTGGGCCTGTGGAGCTATGAGATAAGAGGAGACCTTAAAGCTCTGATTATCTGTTGTCTGGGAAACCTCTTACAAGCCCGAGACTGAGTCTTTGCCTCTCTTGAGATGGCTTGATATCCAATTTTATTAGTGGGTTTCACTCCTTTCTAATGGAAATGAAATAAAATGCTATTGTTTATTGTTTTGGTAAAGATTCTGGGAATATTGCTTAATCAGTTGTCCTTGTAGAATAAAACAGGAGTTGCTTGCTGCAGTGCTCGTGGAATTGCAGTGGATAGATAAAGTCACAGAGATCCATTGAGAAGGGAGAAGTGATGCCATCAAAGCTGGTTCTTCTTGTGCCTCTCACATGGGTGCCATCTAGGCTTCTGTGTGGCACAGCTGCAAATACAGGGAGAAATGTGCTTCCTCAGAACAGATTTCCCTCTCAGCTGTACTTAGACACATTGGCATTGTACTCCAAAGTTTAAAGAAGTTGTCTTGGCCGGCCAAATTTCTAAACATCTCAGGAGTGGAAAAGCTTTCTCCCTTTCTCACTTTTGATTAGATGGAAACTGGAAAATTAACATCTGCTCCTTTTAATGAGTGAATTTAGCAAGTCTGAAGGAGATGCCTTTCGATATGCTGGTTTATCACCTCTTTGAAATGGAGAGCTGTCTGTCCTGTCCAGCATTCTATTTTCTGTCCAGTGAAGCCTAAAACTTGCTTTACTTTGTGAAGAAAATGTAAAAATAAGAGGAAAATTCTGCAGCACGCTCTGCTGAGCTCATTTGGTAAGATAAGACATTGTACAGTTCTTGGGAATTAAATTTGCTCTATATACCAAGGAAAACCCCCTTTTCAGACAGGGCTTCCCCAGCAGGGGAGCGTGTGCATCAGAGGTCTTAGTGCTGAAGCCACATTTGTTCTGTACAACTGAGGTCAGCACCAAATATTGGGGTTTTCATTTGAAAATGTGATTCCTGATGGTGTAGAAAGAAAAAAATTACACATCTTTCTCACATCGATTTGTGCTACAGGCATTCAGAATCACGGCTTGCCTCTTCTGGTATTAAAGGAGAAAGGAACACCAGAAAGGAGAATTATAGGAGCACCATTATGTATGTGTGCCATGTTTCAAGCGTGGCTCTTGCTCGAAGATAAGCAAGTTATCTCTGGAAAGCATAGTGCTGGAGGAGGACAAGGCAAGTAAAAGGGCTCAACATTACCACACCTAGCTTTCGATAACAGCTCCTGTTAGTTTGGGTTTGGCCTTAGTAAGGGAGGGCTGCTTATGGGAGCCCCTAATTAAAAGACTCTGCCTTGGCCCAGTGGCAGAGGTTGACCCTCTGTGCCCCAAAAATCTGCTGCTCTGCAAGAAGTACTTGCTGTCTGCGAGTGCACGGGTGCTTTTCCATTCCTTTGAGCCAGAGCCTCCATTGCAATGGGGAACATGCAATGGAGGTCTTTTTGCTCCAGCTGACATCCATCCCTTCCCCCCACAAGCCTTCAGCATCCTTGTGGACAGTGGAGAATCCTTCTCCCTCTTTTCCCAGGTACGGGAATGTGTTGGGGGAATTTATTATGCAGTTGCAGTAACAACAGTAGTCTGGGAAGAGCAGGCTTGTCAGAGGTGCTGGAGGTGCTTACTGGAATACCTCAAATCCTTGGAGTGGGAGGAGGGAACTGGAACTGCAAGAGAAGCAGTGAGTAGTGGCAGTTCCATTGGTCAGGCTGAGAGCTGAGGCAAGAGGGCCTGATCCTTAGTTTTATCCCCCACTAAGGGGGTGTGGTTGTCAGGTGCCCCCCTAGGTATGCTGACAGTCACAGTGCTGGGAAGAAATGTATGGAGGGCTCCTGGTGGCTCTGCTGCTGCCTGCCCCATTCGGATGTAAAAGATCCGGGGGCTGGCAAGGCATGGTGGGGATGCTACAGCTGTGGCACCCCGACCCTTGCAGACTGGCTTCCTGAGGAGGCACCGCACCCTGATATTACTGTTCCTCAGCAACATTTCCTCAGAGCCTGAGATGAGCCTGCCCCAGTAATACTATCCATCGTCAGGCTTCTGCAATCAGTCACGAAGGATGCAGAGGGAAAAGTATGTTAATGTACATCCTCTGTGTTCCCCAGCACAGGCACACCACAATAGGGCTCCTGTTCCTTCTCGTCGCCTTCCCTTCCTCGAGCAAAGTGAGGTTCCTCCCACCTGCCCACAGCCCTTCAGCAAGCGCGAGCACAACTCCCACACGAGTTTCCTTGCCAGAGTTTCAGCTGCTGGTGCTGCTTCCATGTGCAGCCTGCTCTGGTTGCTGGGCTCAGGGATTGGTTTATAAGCTGTCTGTTGAGATAGGGTTTTTTTCCTCCTTTTGCTTAGCTGTATTTGGCTGTGATTTGTGCTCCCTACTCAACACCCAAGTCCCAGTTTGGGGCAGCAAGTGATGCCTAAATACAGAGGGAAGCTGAAAGCAGGAGCTTCTTGGTGGGGTGAGAAGTCTGCATATTCAGTGGTCTCTGCCCCCTGTCCCAGGAGTCACATCCATTTTCCTGCAAGATTGTCCTTGGGTGGTCATCCCATACTCATCTAGTGTGAACAGACACCTGAATGCTTCTTGTTCCCCAAAATCTTTTGGGAACTAAGGACATTTTAACTTCACAGGTTTGTATATTGTGGATATGATTGGTTGGTATCACCCACCACTCTGGAGACATGTTTACCATAGGAAATCGCTTCTCCATATGCAGATTTTTGTGCTCAGTTTCACCTATCTTCACTACTTGCTGTAAATAATAGCAAATTGGATATGCGTGGAAGTGTTGTCACTGGCAGCTCTCTGCTGAATGGCATATAAAAACCTATTAGAAGCTGATTATTTGGATTACTAATTTTTTTCCAGGCCATCCTATATCTGATGTTCTTTTGCTAATTTGTTACTGATTCTCTAAGTTGCTCTAGTCTTAAAATGAGGAAGTATTCCTGATGCCTTCTTTTGCTGATGGTTCCTGGTTTGTGGCTTCCCTTATTTTAAGAAGTTCTTCTGGAGGCACAAGCAGGAAAAGAAAAAAGATTAAAATTATCAAATTGGCCAAAAAGATTAAAATGACAAATAATATGTAGGCTGCAGTCTTCCAAAAATCCAAGAATAAATAAGGCTTCTTTTAAAGTGCTTTGAGGAGGAGGTTGATTATAATTTTATATCTGGATTTTTTTCAGTGAAGTATCCAACTTCTTTAGATAAAGTGCCCTAAAAACTAACCCATGATAACAAAAGCCCCTCGGAATAGATTTACTGGACTGTTTTTGTGAACGAGAATTTGAGATAATGAAAAAAACTATCCAATTGAACTGAAGAATTGCAATAGCAATCTGGATTGAAGCCTGTTGTGTGCTAGAGCTACACATACACATAGAAAGGGTTGTATACAATAGACTGCTGATTGATGGGTTTTCGGCCACTGCCTGGTGTCTCTTCGAATATGTTGACTTTTGAACAAAGCATTCACCAGGTTCTTAAGTCCAGTGTTAGTGGGACTTGTCAGATGTTTCTGTCAGACATAAATACTTCTTTTCAGTCCTCTGGTTTATTTCTCTCTCCTCAAGTTTTATATTACTTCATGGAGGGAGCAGAAAGAACATAAATCTTAAGGAATCTGAATGGTTTCCTGGTCTCAGTAGATTGATTAAAGTAACTCCAAGGGTTGGTTTGGCCCCTTGATTTCTCTTCTTGTTATCTCATTTTGATAGGCAACCCATGGCAGTGGAAAGCACTGGCAACCAGTGTAAACCAGAGATTTTTTTGTTGAAAACTTGTGCCCAGGTGAAGACGCTCCACATCCACAGGGAACTGCACTGCTCTCCTCTCTCTTGGTGAAGTTAGGCTTGCATTGCTGCCTGAGCAAAATCTGGTAGAGCAGCAGCACTTCCCTTATCTTCACTCAAGCCCTCTTAAATCTTTCTCCTTTGCAGCCATTGGAGCCTATTGTGCCTTGAAAAAGGCTGCCCTGATTTGAGCAAGCTGCTTTCTCTACAGCCTTGGCCTCCCCTGGCCACCAACTCTGCTTCAGGTGCAGGGCACCCAGGCCCAGGATCCCTCCAACGTCCAAGTGCCCAGGAGCTCTAGGGGCAGTGTGCTACCAGGGAATTGGCTGACTTGTTTTCCCTTCAGTACCTTCCTCAACAGAAAGTGCTGTGTCTTGGTTAATAAAGGTTGTAGCTCCACTCCACTGGTTGCATTTTTAACATTTTTAACTATTAGAAAGTGCTGTGTTATCTGTCAGTAATGGCAGCAGATAGTTGGGGGAGACATTTAGTTGCCACTTGTGTTCTTTATGTGGGTATCAGAGACCCAGAATTGGTGAGTTTTATGAGCAATGTGCTGCAGATGCGTGAAGAGGACGGCTTCAGGGAGGGCAGGTGGCTGTCACTTGGGATGGGAAAGATCTTGGCATTGTACTCAGCAGCTCAAGGATCCCCTACCAATCATCCTTGTTACAGTGCAGGCCTGAACTTATATCAAGAGCAGTGTTTGCTGTGAACGCTCTATAAGAAAACTAGAATTTTGTTTTCATTAGGAAATATTTACCCATCTTGGATCCTGTCCTGCTGGATGTGGAGGTGGCTGTGTCAAATAGCAATTTAGAGGACTTGGGTTATGTACATGGCAACAAGACATTTGATGTTCTTAAAACTTTTGTGCTTTCACTTCAGAGCTCTTTTGTCTTAAAGAGGATGCTACTTAGCTGAGATTTCTACTGGAATGGTTTACTGCCTTCCCAAGAAGCTCTAGGAGGAAGCATTTTCCCCCATATTTCCTTCTGACAAAAATGGGAACAAAGCTGTAATAGGGCTTTGCATGTACATAAGTTCTTCTATGTAATGAACTCGTGTGCATTATAGATGTTGGAAGGATCTTGTAGTCTTACCCTGAATGCAATAAATACTTTTCTACCCATTCTACAGCAGAGAAAACCTGACACGAGGCAGGTGCATGCTGTTTTCACAAGAGCAAATCGTTTATATAGTGCAAGGGAACATTGTGGGGAGTCAGATTTACTATCACTTTAATTCAGTAATATTCCAATGTGTAGAAAATATATGCCACAGCTAAATGTTGATGCAGGACTCGGTACAGTGATGCTTATCAGTATTGGATCAGCATAGAAGATACTTATTTTTACCTCTATGAAAAATACTGGTAATTGGCAGAACCCTGCTGTCAATAGGCTGTCTCTCCAGCAGCCATCGCTTCTGTTGCTTGGTAGGTAATGGCCTGTGAGTTGCAGCACCAGCTCTGCTACGATGATGTTTAGTTTGGCAAAGATTAATGATGTGCAAAAGACATTTGCGGGGCCTTCATGCTGAACAGAGGGTGCCAAAAGCCACCAGCCAGTCAGCTTTGGGCTTGTGCTGCTTTGCTGGATTTTTTATTTATTTATTTAAAGCTCAGGCCTATCAGTTTGTGCTCCTTTAAATCACTGCAACCCACCAAACCAGGCACAGCATGATGTATTCTGAGTCATGGTCCTCCCCCAGAGGAGACAAGACCGAGGAAGCAGAAGCTGTAAGTAGATTTGAACCGAGTCCCCTGAAGACGTGGGCGTTGATGGTAGGTGAAATAACAGGAGCTATTTCTCCTCCTCATGCCAGCGGCCAGCAGCAGTGCCTCCCGCGAGCCGTCTCTCCTGCCTCCCTGGCTCGCTCCTCCATGGAAACCAGCACTCACTGCCCCTTGCCACGGGGCCCCTGGGCACTCCGCCCGCTTCACAGCTGCCGTGGGGAGCTGCTGTTTTCCTCTCTCCCACTATAATAGCATCCTTATGAGGCTTCCCCCTGCCCATCTCTCTAATAGAAGGTTGCATGTTTCCGCATGTGGCTTATGCGGTGATATTTGGGTTCATTTAGTGTACTCCTGGGAGTGCATCTGAACTCAAAAAAGAGAAAAAAAAAAAAGGGAAGGAAAAAAGCCAGGGAGGTCAGGGAAATCCTAGCCTGTAGCAGGCAGTAGAAGAAGATAAAAACAAGAAATGGTTTTGCATAGGAATATTGCTCTTGCTGAACTGGCTGTGTGGCCGTATGGGGCAGTGACAGTGCAGTCATTTGCCTTCTGCTGGGCAGACTTGGGATTGCTCAGAGAATACTGGCCAATCCCAATTTTTCAGTGGAAAGCCAGCGATAAGGGTAGCCTGTTTAGAGAAAATGCCAGAGATGGCTGACTGTTCTCAACAGTCTTTGGACTTGATGCATTTTTGATGTGACAGAGGGTGTGGGAGTTTCCAAAAGAACCAGGTGTTTAAATATTGGGTGTATCTTGTTTTACAGAAAATACCTGCTTTGTGTTGATGCCACCTTCATCCATGCTTACATCCTTCATCCTAAAAAGCAGGCAGAATTTAATTCCAGATGTGTTTCACACAGTCATTTCCAAGATAGGCTGTCATCACTTTTTTCTCCCTGAATATTTCCTTCCTCTGACTTTACAGCCCTGATAATACCCGCCCTCGCCCACCTGGTGTGCCTTGCCTCTACACAGTGGTTTCCCCTTGACTCTACCACATTGTCTCTATGAACACTCCATACACAGAAACACAGGTTGCATCATTCCCACCAATCTTTCCCTTGCAGGAATTTCCTCCCCCTTTCTGCCTGACTTCCAGTAGGATAAAATAGTAGGAAAGTTTTACAGAAACTTTTGTTGTCATTGCCTCTCATGCCATTCTGCACTCTAATTGCTTAATAGAGCCAAAGAATCAAAAAGGGGATTAACCTCCTTATATCTTTAACCTCAGTTCTAGACTCCTTGTTACCAGCATATGAAATGAGTGTCTGGACACACCATGTCTGTGCCCCTGGACCATGATATCTCCCATTTGGCTTCTCTCTGGTCCTGTGCAAACTTACCAAACAAATCCTTTGTGTGGTCACATATGAGGCAGTAGGGAAATTGCAGAATGAGTGTGATGCTTTTTATTTTTTTGTGACTGCTGCAGTCTGGAGAGCACAGAATCCGAATCTAACCTTTCAAAGGGAAAACAAATATCTTGCGTTTAATTCTAAATTTATCTCCTGCCTAAAAAGGTAAAGTAAATAATTATAGAATTGTAGGAAAGAAGGAGTCTGCTGGCTGATTAGAGATGTGGATTAATGACAATATGGAAAGAAGTGCAGTGATTTGTGACAGTGTGGAAAAAAGTGCAGTGATAGCATTCAAGTTATCAGAGAACGGACCTTTCATTACTGGAAGGTTGTAAGCCTTTATCCACCCATAACTCACTAGCTGGTTACTAGAAATAGCACTATTTTAAGATATTATTTAGCCTCCTAGGAAGGATCGATGTGTTTCTGGAGATGTGTGTGTTTCTGTGTATGCCATTGGTAGTTTCAAATCAATAGTGGGAAGTAAACTTGAAGGCAATCTTGTTTTAATCCTTTTGTGAGAAAAATTCCTTTGGCTCTGATTTAATATGAGTGAAAGGAAAAGGGGGAAAAAAATAAACTGAGAATATGGTATTGACATCGTATTCACTGGAGGGGAAAAAAAGTGTCATTTTTTTCAGATGCCTCCTATGCGTGCAGTGAAGGGGATGGAGCAACGGGACCAGTCCTGATGCTTACTAATATGTCTTTAGTTAAGACTTCATGTAAGTGTGGATGGCTTTCCCTGTGCTTGTGGAAGTCTATCATGTTCCTGAAGCGTTGGGTAACCTGAGTAGTTGGTTCCATTCCCAACTTCCCTGGCTAGGAGATGGGTTTTGTAATCACAGTGAGGTGACTGAATGCTTTTGAATTGTTGGTGTTAGTATTCGGTGTCATATAAATCACTGCTCTCTGTCCTGGGGAGTAGTTTATTTTCCAGTACTGCATGTAGATCCCAAAAAAAGCTTCCCTTTGATCTGTGGGGAGAAAAGATTGTTCCTTTGCAGCAATGAAAAATAGAGGTTTCTGAAGCCATAAACCATTTCACTGAAGTTCTTAAAATGAGGTATGGCAAAACAAGTCATCTGTGCCTTTTCTTCTTCTAAGAATAGTCTGGTTGAATTCCGTATATTCTTGGTTACGTGCCACAACTCAGGAGGAAAAATAATGTGTGTTGTTCTTATGTGTATGACCAGCACAGTAATGATATAAATACCTGAGGCGAAAATCTCATTGGACTAGACAGCAAAAATTCAGAATTTTCCAAAGATATTACTCAGTCATTTCAGAACATTTTAAAATGGCAATGAAAACATTCTTTTTTCCTTTCTCTTGGACATATATATTTTGTGTATGTTTGGCAGTTCCAAGGAGATCTTGGTTTGTAATAGTCCTGACAGCACTTATTATGATCCGTCAAGTCAGTAATTTGTGAGGAGCAGATTTACAGAATAGTATTTATAGCTAGCATCTCACAAGTTGCAATGGGTTTAACCTCTTCATTGCTTTCTGTATTTTTGTGAATCATTCAGCTATTTCATGCAGCTATTTTTATTATTGTGGCACAGACTGGAATCTCTGATAACAATGCAATTATCACTTGAAACAGTTATTCATATGATATGTGCTATAAAATTGTTGTTCTGTAGGCATGTTTTTAAGCTCACTTTTCTTCAGGGACATGAATATGAAAACAAGGCTTTGCCTAAAAATTATTACAGCTTACTTTTGCTGTAAATTATGATGTAAGATAACATGTAGGTTCACTCAGATGCATGCCACATCTGAACAACTGACTTTTCCATAATTCCTAGATGCTCAGCCTAACCATTTACCTTAACTGTAAGGGCATGCAAATAATGGGACTGAATTAAATAGTCCAACACAAGCATACCAAACATTGAGTTTATGCATTCATCTGAACAGCCTAAATATGTAATTTAGCTTTCTAATTCAAAGAACTGAATCCAAAACCACATTTTCAGTCTTTCATGTTTTTGTTAGGTAGAAACTTTGGAAGTTTCACTTTTCTAATAAAATGCAATGCCCAAAACATAAACAAATAAACAAGCAATAAAGAAAATAAAAAGGTAGCAATGAAATGACGAAAGTCACTTAGGTCAGGTCCAGAAAACAAAAGCTGAAGCTTCCAGCTTCTATTTATAATTTCTTTTCCTTTGTTCATGTAAGTGACAGAATAAATGTGAGGGGGTACTTCTGACTAAAGAAGAAATTTTGCTGTTTGAGTGATGAGCCAACTTTTGGACTTGCTGAAGGAACAGCAAGTATTACATAAGTATTAGCAAAGCTTGGCAAAATTGCAGAGCTTTTGCATATAGAGTGTTTAATCATTGAACATTTTTCACAGGCAAATGTCCTTCTCTGTGAAAAATGTACATGGGGAAATTTTGCTGAATTTGCTGCTGAAAACAAGTGGAATTCGTGGACACACTAGATGGATTTTCTGTCTGGTCTGTCTGGTTTGGGAGAAGGTTAGCAAGGAGCAGAGGTATGAAGTTGAAAGGTAGAGAAGCTGTACCCATATTGCCTGGTGCTTTGTGCTAGCTGGTGTATTTGTTGGTCACTTAGATGACTAAGGAACTCAGTTTCTCTTGGTATTAAAAAGACATGAACCTGATGCACTGGCTCCCCTTCCATTTAGAAATTAGGCCAGAGGGACCCTGTAGTTGACTGGAGACAATGAGAGGGACAGCACGAGCAGGGACTGTGGCAGGCTTGGTGAAATTCCATGTGGCCATTCATACCTCGGACAGGATGGACCTCAACTCTGTGGTTTCAGCTGGTGAAAGAGCCTGGAGATCTTTTCAGCAATGCAGCTGGTCACACTTTTATTTGTTTTTGTCTCAGCTGAAGGAGATAGGAAGATATGAAGCTGTAATGCAAAGTGTTGTTTTTTACAGTTTTATCCATTTATCAGATGTACTGCGCAATGATTTCAGACCCTTCTGTTCAACTTTTTTTTTAAAAAGAGTCTACTCTGACACTTTTCCTGGTTCTCTACCCATTTAAAGAGTCTTTTTTTATTTATCATTAATATCTAGAGCTTGAGTTCTTTGATTTTTGTTTTCCCAGGGGAAAAAAAGCTGTCTATTAGAATGTTGTCCTTGCTTTCCTCCTGTAGAACCAGCAGTTTGCCAATATATTAAGTTAATTTTCATTTAGTGTATACAGTTTAACATAGTTAAGGGAAGCAGCACCCAAATGTATGTTCCTAATCGTGGGTAACTCTCATATTGTTTTTCGTTAAAATTTACAAGCATGTTATTTGACATGTTAATTATTATGTGAGTATATGACTAAGGATACAGATATCTCCTCATTTCCCCACTCCCCTCACTTAACATTTTGTTTGAGAAGATCAGTACATTTTGTCTGTGAAAAGCCCTGGATTAAATGCCACCCACAGATGATTTTGGCAATGTTTTATTTTGCCAAAGGAGGTTGTCAGACGTTGGGGGAAATAATGTAATATTGTCTGACCCAAGACTTCAATTAAATAACAAGAAAGTTTACAAAAACTGTCATATTAACTTTACACATCATTTTGCTGGGGTGGAAACATTGTCACACAGCACTTATTTCTTGCTTTGTCTACCTCAAGGCACAAAGCACAAACAGGAAAAGAATTTTATTCCTTATTTCTGATGCAAATAGTTTTCTGCAAATATTTAATGCGAGGAAGATATTTCCTGTCTATTCCTGTTTCAGCCCAATATTACCCAAGCAAGTGGTATTTGACCTGTGTGTTTAGATCAGCACTGTTTTGAATGGAACCCTTGTGTTTGTGGGTGGCATCTGGTTTTAGTTCTGCAAGAAGACAGTGAACTTCTTCCACATTGTCTTTTATCAAAATGAAGACATTATGGGAGAGTGTTTGCATGTATTTTGGTGATGATTCTAAACCCACTAGCATTTCAAGTTTGTAAAGGACTGCTGTTCACTTCCCATTCTGTTACTATTAATTTTATCCTCAGCTTCCTCAGGCCAGTCCTTAAGGAAGATTTCCTTTCAGTCAGCTGCTTCCTGAGCCATAATTTTAGAAATACATAATTTCCCCCATATTTTACCCTCTCTTTTCCTATTTCCTTTTAACTGAGCTTCTAAAAAAATCTCATTTCTTCTTTTCCTTTAGCCTTCATTTTCTGTTGAAATACAACATCTAGCCTCTTTTTTTCTTCTTTAGATTTGTCCCCATTTTTATTTATTTTGTTGCAAGCCATCCTCCAGATGCCTTCTTCCTCATGCTGATACTCCCCACTGGAACCTTTGTTCCTGCTCTGGTCATGTTTCCATATTTATAACACCCTTCCTACTAGCTTGCTTTCTTTTTCCTTTCTGTACTCCAGTCTGTTCCCATTCCTTGTAAAAATAATCTTCTTTCCCATTCCTTAGCCATATTACCCTTCAGTGGATTTTTGTGACAGCTCTTTGTCTTTCTCTCAATTAAGTTCAAGATGCATTTTGCTCCCAGCCAAAGCCTCTGCCACTGTTACTGGGTTTAACTGAAAAAATAAATAGTAATGTTAAAAGAGAACTGGAGGCCTCCATGGGTATCCAGTGGTTCTCCATCAGGATCTGTGTATCCAAGGGAAAAATAATCAGTGCAGCTAACAGAATTCTGGGACCTTTTGGAAAGTGCCAAGTCAAGCCGTGGCCAAAGACTCTCCCTGTAGAGGTGGAGTAGCCCAGGGATGTGATATAACAGAGTGTGGTGGGTTGGAGTTGAGTTGATTGATGGGACCCAATAGGCAGAGTTCAGCAATAAGTGATCCATTTCCTCCGAACATGATTTACAAGGTGCTCCCATGAAATAGCACAATAAACTGGGGCTCTCTTGCAGGGAACTGAATTTTCTTACATCAGCTTCTTCAGATGGAGGCACTTCCTCAGACACCTTTCTTGTTTTTTCTCAGCCTCCCTTTCACACTCTGTTTCATGGTGCTCACCAGTCTCTTGCTCATGACCCTGGTGCTCTTATTCTATCTTTCGTGCGAGACTGTAATGAATCCTCAATCTCCTCTTCCATAGTCTTGGATTAAGATTAGTCTCAACCCATCAGTTCCCAGGAATTGTGTGGTTTCAGTCTGTTTTCCCACACCTGGGATTCATTAGTCAAGGGAAAATAAAAAGCAGAAAAATCAAGTTCTCTGAAATGTAAAACAGTTGTGATCACTTAATCTTCAGCCTTTTCTTTCTTTACTTCTTGACATTCTCTATCTTAGAATCCAGTGCAAGGTCAGGCTCTTCAGGTTCTCTTCCCTCTTTTGCTCACCAGAGGGCAGGCAATTATTTGGGTCCTGAGGCTCTGAACAAGATTTCACATTGATGTATTGCTACAGCATCAGGTTTTCTGACACCGGCTATAGACCTTTTAAACACCTTGTGTGGAACTGCTGTCACATCTCCTATCTCTCAGCACCATCATCACATCTGCTAGGTGTGCTCATTTGTTCTGCAAAATGATAGTCACTGCTGAACTGGATACTGATACTGATCCTGCATGGAAACAGACTGCTCAGCTTGATCAAAACCATTGCATTGTTTCAAGCCTCTTTTTTGCAGACTGAAAAATATCTTGGTTCATACTAGGAAATTATAATCACAGGAAAGAAGGAAAGAAAGAAAGAAAAGCAAGCCAAAACTGCAGCAACACAAACTTTTTTGCAATGGGTTTTAAATTCTGTAGAAAAATGAAGAGATAAAATGTATCAGAGCTTATATCTGCTAAATTCTCTGGCAGCTGCTTTCTCATCCTGCTTCCTGAAAATGAATCAACTTAATTATTCCTGTGGCTACGTACATCCAGACGGCTTAGAGTTGCCTCTTTATTGCTGGCTACAGTAACTGTCCTTGTGTTCTGGAATAGCTAAGAAGATTGAAAACTGGGGGGGTTTTGTAATTCCAGAGTACACAGACTGTAATAGAAGTAATGGTCTGGAATTTTGGAGTCTCTTGTCAATGGTTAGATTGTGCCAGCACTGAGTTTAAATTTGCTTGTGTAGGAGGGCATGTTTAGATTAATATTCTAAAGTAATGTGGAGTGAATGTTTGGTACAGGCTGTGACTGAGAGAGTAGTGTAGTGAATCCACAGACTGCAATATGTGGAGATTGGGGCAGGGGGTGGGGGGAATCACCATTAAATTATCTTCCAAGGACCTTGAAGCCTTTCAGGATGACTCTTTTGAGTACTCTGAAAGCATAACCATTGATCTAGTTACAACAATTTATCCTTTGGAACAGTCTAAAAAAATGTCTCGAATTACCTGGTGCACACATTAAACATGTAAAGTTTTCATTAAAGGAGTTGACAGGTTGCTTGTAAACGGAAGTCATTTCCTTTCCCTTCAGAATTAAATTTTCTTTACAGCCTGCTTTGTCAGTAAGCACTGTTCATTAAGAATGATTTGGCTGTTTCATTCTGCAACCTTAGTTTTGCCTGCCTTGTGGATTTAACTGAAGGAAATCTCTTTGTGACACTGAAATGATCAAGCTGGATCTCCATCACCAAATGATGTTTCCTCCTGCATTCTTTAATCTTTATCAACCAAGCTGCTTCTTTTCAGGAGCATTTAGATAGGGAGGAAGGTAGGTATGAATTTTTTACAACCAATTTGCAAAGAGATGTCTTTCCTCCAGTTCTCTTTGTTGGCTGGATGATTTTTAAATGGTCACGTGAAAAAGCTAGTGAATAAGGGCTTAAAACTTCTCACATCTCAGATTCTTCAAGTCTGGTTGTAGAGAGGAGCCTCTGGATGAAGGGCAGTTCAGTGGCTGCTCGTTTATCATATGCTGCAGTGAGGTAGGGGAATCACACCTTGCAGTACTTGATAATGTTGAGCCAAATTAGGAAAGCACTGAACTAAGCTCATCGTTGTAATATGGGTTATTTATGCCTAAGTCTGCTCTGTGCAGAAGAAAGGTGAAGTGTCAAGATTAATAGCAGTCGATCAGCTTAACCCACTGACACACCCAACCCCCCAAGTCTCCCATCCAAGCAGCAGTCAGTGTTACATGTGCCCCAAGATACAAGAGGTACAACTTGGAGGCTTCTGTGATGGCATCCAGATGTGTTCTTGCTGCTGTCATTGCACATCAAGGGCGTGCTTATCCAAGTGAAACTGATATTGTGGGGAAATTGTGAGAAGGGTTCATCTCCTGTCTGGTGCTCCACAGATCAGAGAATCATAGCATGATTTGGGGCCATTAACATCATCTGGTTCCAGCCCTACCACTATGGACAGGGACATTTTCCACTAAACCAGGTTACTCAAAGCCCCATCCAGTCTGGCCTTGAACACTTCAAGGGATGGGGCATCCACAACTTCTCTGGACAAGCAGTTACTCTCACAGTAAGAATTTCTTCCTCACACCTAGTCTAAACCTACCCTTTTTCAGTGCCAAGCCACTACCCCTTGGGTTACACCCCAGGTGGGTTGTTATGAATATCCAGGCCTTCAGGCTGTTCTGGGGGTGGTTTCTGAAGAGATTGATGCTGTGACTTTGTAGAAGGAATGGATCTGGTGAGTGGAAGGCTCAGACTTAAATTTCCAGAATCCTGCAGGGTAGTGATAGGTGTCTGAGAGGGTTGCTTGGCTTCTCTAGTCAGTACCAAGAGCAAACTTTGCATCAGTATGGGGTGAGTAGTGTAGAGAGGTTTGTGCTTTCTGTAGCTGCAAGCAAGCAAGCTGCTGAAACAAGGTCAGTGAGGAGCTTGCTGTAGAGTTTGGCCCTGATAAACCCCTCTTTTTGGTTTTGACTGTTTCTCACTCTTTTTATTTTGACCCCTTGTTGTAGAGCCCAACTTCAGACCTCTCCTCCATCCAGAAAGAAGAGACTGTATTTGCACAGGCAAAACTTGTCATGGCAAGAGAGAGAAGAGAGGGAGTAAATGTTGGAAAGCCAAAGTAGATAGAATATGATATGACAAAGGTGAAGTCAAATAACCGAAACACAGCAAACTAGACTAATGAACAACACGTAATGGCAGGATACTGCCTATTGAAAGACGATAAATGGATACAAAATCTGGGGAATAAGGTTCTACATGTTTAATTGAAAAAAATTGGTTTTTTCCTACTCCCTTCCTCTTCATGTCCTCAGTGAATTTTCCTGTCTTAGGTTCAACAAAGAACTTGGATTCTCTTACCCATACAAGAGGTCGTCAGATAAAAAGCACATGATTTAAAGCAAATGCATCCTCTGAAACACTCATTTCTCAGTAAGAGTAGCAAATCATAATGTAATTAAAACAACTGTCTACAGTGTTTATGTACAATCACATTGAGTGGAGAATATCTTTAATTTCATTGTAAGGTCAGATACATGAAGAGGAAAGGTTGTTGCTGTCTCTCAGAGAGCAGTAATCAAAGGCTGGCAACAGAGCTTTGGAAATTGAACAGATTAGAAGTCCTTGGCAGTGATTCCCAAATGCTCAGGAGACTCACTGCAATCAGCAGCTTTGACACTTTGGCCAGCTAGTTAAATAGTGTTGGCTATAAACATTACAAGGCAAGTGATCATCCCCTTATGTGCTGGCCCTGGGGCATTCACTTCCTGCCTCCTCTCTCGGGAGCAAGGGCAGCCTCTAGACCAAGGGGCTCTTTGATAATACCCTGTGAGTGACCTTCCACACAATAGCAAAGAAGAGGAATTGTTTGCATGTTAACTCAAAAAATGCATTGCAGAGAAGGGAGTCAAGGGTGTAGCAAATAAGCGTAAGTGGCAGTGCTCCAGATCTACTGAATTTGAACCTCCTTTGCAGATTTTATCCAAGAACGAGCACTGCTTTGTGTGGATGGTTTAGAGATCAGACTGGAAAGATCCTCATGCATGCAACTCCCTAAAATACAGTATTTATTAATTTGTTTGTCCATTTGTTTTATGAGAAAAAGTGCTTGTAAGAGACAGCTTCCCTATTGTGAGTGCCTGGATTCAGGAAACTAAATCTATATGTAAGCAACAAAAAATCAGATCTGTATAGATATTTGAGTGAACTCATGAAACTGAAATTACATGCAGGCATAAGTGATTGCAGCACTATATTTACTTGCAAATCTGATTTAGTGTTGAAAAATCGAGGTGATATGGTAGTGATAGTTGTTATATGGTTAGTTTAGCAGTTATACTGTGCTTGGCTGTTCGAAATTGCAGTAACTTGTTGCTTTCTAGCTGGCAGGAAGTTTGATCCCGTGAGCAGCCATGAGGGTTGCGTGTTTCAGCTAAGCTGCCCAGTTTTGCATGCTGCTTCTGCATGATACTGCAGGAATGATGGCTGCAGGCTGGCTGTAAAACTACATGTAACAAAGTAGTCTGGCACAACTTCTCAGCAGGCCTGAGAATACAGAAGTGAAGCCAGCAGTTCAGTGTCATGTGAAAAGTTACGTACGCCCAGTTCACTGGGAGCTCAAGCAGTAGTGTTAGGTGGTACCAATAGCTGAATATATTTTCGGTGGGTAAGGTTAGTTTGCAGTCTCCCTCCTCTTCTCCATTCCTGGTAATTAATAATAATTAGTCCTAAAGAATAATATATAAATATATAACATGGGGATTAAAATTAATTAGCAGCAATAGGTAGTCATTGTCAAGAAGGCAGAAAGAGGAAGTCAGAACATATTTTTAAACGTCCAACTTGGCACTGGCATTTTCTGTTTCACTCTTTCCTGATATTCCTTTGAGGATGTTTCCTTTGTGGACATGTCCTTCATTACATTTCCTAAACCCTTTTAATTGTTAAACCAAGACCCAGTGAAATCAGTAGGATTATGACACTAACCTTGTTGGGCACGACCCATCAATGTTCAGGGTGTTTGGGTTTTAGGGTGCTTTGTCATTTCTGAGGTGTGACAGCACATTTCATAACTGGACTTGTGTGAAGTAGTGAGTGCACTGTGAATGCAGGCAAGGAGGTGTTAATTCCTCTAAGCAGCCAGATGCCATTCAGGAGTTCATTGTTCAATATGGAAGTAGCTAATTCTCACTGGTAGACCAGCTAAGTTATTCTTCAGTTCTTTAGTTGCTTAGTTTCACCTGCTGGACACAGCTAAAATGAGTGCTTAGATGACATCTGAGAAAGAAAGTACGTCTCAGGAAGCAAAAATAGAAAACAGTGCAGGCAGTGAGTTAGAAGACTGAGGCAACACATGTGAAACAATTAAATATTTCTATTAAAAGAGAAGGTTTTGGAATTATTAGGAAACCTCTGAGGGGCTAAGATACAGGTTGAAGTTGAAAGAATAAAGGAAAATTAACAGCACAGAAAAAGCTTTGCCCTCTGTTTGTGTGACTGTTGATTTCTGGCATTACCATTTTGATACTGGGGGCTGTTACCATTTCCTACTGGTTTTTAGCTTTGGCACTTGGGTGGGATGGACCTTTCTAAGCATGATAAATTGTTCTTTCAGCCCATTTAAGCACAACATCTGACAAGTATTTCAAAGTGTGTAACTTGCACCATCACCAGGGAAATAAGTCTAGGATTGTGGAGAGAGAGAGAGTAATCTCTCATATGTATTTATCTGAACTAGATCCAAGCAATTCTCCTCAGTTAACTGTGTCTCAGCAGTTTTCTCCTGAAAAAATAATTATTATGCAGAATAGATGGCTGTTGCCTAGCCATCCTTCATTCTCATATTTTGGTTTGCATTGTTTATGGCATTTATTCAAAAGCAATCCTGTAATATCCTTGGCAAAGTGATCTCTCTCTTTCCCCTGACTAATGGTCTCTTTTATCGAGTTCCCTTTCCTTCGCTGTGTATAGCCATAACGTGCCTGCAGTGTAAGGCACTCACGAATCTCAGAGTGGTTGAGGTTGGAAGGAACCTCTGCAAGTCATCTGGTCAGCCTTCCCTCGAGCAGGGCCACACAGCCGGTTGCCTAGGACCATGTCCAGACAGGTTTTTGAGTATCTCCAAGCGTGGAGAATCCATCACTGCCCTGGGAAACCTGTGCAAGTGGTTGGTCACCCTCACAGTGAAAAAGTGTTTCTTGGTGTTTGGAGGGAACCTCCTGTGTTCCAGTGTGTGCCCATTGCCTCTGGGTGTAGAAGCAAAATGGGCCAGTTGGCAGCTCCTTGCCACCCTCAAAAAAACCCCAGTTTTGTCACAGAGCAGATGAGCTCTTGATGTAGGCTGTGGTGTCCTGTCAGAAGTTGGCTTATTTTCTGGTTACGTTGCTGAAAAGTCGTCTAAGAGACCACATAGTACTAATCACCTTCTATACCTAGAAGCCTTAGTGTGACCCAGAATAAGATTTGAAACAAAAACACAGAAAGTGTTAACACAGCTTCTTTTTCTTTCCTTGTCAACTGCAGGTAATGCAGGTAGTGAAAGAACAGATAATGAGAGCACTCACTACCAAGCCTAGCTCTCTGGATCAATTCAAGAGCAAACTTCAGAATCTCAGTTACACAGAAATACTGAAAATACGCCAGTCTGAAAGAATGAACCAGGAGGATTTCCAGTCTCGTCCGATTCTGTAAGTATTGTCTTCTCTCCCCACTCATTTTTTTCATTAAGGATTAACAAGAGTGAGTGACATTTGTGAGCTCTTCTGGAGAATCCCAGGGAGAAAAGCTGTCCAGGGAGCTGTGCTCAAAAGCAGTAGTGAGGCATCTGCTTAAAGTACATCGTGTTTTCTTCTGCTGGGAATCATAACTTTTTCCTTGAGTTCAGTGAAACCATATTTGGCAAATCCCAGCAGGATTTCACATGGCTTATTTATATGAAAAAGTGCTTTGACATTTCCTAGCTCTGCATGATTGTGAGCCTAATTTTGGTGCTGGTAGTGGCTTTCAAAAAAAATATCTAACTAATCAAACCTCACAACTTTGTCTTCTGTTCAAGGCCTCTCAGAGCAAGATAGGGAGAAGCCCAGAAGAAGAGAAGCCAATACACACTGACTTTCCAAAAGAGATGTCCTTGTTTATAACATTATAAATTGCTGTTAATGACAAGCAGTCATTTACTTATTTGTAAATAGTGACATTCTGGCAGCTTGCCAGTCCTTTGCTTGTTGTTTACTGCAAAGTATGAAAGGCTAATATTGCCTCCATAGCTCCTTCTCATTTCTCAGAATACTCTTTGTTCTGTTGTATGAAAAATGGGGGCCGCACTTGGCTCTGGACCAAGTCTGGGCTTGTGGCTGAGCTGATGGCACAGGACAGATGCAGACTCTGTGCAGAGCAAATGATGTGCTGAGAATAGCAGGAATCTCTTGAGATCAGCAGAGAAATGGTGAGGACTCTAGACGCATCAGCTGAAATATCATGAAATCCTGACTGTGTTGCAAGTGGAATGGCTCATGATACTCCAAATCTCCTTTTCCAAGGCAAAAAAAGTATAGAAACTGATTTGGACCAGAGCATTTCAGGATGCAGAAGCGGGATATTAATTTTGATTTGTTTCTAATGGATGCAGATATCTAAGTACAAGCTCTGGGGACAAATTCCTCCAGGGGCAGCAGGGCAACAGTGGAAGCATAAACTAAGTAGAATTACAAACTAAATTTTAACCATACCAGTGTGGATCAAAGGGGGAGTGCTTCTTTTATGTTTCCAGTGTTTTATGTTTCCGTTAGAAAATACAACCTACTGCCCAATTAGAACTGATGTCACTTGTAGTAATGCATCAATTAAAAATCTACAAATGGTTCCAGTTAGTTTTGCATCGTTACACTGCTCAGAAAGCCCCTGCAAATCCCCTGCAACATTTAGCAGTTTAAAGCTGCCCAGAACTGCAAAGCTTGTCACCAAAGCTTCTCATCTTCCCTGCTTTCCCTATCAGTAAACAGTTTAAGTATGATACAGGTCAGTTATTTATATTCTCTTGCACCATCACCTAGCATTGAAAGACCTGCCAATGCCCTGTGCAAGCTCTTCATTTCCAGCGTCACTCTGGCTAGTCACTCTTGCTGCCACAGTGCAGAGTCTCCTTCCCCATCATGGAACAAGTGAAACATCCAACATAAATAGTTAAAAGCAACTGAAGTGTCACCAGAGAATCATTTCAAATTCAGGACAAAGGCTAAGCCTAAAGGCTATAAAGGCTAAGTAAATCGATAAGGTGTTTAAGCAATCACAACTGCATTTGCAGAGATTTAACTCCGTGCATTTGCATTTTGATTACATCCATGATCACTTGTTCTTGACTGTGAAAAGAAACAGTCCTTTCATTTTGTGCTTTGATTTGATTCCCTGTACTGAACTCTCTCAAATTGCATAGATGGCACAGTTGGTAGAAGTACAGAATCATGGCCCCATTGTAGGGAAGGAGACTGTGAGTGAAAAGAAGAATCGTGCCTGTGCTGTATATTTTAAAGCCCTGCAGATATGCTAAAAGAGATTGTGCACAATGGTGACTGTAACATCAGCAGACCTTATTTAACTCTGCTTGAGAATATGGCAATCAGGGGATGGGTTTTCCTGCCTTGAACATGATAGAAGTCTTTATTTTGCTATTCATTGTATGAAGCACTGCAGTTTTAAGCTTTCAAGCTGCTGGATAAGAGAAGCTTCAGTGAAGCTGGATTTGAATGTAAACTGGAAAATGTTGTCTTAGATCCTGGTAACTACAACAACCTTGTTTTCCAAGGATTAGTTGTTTCTTTTATATGAGCGTTGTTGTATCACATGAAGTAAAACCTTATCAATATCTACTTTTGATTAGGAAAAATAAAAATCCTTCAGAATAGATTCAGGGATTTGGGATCATTATTGATCATCCAAACTGCCATTCCATAATGAAATGATAAAGTATCCCAGTTTCATTTTGAATGGCTGTAGAAGTTGTCTAGGAATCTTGTGGGCCTATAGAGGACCAGAGATCTCCTTGACAAATTAAATGGCAACAGAGATAGGTTAATGCTAGATAAAAATTTGGCATCTAATTAGAGACTTGCTGGTTAAAGGAGAGTTAATGGCAGCTAGGGAGCCATTACTAAGTAACATCTGTGTGAAAATCAGCAACGTACAGGGAAAAAGAGGAAGGCGTCTGGATGCTTTTCTGCTTTTTATCTTACATATTTCTCTGCAATGTTAGAAAGAGTCACTGCTGCCTGCTCTGAATGCGTGATCAGGAGACGGAGCACAGCTAGATGCCAGAAAGATAAAAGGACAAAACACATGAAACCAGTTCTGGGATTACTCTCCCATTGTGTTGTAATAATTTAAATGTATGTAATTTGCCCCATCCTGGAAAGAAAACCACTACTGAGTGAGTCTTAACTGTAAGCTGGAAAGGTAAAAGCTGGAGACAGTTTTACCTGGTGCTGAAGAAGAATTTGTGTAATGTGAAAAACTTTAAAATCATTTCTAATGGTTTTCAGGTATTTAAAAAATAAGTAATGGATGTTAGTATTGCCACCAGTGTCAAGACCAGTGAGATCACAAAATTAACAGTCATATATATTAATGTGTGTTTCCCCCAACCCTTCTGTCTTACCAGCACACTAACATTTTACATTCTGATGTGGCAGAAACACAGTAGGAAACTAATGGCAGTTTTTAGAGTCACTGTCTCCTTAGACTTAGTCTGTTCTCTCTCTTCACAAGGCACAAACTGTTAAGCAAATGTCATCTCAGGGACAATAAATAAATATTCACAAAATGTGTTTGCATTTATCATCTTCTTTTAGCTCATTGTTCCTGATGGATTTTAAAATTAGGCAGGAGGACCTATTTCTTGCACAAAGATTTTTTTCTAACCCTCCTGTCTTTAGACACTGATCGTGAGGAACAGAACTCTGTTGCCTTCAGATGGCTTTCAGAAGGAAATACAGAGTTTCAAAGAAGCACATCTTTTGTTTGTGTGCTGTAGTTTGATTGTTCTGACCCATTTCTGTCAACTCCAAGTGGTGGAACAGAAACCTTGACAGTGAGGAGCACTGAGTGGCAGGATCACCTTACAAAAATATATCTGGAGTCATGATGTCAGAAAAATGGCTGAGAGCCAAGAAGTCAGAGTAACCATGTGTTGGCATGAGCTGCTGAGGACAGCAAGTGCAGTAAGTGACCATGGCAAAGGCTTGATGGTCTTATAGGCTTTCACTAAGTCCAGAGTTACCAGAGACCGTTTCTCCATGGAGTAATGAGTTGTCCCCACAACCTCTGTGGGACCAAGTTCAAGGACCATCAAACAGAAGAGAGTAGCACACTGAGCTTCACGGCTGTGAGAGCAAATGCACGTATGTGCGCAGAGGGCCTCCAGAACATAACCAAAGAGGCGAGTGGTCCCTTCTTTCTTACCTCCACTTCTCCCATGCAAAGGCTGCCTTAGGTAGGGAAGTGTTTTAGAGAGCATTACCTGTTTCATTTTGGGTTGGTTAAAAAACCCTTCTCTTCCTCTGATTTGTAAAGGGCAGGTGGGGCATCAGAGGCCAGAAGACAGAATGTTATGAGCAAACAGTCAGATGTTAATGAGCTGGGTGACCCATTCATTTTGGGTTTTTTGGGAGTGTCTTACAAATACAATGTTATGATGTCTTTAACACCTATTTAATGATAACCATCCAATTTCTGAATTAAACTACATAAATATCAAACTGATGTTTATACCACTCTTGAATGTTTGAAATTAGTCCAGCTGGAGATTTAGTCAGCAGCCTGGACTGCTGAGTAATCTGCACTTGTGTTTTAACTCTGTTGTCCTCAGCCCCAGCTCTCAGGTTTTACCTGAGGAATAGGAAAGCTCATCATCTCAGTAAAGGCAAGACATTTATTCAAGCACAAAATTCTTTTAATCACAGTATTTAACCAGTCAACATATTTATGTCTTAGATCCCAATGAGAAAACAACAGTGCTTGAAAATTCAAGTCCTAAAGGACTAATAACACATTTCCAAAAGATGGGCTGTTTCTATAGTTACAATGCTTCCTTGATTTTTGACCAGCTAGATTTTCACAGCTTGTAAATATGCAGTGGGTTATGCATCCAATCATTTCGTTGAAAGAGGGCATTTTATTTTAAAGGCCTGATCTTTCTAGCAGAGGATTTGCGGTAAGTTCAGTGGAGGTCTGGCAGATCAAAGGCATAGGATCCAAATGAGTGTGGAAATCAGCAGAGAATGGGCTTCCTAAGTTTTCAAGAAGAGAAAATTTTTTGTTGTCTCTATGGGATACCACAGCTTAGCTTCCTTTTGATGATGATTGCTAGAACATACTGCCAGACAGAATGATTTTTGGTATTACCCAATTTGCACAGCAATGCAAAATTATGGTTCTGACAAACTTCATATTTTATAAATCCTCTACACATTCAATTTTTTTTTAATCTTACTAGGCTTGCTGTCGAGTTGATGTTTAAACCTGTCTTTTATGTATTCTTAATGAATCTAAGTGAGGATATAACTGATGAATTCAGACATCTGTGAGTCCATGTGATGGTGTATGAAATTAAACTTTAAATATTATGTGCATATGTTTTCTGCCTAGTTCTTGACATGTTGAACTCTTATCAAAGTAAGGTGGAGAAATGGATTTTCTGAAGGATATATAAGATTATTTCTAGATGTGTTATGGGTCTCTGCACTCCTGGGCAAAAGTGAAGTTGGATCCTTGTGTGATCCCTAGTCATGAGTTAGTCTTCCACAAATTCTGATAATAATAAAGTAATCAAATTATATGAAATTAAGAATAAGAATATAGTGCTGATCATTACTTTAGCTCATTGGCATTGCTTCCTGTTTCTCGTTGTTTCAAAATGTTTTAGCCTTCTTGTGTTGTCCTAAATAACAGTGCTAGTGAAGGATACTGGCATAGGATTGTGCAACAAAAGGTGACAGACCCTCAAATAAACTTCACAGGGCTCCTATGATGAAGGAGCATTATTTGCTACAGAAAAATCTTGTTGATGCATTATAACAAGTGTTATTTTTAGAATGAGTTAAGTAATATAAAAACAAGCAACTTGCCTGAGTCATGCACTGATGTAGCAGGGAGTTGTCTACAACAAAGAGATCCTGACTCTCATTCTTTGTTAAAAGAAAAAGGGGTTTTTTTCTGGGGCAGACCAGATTCTGACCTGGGCTTGTCTGTGACTGATGTCCTCTTCAAACACCTTGCAGAATGCCTTGTGAGACTCTGTTTCAGAGGAAGGAGGATGGTCTTTGATTGAATTTGACAAGTGCCTACTTTCTCTCTTCCCAAGGGAACTAAAGGAGAAGATTCAGCCGGAGATCTTAGAACTGATCAAGCAGCAACGTCTCAATCGACTTGTGGAGGGCACCTGCTTTAGGAAACTCAACAGTCGACGTCGACAAGGTACAGCTCAGACTCCCTAGTCTGGCTCTATATTGTCACTTTGGTGTAAAAGTTGAGCTGAGGAATACTATTTTCACTGGCAGGATCCTGGATTGTAGTGCTGTCTTGACTGCTTGTACCAGGAGGCATCCAAAGGCATCTCCAAGTTACAGATTTTCAGGATTTCCAGTTTCCCCGAAACTGGTTTCAGCCTTGTCACACAGATGATGTGGAACAAGTTCAGCCTTTGACAAAATCTCAAGCAGCAGTGTCACATTCTGAAATGAGTATTTTGATTTCTGCCTGAATGTCCAGGCTTCTTGTTCATCTCAAAACAATTCCAGGAATAGCACCTGAAACTTGAATTTGAATCTCTCAGACTCTGATCAGTTTGATATATGCAACAAATTTGTTCTGCACTCCCCCCTCTAGTACCACCTGCCCTTTGGTTTAGTCTTATATTGCCACACACAATAATTATATTATGGTGTTTAAACATGCTTTTTGAAAAAGCCCTTTTATCAGTAATTTGTGTACCTTCATATGAATACTTGATGGATATGAGAAGATTATTTTCCCAGTTCTATGAGTCATTGCTCAGTGTGGGATTCATAGCTCACTCTATACAGTAAAACTCCCTATGGTTCTTTTCCCCTCAGAGAGGCACACTTCTTTCTCCAGATAACATAATGGGGACATAGTGTAAATTCAGCAGAATAATTAGAAGTCGTATCCAAAAATTTCCTTTTAAACCCCTCATTTTGTGAGGATTCAGATTACTATTTGTTTTCCTCTGTAAATACAGAACAAATTAGAAAGTTACAAAAGCTAAGAGTAAGAACTGACAAAGATCAATATTTAGACTTTCTGATTAATTGGGGAAACGTGCGTTCTTCACAGAGAAGTATCCCTGCAATGCCTCCTTCCTTAGAAACGAGGAAGCAATTTTCCTTAATGTAGGGAGGTTATTTATAACCTCTCTGTCATGCATACAAACACGTATGAAGCCCACTGCACAGAAGGATGATCAATATTCCACTGTGAATTTCTATACAGACTGGACAGAGAGCCATGATACATGTTTTTCCTTCATCAGCATACTCATGGAGTGAAAATAGGTAAAGTAATGTGTAGTTTGGCTGCCAGTAGAGAGGGTTGTTTATTTTATTCCTTGCAAAGCCTTAATCCAAATGACTCCAATTCTAGGGAAAGAGCAGGATTTGTAGCAAATATTCTTCTTTTGGCTGATCTCCAAGAGGAAGATAGACTGTTTATTTTATCTTAAATTGTTGTTAGCTCATGATTTATAGGATCAAGAGCCTTAGGGAGTATAAATTCATTCAACTTATATGAGTACAGTTGAAGGTAAAAAATAATTTTTTTTAAAAAATCAATGTAATCTTCTCATCCTCAGTTGAGAGGGTTGCTTCCTATCATGCCTTGGAGTGAATTCTATAGGCCACCAGATTAATTGCTTTGATGTCATATTTATACAGAGCCAGAAATAATTCACGATTCTTTGGAAACAAATAAAACATGCAACCATGCCTCAAAGAACGTTTCCTTCTCTGAAATAGATTGTTTTTCGCAGATGGAAGCCCATGTAGGAGGTTATGTTTCCACATGCCCTTAAGAGTTGTGTATGCTTTATGATAGACTTCCTGTATTCCCTGAAACAGAAGGGTGTATTACCATCTGGGAGGGAAGAAGGGAGGCAGTAGACATGACCATTATAGAGGATGATGATGCATGAGGCCACCAGGACTAAACTCAGTACGGCCAACCATGTCCTGGGGGGGCATCAGGCACAGCATCGCCAGCCGGGCAAGGGAGGGGATTGTCCCGCTCTGCTCTGCACTGGGGCGGCCTCACCTCGAGTGCTGGGGGCAGTTTGGGGCACCACAATATAAAAAAGACATTAAGCCACTGGAGAGCATCCAAAGGAGGGCAACAAGGATGGTGAAGGGTCTGGAGGGGAAGATGTACGGGGAGCGGCTGAGGCCACTTGAGCTGTTCAGCCTGGAGAGGAGGAGACTGAGGGGAGACCTCATTGCAGTCTGCAACTTCCTTACAAGGGGAAGCAGAGGGACAGACATGGATCTCTTCTCTGTGGTGACAGTGACAGGACCTGAGGGAATGGCATGAAGCTGAGTTCAGAGGAAGTTTAGATTGGATATTAGGAAGAGGTTTCTTACCCAGAGGGTGGTTGGGCACTGGAACAGGTTCCCCAGGGAAGTGGTCACAGCACGAAGCCTGACAGAGTTCAAGAAGTGTTTGGACAATGCTCTCAGGCACATGGTGTGACTCATGGGGTGACCTGTGCAGAACCAGGAGTTGGACTCCATGATCCTTGTGGATCTCTTCCAACAACTCAGCATATTCTGTGATTCTGTGACCTAACACCGTGCAATTTAATGAAGCATGCTTGGCGTATAAGCCATTCAATTGGGATCCTTTTTTAGGTATGTACAGTTCCTGACGCAGTCCAAATAGCAAACACAGGCAGCTGATACAGAGCAGAAGAAGTTCTCTTGAAATCAGCATTTATCCTTCAGGGTCTCCTGTACCCCAAAGCAGAACAAACTGTAAAACCAGGGCTGTCATGATGTCAAGAATTAGAAGATGGAGTAAAGTGAATGGAGGACCCAAGGTTTAGCTAGTGATACTAAACATCATGACAAGTCTTATCTTTCAGATAATTCGTCTGAATTTCCTGATAAAAATAGTAGAAGTCCCGAATTCTGAGCATGTCTTGCTTTGTCCCACATCCCCATCTCCTCTCTTGCAACCTACCTTGCTGTTCAAGTGCCCTGTGCTACCTCAGTGGGTTCAGGAGCCCTGCCACCTATCTGGTGCTCCAACTGAATTCACTTGCCATAGAGCATTACCAAGGCTCTAAAAAGGCCATGGTCCATCCAGGTTGACATGGAACTGAAACAGAAATGAGTACTGCTCTGAGGCATCACGATTTGCCTGTTATGTGGCAACCTGCTTGTAAGAGTAGCATGATCAGGTAGGTGTTTAATACTAAAGTATGTATATGCTTTTTCTACTTTCCTATGATTCTTTCTTTCCTTAAGACCATCCTGGAACAAATGTCACAAATCTGCAGGTTGTACAAGAAGAACCTGAATGTGCCCTACACAGAAGCTGAAAGCATTAAATTGCCCATTTAAAGATAATTAACAGGCATTAGCCCATGATAAAGACTCCAGAGCAAACTTCTGTTAAGATTATTGTTTGAACATGTGGTAGGACACACATGGTTAGTCACAGTAAGTTGAAAAAATTGACTTACAAAAAAATGAGAAGGGAGTTTACAGCCTCGTATGGCCTTTTGAGAAGAGATTAAACACTTTCATATATACTTAGCGTTGGAAAGCCTCCAATCCAACAGGTGATTCACTGGGGGGATGCTGAAGATTAAGCTGTGAGGTATCTATATTCAGATCTCTGCTTTTTGTGTTTCAGCGCAGGATTATCATAGTGGGATCTCTCTGTAGCTGAAATTCAGAAATACCATTGCTGTCCCAGCAGGATCCTTAGCACTTCCGAAAAATACCTGGCCTTTCCCTTGCAAGGTTTTCATAGGAGAACTGCAGCACTAACTCCTGGGATTTTATTAAGTATCTTAATCAGTTGGAAATGAAACAGCAAAATCTAGCCTATCCTTCTGATCATGGCTCAAAAGCAGATGATCAGGCTCTGCAAATCCCCACTTTGTTCCTGGACCATGAACATCCTCTGACAGACCTCTTCAGTTTTCTCATTCCTTAGATAATTCCTAAAAGAAAAGGGAGAAGACTAAAGCAAAAACCTGCCAAGCACTCTACACCCCCAGTAGTTATTATTTCCAGTAGAGCTAAGTAGCAGATAAAGGCATTTTATTGAGGATAATAGATGCTTCTGATGCTGTCATCCAGTACATTTGTAGTATACATTGCTGGGTGCACTCTTGGAAATAAATTCTCCTTTTACCTTTATAAAGATTATTGAGAAATTGCATGTTATTGAAGTGGTTTTTTCAGCCAAAGATGAGGTTTCTCAAACAGTAATTTTTGGAAGGAAGGGAAACCCTGGTGATACACACCATTAAATTAAAAACACAAGGTGCCATGGAAGTAACCTGGGAAAAGAAAGCTTAAATTGAAACAAAAAATCAAGTGAAGACTGGTTTTCCGTCTCTTGCTAGGATAAGTAACTCACAGTTCTGAACAACAGCACACACTTTGACTTTTTTCTGCCAAGCTCCTTTCTACTGCTACTTCATCCTACTCTCCATAGTCCCACAAAAAACCTAATATTCTGTGAGCGTGTGACTCTCTGAGAGGAACCAGTTGACCAAATATGCGTCCAACAATGCCACAGGTCAGTTATTTGCCAGTCATTTGGCGAGCTTCCTGGCTTGATCTAGGCAGTTAAGACCAGTTGGAGTGAAAATGTCAATACAATTTTATTAGAGACAGAAAAAAGAAAGAAAAAGAAAAAATATATATGCCCACATGCATATACAGATATAAAATCTACACAAATACATATGTTTTCACGGATATATTTAAAAGCAGGTTCCTGTTGCTAAATCTGTGAGGATGTTTTCCTTTGAACGAAAAGCTTCTAGAGTAACCTCAAACGTATCTTGGGAAAAAATACATATTCTTAGACTTCTGTTCGTGCATATCTGAGCTATTTCCTCCCCAGATTCTTACAATAGAGCACTTCTGTACTAACCACAGCAGTCCTTTACCTGGAGAATAGTATTGTTAAAGGCATATGAGTCATTGGCCATTAATGCGCTTGGAAACACACTGCGTGAATGGCCAGGCACTCTGTAGCCCATCAGCAAAATGTTCTGTGCTCTACTGTTTGTTCACAGTTCTGAATATTACTTTTGTAGCCAAATTGTAGCTGATTTTGTTATTTGGGAGGTTTTTTTAACCTCATCTATAATCTTCAACAGTGTGCTGTGATATATTTAACCCACTGGCTGCTCTAGCAATTATTTGAAAAATCGGAACAATTTGCTTGAAAACTTTTCAGGTTAAAAACCAAAATGACTAATTCTGTTTCCCAAAGAAGAATTTCTAGCACCCTAATGTGATTGCATCAGTGGTCAGTTAGCTGAAAGACATAAGGAGTTGCCGGAAAGTGTAAATGATGTAGTGTCTGAAAATTGTGATGAAATATCAAGTCCACATCATCTCTAAAGACTGTGGTTAGTGACCGCCCTCCCTACAGCTTGTTGCTCTGAGCAGGAGGTAGGTGTAGTAACAGTGGATACAAAATAGGCATTGTAGCTCCTAGAGGGGACCTTGTCTTTGGGGAAAATTCTTGAGCCTGGGCCTAAAACCAAAACAAACCCCCTTGCTTCCTGAACACACTGTTGCCCCACTCCAGCTGGGCACATGCACATGAATCTGCCTGATGTGGAGTAGAATTAATGAGGACTAACGAGCAAGGTCTGTTCCAACTTTAAAGCCTTTTGTGACACTTCAGCTCTGCGGACTTTGGTTTAAGAGTTCTGGAGGGTTTGGACAATAGTTTTTCTTTGTTTCATAAACACCACTTTTGCGTCATAGTAGAAAAGAGCTTTTTCTTCTGTTAATTTTTTCTATTTATCAATTTAGAGCTCAGAGTAAATGCTGGCCACTTCCCCTATGCTTTTCTACAATTAAGACTTCTTCACCATTTTTCTCAGTAGAAGCAATTTCATATAATATTTTTTTTTTGACTGCAGCATTATTCTATACACTACTTTTCCAGTAAAATTGTGTTCGGCACCTGCACTACAGTAAAGTAGCTGCAATCCAGTTTCAAACTGTTCCCCTCCAAGGCACTGACATCTCATGTGAGTGGGGTATTTTCTGATACACTGGTTGTAGTGTCATGTACAGCTGAAAAGAAAACTGGAATGGGTAAGGCTGAGGTAGCTGTGGAAACAAGGGTTGCTTCTCCTCACTAACATGCTATCACCCTCCTCAGCCTGGCTGGTGCAGTCATTTAGTGGCTGAGGTTGAGGAAACCTCGTTAGTTCCATTTGTAGCTTTCATTTAAGGGCTTTCCCCTAGACAGCAAGGCTGTGGCAGAGCAGCAGTTATTAGTGAGCCCACAGGAGAGTTGCGCTGGACATGCTTCAAGCTACAGTCTATGGCTCTTAGTTTTTAATTACCCTTGGGCTATGGGCAATTGCTGAAAAGGCTCCTCAAGCATTCAGAGCTTGGGTTTCTTCCCATTAAACCACCCCTTCCTAAAACAAAATAAGATATTTTTAGGGAGGGGTGTTCCCCTCTTTTATTATTGAAGCGTGGCATTGAAAGAGAACCAAGGTTACCAAAACACTAACCCCTAGGAGATAAAAGAGCCAAACCCTTGCTAACACCAACCCCATTTGTGATAAATTGAAAGGAATTCATGGTAATTTTTTTTTTTTCAGTTACACCATCTTTTTGCCCAGGTCACTGAGAAGGTAGTGAAACTATGTTGGCTTTTATTAAGTAAAAAAATTACTGTTTTAATTTTAGAATTGGAAAGTTATATTACTTTATACAGCCCAATAAACAATGAGGTTGCAATTAAAACTAGGTATGAAAGCCTTCTGCTACAGTTACTGGAGGCTTTTCTTTAGGCATAATGGTCAACCATCAGATTCAATTCTTTAAGCATGAGGCTTTGCTGTGGTTCTGCTAGAGTCCCCTGTAAAAGGTATGAATCTAGAAAATTTTCACACACATCCTTCTGAGATACACAAGCTGTCTAACAAGTTGATTGTGTGTGTGATCTTCAGATGAGAGCCTACTGAACGAGGGCTCCTATTTGCTCTAGTTTCAACTCCCTACAAAAGTTTGGCAAGAGGGGTCTTCTCGATCCCACACTGTGCCACACTGTATGTTCTGCTTATAGTCCAGGGATGCTTATATTTCAGCAGCTCTTTTTGTATGCATCACAGGATCATAATCTCAGGCTCTCTACCGTAAATCTTTTAGTCTTGTGCATGCCTGTGGTGTAGATAACCAGAATCTCTCCCATGGCCATTTTGAGCCTTTGCCAGAGGTTTGTTGAGTTTTCTGAAACCTTTCTGTAGAAGGGGCTGCACACTCAGGAAGTAGTTTGAAGTGTATGGGGGTTTTGCCCCAAATGTTTTTACCCACTGTGACAAATTTAAAAGGGCATGTGAAAGTACATTTTTACCATTCAGTTGTCTGTGTTTTACTGCATTGGATTTTAAATGGCAGGCCAGGAGTCTGGAGTGTCCTTCAGGAAGCAGCTGGGTCCATGAAGCCAATGCTTTACTCACAGAGCCAAGAAGCCCTTCCTTTGCTAACACTCCAAATGAGCTCACATATGCTGGTTCTACTGCTCCTCCAATGTTTTATCCAAACTGTGGCACCCAGCGACTGCAGCGCCGCAGGGCTGTGTCAGTGCTAACGCTTCCCCTAAATTGTCCCTCAGGCTGCTGCTTGGCACAGCATCAGCACTGCCAATATGAGAGAAGCACAGAGCCAGAGAAGCCCTCTGCCCCCCTCCACTGGCATTTTAACATCCAGCCTTGCTCTGAGCTTTTGGAGAATTAGTTTGGATGTAACATGATTGTATTTTTGACAGCTTAACATTATGTGATCTACTTATTAAATAGAATGTGCTCTGACAAGGAAGGGTAACCTCTTTCTTGCCATTTCAGAAAGGGAATTGGCAAGCACCATCCTTGCACGCTAGGCAGCGTGGTGGCCTGGCTCTGCAAAGGTGATGGTGTTCACAGGGGCAGATTTTAACAAATGTTGTTAAGGGGAAGTGGATCCTGCGAAGCACGAGTTGTCAGGAGATGTAAATGTACGTCTCTTAGGAAGGACTAAAATGCAAACTGGGGTGTGAACTGCATGGTCACACATATATTTGTGTGAGTTATCTGCAGGACAAGGGACTTAACGTCCGCTTTTTAAGTCCTTGCATGTTTATTATGTCCAGTCTCTCCATAAATATGGGGGTTTTCTCCTATGTCTGTAAAAAAAGACATGAGTCATAATTTTCATAAAGGATGATATATTTCAAATTTATCAGTTTTTGGGTGTCCCACACAAGACAGCTGGTAGGGCTTGATTTTCACATAGTGGGTGCTAAAAATGAATCTTCTATGGGTAGATTAAAGTTATGCACTCAAAGTAGTTTGTCAGTCTTCTGTCCATGAGGGTATATAATATCTGGTAAAACTAAGTCATTTTTTTCTCACTAGTTTTTTTTTTGAGCCAGTGACTAGGTCCATAAAAAAAAATACAACTCTGTAGATTACTGCCAGCTTCATTTAATCAAGTAAAATTACTGAGCAAAGTCCCTACCCTTCTTATGTATATCCCACACATTTCTTCTGAAAGAAAGAAAAGACAGCCTTTCCCTGTAGCACCTTGTTTGAGTAAGCTTTCTCCTCTGCTGTTGGTAAGGCCGATGAAGACATGTTAGTGACCTTGTTTGATGTGTTTATTTCAACAGACAAATTCTGGTATTGTCGACTTTCACCTAATCACAAGGTCTTGCACTACGGAGACTTGGAAGAAAGTCCACAGGGAGAAGTCCCTCATGATTCCTTGCAAGATAAATGTAAGTCATGCACAAAGATTGTGACCACTCTGCTTCTTTTATGCTAGTTCTTCTTTATAATTTGTAGTAGGTTTCTCTTAATATGGGACATTATTAACAGCTCTCTTTATGAAGGTAGAGAGCAGGGGACATTTGCCCCTGCATTCAAACACTGGTCTCGTGGGTTTGGCAAGTGTGTGTGTGGGGACTGAGCTAAGCTTTTCAATGAGTTTATAATTTCATTCAGCTTGGAAACGTCATGTCTTTCCTAGGGAGGAGCACAGTTTATTTTCATTGCTCATCTAACTGCGGATGTCAAATAAAAATACTTGGGCATATTCAGAAGCACTGCCTGTCCATGGAAACAGGCATTTTAGTGACTGGAAGAGGAATACATGGCAGAGGTCTTTTTGAGTATTGTGAGAAGTGGACTTAGAGATGACACATCGCTGTGAACAGTATTGAGAGGACCTTACCATTCCTGTGTACCCAACTGGGACAGGACATGTCTCTGTGGCAACTCCTACCAGGGGATTTATTTGGATTATTCTTATGCTAAAAAGTAATTTTGGAGCTCTTCAGAACCCTCATACTCTAGTGATTTCTTCTTTGTTCTTCAGCATGAGTTGTAGGGATTTAACATGCAATCCAGGAAAGATTTTTATGATAATGGAAATTATGAATATAGTTCTGTCACTGGGAGGTGACTTCAAGAAATCCAGCATTGCATAAGGGATAATTTCTTTTTGTTCTTTTCTGAAGATTCTTGGCATTATCAAATTAGACACACTTGTACAGGTATTTCGGCTGGTAGTCCCACTTCTTTCATGGAATGGCAGAAAGAACAATTTTTCAGAAGTTTGAAATTTTTCCAGCCTGAAAATTGGGGAATAATTTGAAATTTCCTCCCCTGACCTGTCTCCAGGCAGCACCTTTTAAAATGTCTAAGTGCTCCCAGATGCAGTCTGAGAGGGAAAGAAGAAAAGCCTGTATGATGCTGGAGCCCTGACAGTTTGTAGTCGTGTTCCCATGTTTTCCTTGCCTTACAGATTGCCTCAAGGATGTTCCACAGTCTTACTGCAGTCTTGGCAGAATGTAGGACAGGGCCTCACATTGCTGCATTGGCACAGAAAGAGCCTGTTTTTGTGGACAAGGCTTAGAGAAATAGCCCTAGAGTGTTACAGTAGTGTCAGGGTGACAGAAGAAAGAAAGTCACACTTGAACTGCGGGCACAGTTACAAGACCAGCAGTTCCCAGATTTGTTTGCTTCGAGCACGCTTCCACACACAAACCCCTGACCCTGACTGTGAGCTTCATCTGGCACTTGCATTTTCCATAGGCTCTTGAGCCTACTCAGGAATGTCAGGATCCCATGGGGGCAGAAGGCTCCTCCTTTAGAAACCATTGGGCCAGACCCACACAGTTCCCTCAGCATGGCTGCTGGCAGAGCAGATACCGATGCAGTTTCACAAAGAGGTGGTTTTTTCATCAATTTCTCAGGTTTTCAGTCTATGAATAACACAAGATTTACTGTAGTGCTACCCACACTAGATGGAGTTTCATTAAACAAAGTTGAGAATATTTCAAGTCACATATAAAGTGCTACTATTGTTTGAAACATATCAGACCAAACTGGCTTGGGCATTTCACAGAATACTTTTCATAAATATTCTGGTTTTCTGGATAGACTTACTGATTTTTGAATTCTTAAAGTTTGAATATGATGATCAACTTGTCAGCATTTGGAGTCAGGTCCACAGTTAAAAGAGAATAGGTGGGTAAGAAAGCAGAACCAAGAGAAGCAGCATCGAGCATTTTGGGTACTCCTTGCCAAGCCTGAATAATTAGTCTCTATCTCCAAAAATAAATGTGTGGGTTTTTAACCTTTTCACTTCTGTGAATGTCACCCCTCTCTTCAGGCTGGCAGAGTTAACAAGCCATGCAGACTCCAGCTGGGACAGAAAACAGCTGCCCTCTTTCTCAAGGCTTTATCCATTGTGAGCACATCACATCTGTGCCCTTCCAGCATCTTGTAGTCAACTTCTGATACCTCCTGAAGTCTTTGATTCTATTTTTCTAAAGCAAGGCATAAGCCAAGTTCCAGATAAATAAAGATTAGGATGTCACATCAGTCTGTGATCTGCCACAGTAACTGCATTTCAGATCACACAGATCAAGTGTATGAAACCTGGAGGAAAGCCTTCTTGGTTGAGAGGTCTGACCTCAGAAAACCCTGTCTTTTGCAAACAGAGAAATTGTTTTTCTGGGCCTCCTCAGCAAATGGCAGGAACACTTTTTCTTAAGAAGACCTTTCTACCATAGTTGTAGTCAAATATCTCCTTAATTTCCCAGTTTATCCTAGCTCACTCTCTCCTCTCAGAAATAGTATCTCTTCTTCACCAAAAAGCAGGGAACTGTCAGAGACATAAAGTCAGTAGGCCCACAGCATAAAATTCTGAGACTAAAGGCGGGAGAAGTTGAGTAGTGATGAGCCAAATGATTTCCATTCTTCTCAGTTTTCCATGTAAGGCAAATACTTTAAAAATGTTTATTACATCCCATGCCATCCATTTGGCCATAGTGCTGAGGTAATCTGTCATAAAATATATAGTGCTGCTGTACCCAGTAGAAGAGTAAATGCATTTCTCCTCTCCAGTATTTCCATTAGAGTTTGTAAAGAACTGGGCAGTAACAGGTTTTCATATTACTATCCTGTTGTATATATAAGATACTTTTCTGCAGCCACAAGGATAATGGATTATTTATAGATCGTAGAAACTGTCACTCAGGGACCGTATTGTATTGTAGAGCATATAGATTCTCCATAATGTAATTACCTTTGGAAAATTGACTTCCGCTTGAAACTCAGAGAAATTTATCTTTATGCTTTAGTGACCTCACTCTGTGACTCTGACTGGCAGCAGATTCCAATATTTTTCTTACCTTTTTTTTCCCCCCAGTCATTTCTGATCACATTTTAAAGCAATTGGAATGGCTCATTATAAGCCTTGCTATTCCTTATTCCTGCTAGTACCAGAAAGCAACAAAACTGCTGATGGGAGTAAAGTGGAAAACTATTTTAAAAATTCATGCAGGCTTTTAAAAGACGGACAACAGCACTGAGTGAGGTGTCCAACTTGGCCAGCATCCTCTCTCCAGCAGAAACTTTACCTGGATGCTTAGGAAAGAGTAACAACAGAGCAGGCATATTACATTAACAAGGGAGAAAACTATATGGTTTTGAGATGCATGATTACACATACTGTCCAGACACAGGTATGCATTTATATGAAACACTCTTACCCAAGGTAGTCTAAATAGGCAAGAAAAAGCATTTCAGACTTCTATCCAGATGGCTGAAATTTTGTCAAGACTCACTGGTTCCTGTGTTAGTTGTTTTCTTTCTGTTTTCTTTCTTACAAAAGGCTGGAAATGGCAAAGGACATGGCAATTTTAACACATTAGTCTTGCCTCTTTTTAAACTCTGTAGCTTTTACATACCTTGCTTACAACTAATTTTCTGGGTTTTGATTTTCTCTCTTTTTAATGCAGTGCCAGTGGCAGATATAAAAGCTGTTGTGACTGGGAAAGACTGCCCACACATGAAGGAGAAAGGAGCTCTTAAACAAAACAAGGTATGGTTCTCAAATTGTTATGAACACATACTGTGCAGAATACAAAGCTTGTCAACTTGACCTTCCCTGAAGTAACACAGGTATTCTTCATTCCAGCCTGCCACATTTCCATGTATGTACACCCTTTGTTTCCACCTCAGACCATTTGAGTTAAATTATTGGGACAGCTTACCCTTCTTTACTCATATTTCATGGCAGATGTGCATTGTAATATGCCCAGAGCACAACTGGAATAGTCTTTAGTAGTGATATTTTCTACCTCTAAAGCAAAGCAGCAATGGCTGTTGGTACCTACTCCTAATTCTCTCTGATAAATAAGTAGTTTGTTCCAGACGTGTTCTTTGATGAGCCCACATTCAGTGAACACATGCCAAAATTGCAATTAATGTCCAGCTGATGATACCTGCAGGTCCAGTCAGGTAGAAAAACTACTGCCAAAATAAGGATGTAAGGTAAATCTTGGGCAATTAAGGAAGCATATAAGGATGTGCTCAGCAGTGCGTTTGAGAAAAAATGTTTAGGAGACAATATTCAGCTAAAATTAGATTTATACTACCTTTCAGAGTTTCAGAGCAAGAACTGTGAGCTGACAGTAGTACTAAAATTGTGCAGTACCAGAATCTTGCAGAATTTTTGTTAGTGAGAATTGTCACCACATCAAGAAGAAATGGAGTTACTAGCAAAGTCTGCCATCCTTAGTGGTGAAGGTCTTCATACCGTATTCTATGAGGTATGTTCATAAATTTTCTATCAGGTTGTATCTCTGACCTTACAAGAAAGCAGTGAGACTAATGGTGTTCAGTCTGACCTAGAACAACACCCTGAGCGGTCTGGGAGCCAGATCACAGGTTTTGAATCAGAATTTCTAATTACCTGAAACTAAGACATTTTGGGTCCAACCAGAAGGAGATTTTGATGGACAGAATAATGAAGTTAAGAGTTCCTGCTTCAACACTTTAGGATAAAATTGGAAAAAGCAGTTCTGATGGGAGCCATAAAAATTGAGAAGGCATTGTCAAAGCTACATCACACAACTCGTCGCACCTTCACAGCTGCAACTTTCCTTAACTATGCACAGATAGGCAGACGATCTTGAGTATTTTTTGCATTTGTTTTCATACAGAGAAGTTGTTCTCCTTTCAACATTGGCTTTACATGGTAGGAATGGAAAAAGTCATGCCAAGTGAGGCAAAAAAAAATCCCAGGAGTATTTTTCCTTGTTGATTTTCTGAATCAGGGCACAAACAGGCACACATGAGCACAATAGATTACGTACAACTCCTACCTCATGTTAGAGCTGAACCATCAACACAGTTGGCTGGGACATTTGTATGATGCATTTAAAATATTTTTAGTGCTTCCTTGTCTTCACACTCATATGTCCGCACAAAAGGGAAAGATGGAAAGCAGTGGGTGGCTGTGATGGAAATGTGTCATCGTTATGGAGCAGTAATGTCTGGATAGTATTTAATTCTAAATAGGAATTCTGCAGATCAGTTTGTCCTCAGCTCTCCGCATTGCCCCATTTCCTTAGGTAAAATTGCTTTGGACTGGTATAAAATTTATGGCTGAGAATGTGAAGATCAGGAATTCATAGGTAGCATGGCTGCATCCATGGCTGGAACATATCTGTGACCCTGGCAATGGCAATTTTGATGGTTTTACTATTTCTGGTATGGTGCTGGGGTTTTAATGGGGTTTGGGGTTCTTGGTTTGGTGGGTTTGGGTTTTTTTATTTCCTCAATTCCTTGTTTCTTCCCCTGAGAAGCACAGAATTTTTTTAATTGTTTGTCATCCCAATCAAACTATCAGGCATAATATTGCAGCTACTTAACTAACATAGGAATAATATGTTGTTTGCAGCATGTTAAGTCATATATGTGTTAATGAAATTAAAATATATAAAAAGGCAGACACAGAAAGCAATTCAGCTGAATTTGGTGTACGAAACTTTTCACTTTCTGAAATTTCACAACCAGTGATATATTTTTTAAGAGGCCTTTTCATCCTGTGCTTTCTTTGTACATATATAACGTCCACCTCAATTTTATTCACTGGCAGAAAAGAAAATTGAATGGCAGAATGCCATGCTATGAGCATAGCTGGAATTGGCAAAATGTCCATAACGAAGGCTTCAGCATCTCTTCATTTGCCAGCACATGGCCATTGTTCTTCCAGCAGGACAATTTAGAAAGAAATAAGAGTTACACTGAATTGGAATTTGCATGCATATGAAGCTGGAACGATGTGATAGGACCAGACCTGAATCCATTGTTGTTCCTCTTGCTTGTGTTTTTAAATTAGGTTTTATTTTTAAATCCTCATTTCTGACTCTCAAGTAGTATAAATGAATTTCAAGGAAATGAAATATGTCAGATTTTGCAGCCTTTAAAAGAAAACATGATAGAAGAATTAGAAAAAAACATTGCCAGGTATTTTGAAGTGTTCTCCCATCACCCTTTATTTGCTGATGTGGCAGGTTTCAGGCTTTGTGCCTTTTTAGTCAGCTGCAATGGTTCTGCTACTTCCCTGATGAATTAAGGTTCTCTACTCTTCTATTTCACGTTGGTTGAACAAGTTCCCTGCTGCTGCCTGTCTAGATGGTTCTTTGCGGCAGATCTTCTGACTCTGGCAAGCAAACTCAACATGGCGAGGCCTCAGCCTGCAGTAAAGACATGGGTGTTTTGAGAGTATTGAAGACAGAGCAGGCAGAAAGTAGTGAGGTCGTTCCAGCTGCGTGGGGTCACTTTGCCATAGGCACCGAAAATGCCTGTTCGTGAAAAATAGCCTGCTTCTGGCCTGTGTTGGGACCAGTGGAAACTGGGAGAGAGAGAAGCTCTGGGCATGGGAGAGCAACCTTCTCTTTATACCGCTTACAGCAGCTTCCCCCACAGAGCTGAATGCAAGGAGTGGGAAGTATTGGCCTGCCATTGCACAATGTCTTGTTCTCTGTTTTCAGCGCAGCTCAGAAGAGAGGCACACTGTGGGTCCCAATTCCCAGCCTTTGAGAAGCATCTGGGGAAGGGCAGAGGTCTGACAGGTGGAAGGAGCTAGGAGTGCCAAGGGAGTAAGTTCAGCAGCTTGAGGTATGGGAGGAGGAAAGCAAAACAAAGAAGGAAGGAACAGGTTGGCGGGAATGTAAGATAAAAAAGACCAGAGGGATAGAGAAACAAGTGGAAAAAGCTTGAGTGAAAAATAATTGTGGGAAAGGTTGAGAAGTAGAACAGGAAAAGGAAGAGAAAACCACAGATGGCTTATAAAGACTGACCAGTTCTCCTTTAAGAATTGCCCGTTCCTCCTGGTCATTGATGGGAGTGTAACAAAACCAGGTGGGGGTCCCTGACAAGTCAGCCAGCTCAAACACTGAGACCACTGTCAGCGTGGAGGGCCAGTTGGCAACTCCAGCTCCTTTGGCTTCCATTTTCCTTGACAGTTTGCTGTGCATAAAGCAGCAAAGATGCTGGCACCTGGAAGCTGTAATTCCCAAGCCTTTAGAGTCCAGAGCAGCCAGCAAAGAAGCTGAGCTGTAGCCAGGGCTGCCAAAATAACACTTTTCCCCAGAAAGAAAAGCTTGGTGCCCTTAAGGTGGTCCTTTCTCATTCTCTGCCTGACTGAAGTGACCAGCCCCTTGACTTCCTGACACGTTCCTCTTCCAAGCAGAGATTTTTGTCCTCCTTTTCCTCTCTTTGAGGTGAAGAAGAAGTTATATTCGTTGGAGTTTCCCAGAGGAAAAATTACAGGGGTCGGGCCTGTGGGATTGTTGACCTTCATGAAATTCAGGAACATCATAGTATAGCAGTACAAGCCCTTTTTTCAGAGCTACATTTTATTTTCACAACCTCAGTGGCATTACTTGGCATGTTCTGTCAGTAATTTATAACACTATGTGAGAAGATAATGCCGGGTTCGTGTGGGCAGAGGTGGATTTGTTTCTGTAATGAGGGACATCACTCTTAATAAGGTGTGGCTGAGAGACATGCGTGCAACACACAAAGGCCACGTGAGCCCTGAGCCATTTGTTTGCTGAGTGCACCAGCACTGTTAGTACTTGCAGCCTCCATGGGGATTTAACACAGTGAGGATTTAACACAGCTTTGTCTCCTGTAGCCTGGCAATACATCAAGTCGAACCTAGTAACTAAACTCCAGGAAAACAAGAACATTTCCCATGAGAAGCCTGATCTCTTATTATCCAAGATTATCCCTAAGGATTGCAAGTTTTATGGTTCAGACTCTGCTCTTAATCATACAACTTCAAAACCAAAAAAGCCCTTACAGAAATCCAAATACCTATGTCTGTCTCAGACTGGGCGATCGGGGGTAGAAATCTAGAACAATGTTTATGCTGCAGTCCCCACAGTTAATTCTTCCATTTTAAAACTTAGTGTAGCAAATTTAGGAAGCTGTTCTGTCACTGCTGGCAGTGCAGGGCCTGTTGTCAGCTGAGAGTCAGCAAAAGCCATCAGTGTGACAGGGCAGAGGAAGCCAAGAGGCAAAAAGAACAGGACATGTGATACAGATCATAGTTACAAGTCAGCACTCTGCTCTGTAGCTGAGTCTCTTTTCCACAGTTAATATATCCATACCATGGAGCTTAGAGATTGTGAGATCCTTGTAAATGGCACTTGTAGTGATGCAGGCAGAAACCGTAATATGACAACAGATAAGACAACATCTTTGCATGCTCACTGCTGGCCACTGAAAGTTCATTATTTATTCAGACTGACTGCGTTTCCCCGTGGGAATTCAAGTCTGGGTGACTTTTAGAGAAGGTCAGCACTTTATGAATTCTCCTAGGTACCTTTTACAATTCCAGCTTCAGTGCTTTGGGGAAAAAAAGATGATTTCTTTTTCCTTTCCCGAAATTCCTTTGGGTCTTTAAGTAACCGGCATAGTTTGGCTTGACTGAGGCTGATGATTCTGGTTCAGATGGAAACAAAATTACAGAAATCTCCTGAGAGTGAATAACTTAATATATTTCCAGCAGTGAAAAGAACATAACTATATACCAGGATATTAATTGTCCTGACAAGATTTTTAGCACAAGGAATCAAACCTTGCAGAACTTTGTGAGTTTAATCTATACAAATTGAAAAAAAACTGTGAGTCTTCATGAAGAGTTTCTTGCAAGTGTACTATTATTCATTATAGTGATTTTAGTCCTCACCATTGCCTAGCTCAAACTTAAATGCTAAAGTAATGCATGACCCAGTGAGCTACAGTAAGCACTGAGGTGGGTGAGTTTGTTTTTACTGAAGCGTCTGTGGTGGGATTCTTGCTGTGCCAGTCTCTTGCAGTGGTCTGGTACTGCTGCAGCTTTGGCCAGACAGGAGACTACCATAACCTGTTTTGCAACTTGTTTTGGGGAATAAAGGATAGTAAAGACAGACAGACCTGAATGTACGAATGCTCTCTCATGCAGCATTAATATGTGTTTCTTTGTATTGTTCCAGGAGGTGCTAGAGCTTGCTTTCTCTATATTGTATGACTCAAGTGGCCAGTTGAATTTCATTGCTCCAGACAAGCATGAGGTAAGTTAAGTTCAGAGAACAGAAATTTCATGGAAGTTATCTTAGTTGTGTTAAGGCACCAGATGGCTTTGTAAGAACATAAGAATTGGCATCTTAGCCCAGGGTATAGGTCCATCTAAATCAGTGTGATGTCTCAAAACAAACTGAAATTCAAGGGATTGATATAGGAACAAGACCTGCAATTTTCTTGCATATCTGAGCCACAGAAGAAACATGTTTTGTATTCCTACATCACAGAGCACATGAAGCTCCAAATTACAGATCAGTATTTCTAAGCCCTCCTGAAATAGGAGCCATAAGAAAGAGAAATAAGAGAGCTTGGGCAGACCTCGAAGTTCTACAGACCTCGCTCAGCATTCCTGATTTCTTGTGGTCTGCTGTACTTGAGACACTAGGGAATTTTGCTGTGTGAACTTTCAACACTGAGGATTTGTACAGCCAAACTTTCAAAGAATCACTGCCAGCCTCAGTTCATTTTGACAATGCCAACATAATCGGGGTGGTTATATCATCATCGGGTCTCAATTTCAGCCAAAGACTTGTGGTCTCCAGAATGGCATATCCCCTTTTTCTTGGCTTTCACATCGCTTAAACCCATTCATGACAGGTGATCATAGAAAGTCCCCTCTATTCCATTTCTGCAGGGGAGTGTTTTGCAATGGCTTTCAGTTGTATAAAGACAATGTAAATACCAACAGCAAGGATGAATGATAGCCCCTTCCCTGCTCCCTTCTCTTAGTAAAAACCACAAGGAAATAGACAACATCTTTGCCTTATGGAATGTGATGGGATTAATTTACCTTAATTGTGTTGAGTCATTGGATTTCTCAAAGAAATTTCAAGTAAAGGTTTAGCAGAATGCACTCTATTTTAAAAAAATCCTCCTTATTTCTAAAGCAGGAAGAGCTGTGTTCCATTTGCGCACTTATTTTGAGGTATCACATTTGGTCTCAGTTCAGGACACTGTGTTAAGATGGTGAACTACAGAAGATTGCTTTAAACTGCATTATACTGTAGTGTTAAAAAAGTGCATGAAATTGCTTTACAAGTGAAGTGTATTAGTTATGCCACTTCAACATTTGCTATTCTGGACTAAAACCCTCAACTAAATGTTAATTTTAGGAGAGGAGATAGAGTTATGCCCATTTGGGTCTTTCTGTGGATTAATATTTGAGTGTCATTTTCAAGAATGTTCATTCCAGAGAAGTATTTGCTGGTCAGTTTTTATGTAAGAGAAAGGAGCAATAGTATCCCAGGCACAGTGTGCCACTATAGCTGTAGTTCTAAGCAAAACATGGTTGTCTTCATCCTCTGAACTGAACATATGTTCCATGATTTCTGATATAAATTCTCCAGAAACTGAATTCTAGACTGTTTCAGCTCATAAGAGCAAATGGCCACGAAAACCAACAATTTTTTCAGCCACTATATCTCAAATATAGCCTATAGCTACAAGTGGATTTTAATGGCCTGAATGTTCAAAAGCTGCTACTGCATCCCACTGACAGGAAATAGCAGTGAGATGCACTAACCCAATTGCTCATGATTGCATTAACACACCTTTTATCTTCATTTCTCTTTCTGGTCTTGTGCAGCTTCTTTGAAACAAAATGATTATGTTCAAAAAAATGGCCGGAGGCAACAGTCTCTGCTGCCACTTGACAGTTTCCAAATGAAAGTTTTTAAAAGGACATCTCGCTTCTTCTGTATTTTTCCATGGCCCGCAGAAGAGTGAGTTGTGATTAAAGTAGAAAGTACAAGTTCAGAGGAAGCACCCACAAGGAAAGGCAAGTAGCCTGTTGTGAAGCCCATGACTCTTCATCAAAGTAGTTGTGATGCCTGTTGATAGAAGTGCTAGTTTAGCAGCATTGTCAGTTTGGGAGATTTGGTGGCGACATCTCAAGATTCAGAAAGCTTTGTGTGAAGCACCAGGAATGATGTTGGTACGTGACAATTTCAGGTCAGACTTGCAGGGCTTTTTTTAAGTACTTGTGCAGCCCTCATGATTGTAGAGTGAGGTTGAAATGTGGGAGTTGAGTGTGTCCTAAAAAGAAAAACTGAACGAGGCTCATAGGATAATTCTGGCTGCAAGGAGCCTTGGAGGTGTCCTGAGTCCAACTTCCTGCTCATAGCAGGTCAACAATGAGCTCAGACCAGGTTGCTCAGGGCTGCATCCAGATGGAAGAAGCCTGTGCAACCTTTCTAGTTCTTGACTCCCAAGGCAATTCTTTGATAAAATCTCATTACTGAACCAGTCTCATTGAGATTTGGACCTCATTCTAGCACATTTAAGTTTGTCAATTCCCTTAGCAATCTGTTGGAGCTTACTGCTAGCCAGAGGATTCGGTACTATGAGATCACTCCATTGTATTTGTTTTTCATTTAAATACTAATAACTGGTTTCAACTACATAGCAAAAAAGGTAGATTAATCTTATCCTTGATTTTTGACAGAGAAACTGATGAGGGAGGCCATAATTAGGTTTCATTGGAGTTTTATGAAAATGAATCTTGTAAATTAATTTTTCAGTGGCTCTTCATCTCTTTTGCATATTAAAAAGAAAAAGGCTTCTGAATGAATGCCTCTGTTTTTCCACCATCTCATTAGGATGTCTCTCTGCTCAACATGTGCAGGAGTTTAATTAGGTGCATTTGCCAATATGGAGATTAGAGAGGAAGCCCCTTTTCCAGGCCATTGCGCTCATCAGAATTGTGGCCAGCATTTGGTTTCTGTGGGCCCTGAATGAGTTATATCTGGAAGAAGAGAACTGCAGTTCTGCTTTCTGGCTCTCTGGGATTCCTCCCCAGAGGAAGTGCTGGCCGCACTTGCTGCGCAGGTGATGGACGATTTACGTCAGGGGCTGCATCTGTTGAAAAGATTCTCTGCTCTCCTGTAACCTGAGCAGAGCCTTTTGCTTTTCTGTTCCTTTCTTCATAATGAATTCAGGGAAAACTTTCCCAAAGTAAGATTTCAAGTGAATCATAAAAGATTATAGTCTGTTTAAATGTAATTATTTTTCTAGAGTAGCTCCTTTCTTTTCCTGATGTTCTGTATACGCTTCAGAAAAATTGCATGCTTTAAAAGTCTTCAGTGGCACACTTTGACAGCCTAGAGTAGGCAGGCTAAGTTGTTTATTTAGTACTTGTCAGCAGGACAACCTGAACTCTGAAGTCTCTTCTATATAGCTGATCTCATATTAAAGCTGCAGCTTGGCTTGCCCACACCCTGGGTGAAAAAGCTGCCTCTGCTACCGTTTTGTTACTGACTTAAGTGGGTTGGATTTCACTTCGGATGCTGAAGTGTGCTAACCCATCCTATTTTTAGAACATGCCCTTTTTCTGGATAAAGAGGGGGGGCTTCTCTCTCTTTTCCCTGAAAATAATCCTCATTTCTGCTGTGGGATGAAGTCAACCATGGCTATCTTTAAACTCGGCGGCATCATGTAGCAAATGGTCAGCTAAATTTAAAAACCTTTTTTTGGGCATGAAATCTAGCAGAAGTATTTGTAAGATAAAAATGCAGTTACGGTTGATTTAATTTTTCTCTTGCAAACTAGGACACAAGTTCATGATTGAAATCTTTATTTTTAGATGACAGCATTTGAGTACTTCTGTTCATAGTTGAATAAATGGCTTGTAGTAATAAGTGAAAGTGACTTATTCAATAGAAGTTGACTCTAGATCACAAATCTCCCTTGAATTTGTTGCTGATTTTAAATGGTTATTCAGCCCACGTTTATCACAAGCTGTCAGCTGTTGGGAAAGATGGCATCTCCTATTAGAAAAAAACTAACAGTATGGAAAAGGTTTTAGAGGCCAGTTCAGCATTTGCAGCATTTAATGTTACACCCAAGCAGCTTGGCATTTAATTTTCATGAAGGACATAGCATTAACTGACTGTGGTTGTCACAATATGTTATTTTGTGTAAAATAGTGGTAAAGTAGGCATAGATATGTGAGACTATCAACTGTAACAACTTCATGTATAGGAAAGCAAACCACGATAAAAGTAGATAGATAGTACAGGACTTCTTACACGAAGAGTCAAGAAGGATTTTGGGTGGCATTCTGTTCACCTAACTTAACTGTCTTGGAATTAAAAGTTTAGTTAGTGTAAGATAATCAGGCTTTTTAATAGGTATTGGGGAAAGAGAATGAGAGGAGTGAAGGACATTTCTCCAGAGGTTCGTTGTCCTAAGTTAGGTATTGTTCCTTCTCCAGTAAGTCTGGAAGAACATTCAGCAAGAAGTTTGGAGGAGATAGCAAATTGTCAAACAGCTAAATACTGTCATTTCTTCCCATTTTCTGGAATTATTTTCCATTTTCTGAGCAGCTCAGTGCAAGTCTTCTTCATGATACGAGCTGATAAAAGGCATCAAAGTAATTTTAGGTCTCTTTGTAAGTCGCCATGGGAGGAATAACTGTAGAGGACTAGACCAGACAAGGAGTCTGTGTATGAAAAGTCTGTTAATGACAGTTTTTATTCTTTTCCTGTGCAGTATTGTGTATGGACCGATGGTTTGAACGCCCTCCTTGGGAAGGATATGTTGAGTGACCTAACACGGAACGACCTAGACACGCTGCTCAGCATGGAGATAAAGCTACGCCTCCTTGACTTGGAAAATATACAGATCCCAGATGCTCCCCCACCTATCCCAAAGGAGCCCAGCAACTACGACTTTGTTTATGACTGTAACTGAGGCAGTCACTGAAACTTGCTCTGAAACTGGAAATACATTATAACTGGAGAGATATTAAAAAAAAAAAAAAAAAAGAAAAAAAGAGGGGGAGGAAAAAAAGAAACCCACTTTTGCACCTTGGATTTTGGCTTTGGGGAGAGATGTAGAAACACTTGCATTCCTCCCTGTTCCCTGCATCCCGTCCTTCCCCATTCCCATCTTCCCCATTGCACATCCAAATCCACATTGCTTTAATTAATTTGTAATTGCAGGCCATTCGCCTTGCTTAAGGCAAAGACTGCCACTAAGAAGCACCCTCCTGAGGACTTTTTTTACATTTTTAATACTGGAATAGACATTCTTAACTAAAGGATGTTGTTATCAAACTGCATGCCTGTGAAACCCACTTGGCAGGGCAGAGGCTTTAACTGGAAGGAGGAGGGAGGTAGGGAGCAAAAGCAGCTACTGTAAGCAGAAGATTTCCCCAGACACTCACAAGAGTCTGCTCACCACTGAATCCAATGTGATGATGAAATTCGTTAACTGCTTCCCAGTGCTTGCACCATCCGTCACTGTCATTATTCTCTCCACCGTCATCTCAACTCTTGCCTCCAGCCTTCACCCAGCTGATCGGCTCCCAGAACGGAAAGTCTGCAGGTTTTTGCTGTACCATACGCTGCAATGCTGCAACAGCTTTTAACTTCTTTTCCTCCCAGCTCTTACAATAGCCCCACACTAGCAGATAACTCGCACAAACCGTGTAGGAAGCCACTAGTGTGTCCCATTCCTGTAGCGTTCCCTAAGCCTCAGTTGCCTCTGAAATTGGCTTGTTGCTATTTGAAGTGATTTTTATTTCCTTGGTCCAAAGTTCAACAGTAATTTTCACAAATTAATTACAACTGCCAAACATCCAGGTTTACATTGTTGTCATTGCTACAGTGTCAGAAATTTGCAAGGGATTTTTTTTGTACGGGTTCTAATTTTTTTATTTTATTTTGCCAAACAAATATATTTAATGAAAACTAATTTCATTGTGAGTACTTTTGGGGAACAATATTTTTACTTAATTTCCATTTGGAACATTTGCCCTGAAGGGAAAAAACCACCTTTCCCTTCAACTTCACTGTTGAATAAAAATCTGAGTTGTGATGATTCTTGGGAATTTGTTTTTCTTCTGAAGTTGTCTTTTATTCCTTACAGTTCCTAGCAATTCTGAACTGTTTAGTACAAAGAGGAGTGGGAAAACCTTTCTTATCTGCATCTGATTTAACTTACTTGTTTGTTAGTGGTGACAAGGATGAGATGCATCCAGAGATCTCCATTGCCATGGTTACATGAGCCTTCCTGTGAGAAGGGCCCTTGTGAAATCCAAAATCCCGGCATACTGATGTGCTCATGGTCAGTTCAAGGATGCCGCCTTCCCTGTGTTTGCTGGGGCAACTGTCTTCCTGTATTTCCATTTTCTCCATTGAGAGTGTTTATGGCTGCAGCAGATTGGTATTAAGAAGGTTTGAGCTTTGCAGGATGGATTCCTTTCATCCTCATGTTTTTCTAGATATTTCACTGAGTTCAGCTCCAAAAGGCTGAGTCTACAGCAACCTGCCGGCTCTTTCCCTCCCACTGCACATGCTGAAGACAGATGTTTACCAGTGTAAGTTTCTCTCCTGCTCAGACCCAGCTGAAAAAGACTGTGAAGGGGTTTTATCAGAACTCGTGCTAGTGAGAAACCCAGAAGGTAGTTCCAGTTCTGACAGTCATAGAAGTTCTCAACTGAGGTGACTTTTGCTCCATCCACATGGCTCTGGGGAAAACATCCTGACTGGCCTCACACCAGTTGAGGAGAGAAGTGATGTCCTTCTGCAGCAACTCAAAGGAAGATAATGAGATTATTGTATGAATTCAAGCATGGAAGTCCCAAGGAAGGTGCCTTCCTGAAGCTGTGCTTGCAGTATTTTATGAATGCCTTAATGTAACAGAAGATATAAGTTGGTTTTGGTGGTAATGGATGATAAACTAAGTTAATAAGAGAGACTGAGTTAAACTCTGGAGGGAGAAATTATGGTGAAGTGTGGTCTGAGAAAAGATTTGGTCCGAACAGAGATGTACAACATGAGTTGTGTGAGTTTGAGATGGTTTACTCTCCAGAGCTTTGTCAGACTATAGCAAAGGTAGTCATGGTCAGGAAACAGTGGAAGCAAAGGCACTGCCTGCCACAGGGGATTTTAAAGGAGTCCCGGGGGTAAGGGATGGAGGTAGGAACATGTTTCTTTACAAGACGCTGATGCTGCCTCTTACCTTCATGCCGATAAAACTTGGAGCAGAATGGAGGGCCTGAGTTGTTTTAATTTCCCTGACCGCCAAAAAAAAACCAAAAAAAACTGGATTTGCTTTTTATTTACAGGTGTCAGAGTTGGTGATTCAGATGGGTATTGCTTTGCTGGCAAAAGAAATACCTTTCACTCCTAAGTTCTAAGAGCCAAACACACTCTGCCAGCTCAGTGTTGCTCCAGTACTGTGGTCTTAGCAGGCAGGCATCTGCATGACAACCAGAGAGGAGCAAACAAAACTCCTCCTCCAGGGGACAACTTCAGCAGGAGATAAAGGTTAGATTTGCCTTCTCCACTAAGGTGAGTGCTCCTAATTTCATCCCAAGAGCCCAGGGGAGGTGGTGGGAGGAGAGCTGGCATCCCAGCCCTCTGTTTTTACCAACATCTTCTGCCCATCCACATGACACTGAGGCACATCAACACCACTCAGGCATCATGGGGCTCTTGAGCATGAATGGCTGGGAGCCCTCTCCTTTCACAGCAGGTGACACAGCCTGCCACCTTCTGTACTGCCCTGGGACCCCACAGGGTAGGTGCAGCCTGACCAGGGGGATCCAGGTCCGGGGCTAGAGGTATACCACAGCGCTGCTGCGTGGCTCTATCTCACCCCTTCCTGCAGCCCTACTTTGCAGGATCCCCAGCTCCCCACATAGCCTGGCTCTTTGTATGGGTTATGCACAGTGTGGGATGGTCACATGAGCAGGAATGCTAAATTTGTATCTGCCACCCTGCCATAAGAAAGAAGAGGCTCAAGAGATGCGTTGGCGTAATAGCCTTTCCAGCTATTTTAGCAGCACTCCCACAGCAACGTGAAAGGCTGTGGTGCAAAGAAGAATCCTGCCTTCAGCTTCTAGAGCTGTCATACAGGCTCGCTTCGTCATTATGAAATTTAAAACAAAACAAAACAAAAAAGTTAAATGATGAAGAAGTATCCTGCTGCTTCCCATTCTTAAAAAAAAAAAAAAATTGAGAATGAAAATGGCAAATTCATTTGATCACGCTGTTGTGTTCCGGAAAAGCTTTTAAATCTTCACATTCAAGGAGATGCAGCAGGAAAAAGAATCGCTATTGAAGTTTCTTGTATAATTTCAAAACATTAAGTGGGTAATTGCTTGTAAAAGCCATAAAGGGGAGAGAGAGAACAAAAAA